>CM053771.1:344133097-344162971 GCA_028658325.1 Potorous gilbertii | reverse complement strand
ATTTCTGCATATTATCAACAAAACCATGAAGACACAGGAACTTTGTGAATAGAATGACAAAACACTCTCAACACAAAAATATACACCTAAATAATTGGAGAAATATTATTTATCCAAGCATAGACAATACTTTCTAAATGGATTTACTCATTCAATATCTGGTCAACCATATTACCAAAGGACCGCTTTCTAGAGTTGGCAAAAATAATAATGAGATTCATCTGCGCCCAATAGGTGGGCATTTACCATGCTCATTCAACTAGCATTTATTAGCGTTGAGCGCTGGAGATACAAAGACAATATAGATAGTTCTTGCTCTCAAGGAGCTTACCTTTCTTTGCTACTAAAAAGAATGATGAAATGAATATGTTAGTGTCTATTTTACCTTTTTATCCTTTATTTCCTTGGAGAACATTTCTAGCAATGTGATTCATGGGTTATGGTAATAACAGAGTAATGCTAAATTGCTCTCCAAAATTACTGGACCAAATCAAAGCCTCAGTGATGTATTAATATACATGATTTTCTCGACACCTTCAAGATTCCCATCTTTTCTCATTGCTAATTTGCTGAGGATGAGGTGGGACTTCAGAGCAGTTTTATTTCATGTTTCTCTTGTTAGTGGCTTGAGGCAACTTTTCATGACTGTTCATCATTTGCAGTTCTTTTGAGAACATGCCACTTGAAAACTTATCCATTTTTGTATTTGTTCTCTATATAGCTTAAATATGAGATCTTTATCAAAAGTATTTGATACCAGGATTATTTCCTGCAATTTCTCATTTTATTCTATCTAGTTACATAGATTTTGTTCAAGCAAAACAAGTTCATGAAATTAAAATGAGCTATTTTATATTTTGTGATTGCCTCTCTCCTTAATTCCCATTCATAGATATGAAAAGTACTTACTATGATTCTTTTCCAAATTTTTACATTTTTTACATATTTTAACCCTTAATATTTGAGTCACATAGTTATTTTGAGCTTATTATGGTACCTGGTATAGGTGATTTCTGCTAAATTGCTTTGTAGCATTCCCAACAATTAATTAATAGGTGTTTTTTTCTTTAAAAATCATATTGAAAATGGCGCTTGCATATCTATCTTTTGTAGGGTTTAAAACTCAAATGCATAGAAATTCCATTGTATTTTGTCATATTTTTGTTATATCTATTGATATGATGATATGCCTTGGAGATTTTGATTTTAATATGATTATGTTAATTATCTTCCTAATATTGAACTATCCTTGTTTTTCTCATATAAATTTAACTTGATCACAGTGAATAGTAAATATGTTGCTGTAGCATTTTTGGTAACATTTCATTTAAACCTTTTTAATTAATATCCATTAGTGATATCAGTTGATTGTTATCTTTCTTTATCTGTCTCTGGTTTAAGTATTCAGACAGTAATTGTGTAATAAAAAGGGTTTATTAGTGTTTTGTGACACAATTGCTATTAATTATTCTTTAAATGAATTTGCTTGTAAATTCATCTTGACCAGATTTTTTCCCCCTTTGGTAATTCTTAATTTATGAAAATAACGAAATGAAGCACTGCTGGTTCTTTGGGTACTTGCTGGGAAAGACTGTGACTGGTAGAGGGAAATGAGGCGGCAACCACACTTTAATTAGGCACAGAGGGTACAGAGACAAGTGGTGAAAGAGATACAGAGACAGATGGCATGGGGACAGGAACAGAGGTAATGTGGGGTAGAGGATTGGAAAGTGGAGAGTCAGAAAATATTGCTGACATAACCATGAATTAGATAAGGGAGCACGGCAACATGGACTCGATGGAGATGGAGGAGTGCCCAGGAGACAGGAGTTTGAAGAATCATTTTTTGTAGGGTTGTTTTTTGTGGGGAGCAGACCAACTTTTGTCTGTGCCACTTTGGGGTTAGTTCATTAACATATCCAAATCATCTCAAAGTTATTGGCAAATTTTAATTATATCTCAGAGCTATCAGCACCTTTTTGATGTTCTGCTGGGTTGAAACTGTGGAAGTCTAGAATTTGCCTGGAATTTACATGTCATGGGACCAGAACCTCTGACAGCAATGCTAAATGACTTTTGCAGATTTATCATGTTACCAGGATGTGAATTTTGGTTAATATATGCTACAATTTGTAAATTATACTCCTTTGATTCTTTGGACTGTTTGCACGTGACTTCTGAGCTCCCCTTTGCAACCTTATTTCCTGCTATTAGCCCTTTATATTGCTACTTATAAACTTAATATGCCGACTAGAAGTGGTGGATGGGGATGGTCAGGAAGACTTGAGCAAGATATAACTTTTTAACACACTTTGCAGTTTGCAAGATTTAATTTTCTAACACTGGAGTTTTATTTCACATTCTATTCATTTGATTGTTTCATATTTTTAAGAATCATTGATTTCTTTTAAATTCCCATTTTTTCTGGCTTAAAATAGAGTATCATAGATTCCGATAATTTTTCTTATTACTTCGCATTGTTAATATATATTTTGTTGATTTGATTTTCTTCTCATGTTTTTGATCCATTTAGCTTAAGGGTTATCAACTTTGTTTTATTAAAGATGGTTTTCAGTCTTGTCAAGTCATAAGATCAGATTAGTCAATGTTGAAAGAAATTAGTTCAGGCTGTTCACTGGAAGGAAGGTGAAGCTTCAAAGTATTTACTTTGGTCACTATAGTGAGAAAATGGGGCTCATTAGAAAAGATCCTCAGCTTGGAAAAGATTGAAAGCAAAAGCATAAGGGGGTGGCAGAGGATGAGATAGATAGTATCAGGGAGATAACAAACCAGAACTTGAACAGATATAGTAGAGGGTAGAAAGGGCTTAGTGTGCTGTGGTTCATGGGGTCACTAGGAGTTGGACAATAATGAAAACAATTCTGTAGTAGTTTTGATTTTCATTTTATCTATTTCTCCTCTTATTTTTGAGATTTTTTCTTTTGTGCTTTGAGTTTTTCTATTGATTTTGAAAATCACATATTCAATTCATTAATACGCTTAATACCAATATGTTCTTTTTATATTAGTAGGTTCTCAGAGATATATTTTTCTTCTGAGATTGTTTTAGGTGTACACCAGAAGTTTGCTTATGTTATGGAATTTTTTATTACTTTCACAGTCATTAATTGTTCCTGTGATTTATTAATAATATTCTTTAGGATATCATAATTATGCTTCCATCTAGGTTTCTATCTTTTGCTTATGCTAACTGCAACAATGGCTATTTTTATCATATTATTGTCTGAAAATGACAAAAGTAGTACATTTTTATTGTGTGGATATCCTTTCGCCCTTCCCTTGGAGCATGCATAGTCAGCATTCTTGGCAAAGATGTGCAAATTTGGGGGTGAACCTAAAAGTCAACATGTGACTTTTGACATAGATGATGAAGAGTTCTCTTTCTTTCCGCGGAGACAGAAAAGCTTATGTCTTGGGGGCTTAACATGGAGATAGCAAGTATTTCTATAATTTGGTCCTGAGCAGAAAATCAGTGAATAATACAAATGGGCAACACCCTCCTCTATGATGTTAGAGGGATAACCTCTTAGGTTATGTGGCTAGGGAGGGCTGTTTGATACTATCAGAACCTGATTTTAGGAAAATCACTTTGGTAGCTGAGTGTGAGATTGGATTAGAATAAAGAAAAACTTGAAGCAATTAGACTATTGTAATAATACAGTTTCTGTATGATTAGTCTGAACCAGGGGGATGGGTGCAGGAGTGGAGAGAAAAGGATTATGCAACAGATATTGTGGAGAATGTAATGAATGTAATGGTAATGGATTGGCTATGTGGTGGAGGGAGAGATAGGAATCGAGGCTATGAACCTGGGAAGCTAGAACATCAGTTCTCTCCTGGACAGTAATAGGGACGTTGAGAAGACAGGAAGATTTTGGAAGAAAGATGATTAATTTTGCTTTGGACATACTGAGTTTGAGATACCAGTGGGATACTGAGTTTGAAATTTCAATAGGCAATTGGTGATGTGGAAGTAGAGATATTAAGGATGCATAAGTAGATCTGGGAATCATCTGCATAGGGGTGATAACTTGACCAATGAGAACTGATGAGATCATAAAATGAAACAGTTTAAAGAAAAAGTGAGACCAGGAAAGGACCTTGGAGGGAAATATTCTTATGAAAATCTAACAAAAGATACTGAGGATTAAGCAGAGATATAAGTCAAAGAACCAAGAGGTAGCAGTCACAAAAAACCAGAGAGAATAGAGTATCCAGTTGGAGAAGGGGACCAGTGGTGTCTATATAGTCATAAGGGACTTTTTTCAAGGAAGTGAATGGAAAACACAAGCAAAGAGTATAGGACTGTAAGTGGCAGGATTTAGTGAGGGTTTTTCTTTTTTTTAAGAATGAGGGGAACTTGTTTATACTTGCATATGTTAGGAAAGGAGCTATTGATTAATGATTGATATTAGGATAAGGAGACATTGGAGATTAAAGAGACACTGAGGATTAAGGTGAGTTAATCTGCTAGAGATGTCAGGAAGATAGAGGGTTGGCCTTGGAAAATATTAGGGCCAGCTCCTTGTCAGAGACAGGAATCAAAGAGGAGATAGTAAGAAAAGATCTTTGGAAGGATGTGAGAGAAAGTAGAGGAGGAAACTCTAGAAGGGAGGAGGGAATGTGCCTACTGTAAATGTGCCAGGCGTTGTACTAAGTTCTTTTTACAAATGTTATCTCATTTGATGCTCACAACTCTGAGAGGTAACTATTATTTTATTTTTATTACCAGTTCATATTTGAGGAAATGGAGATGGACAGAAGTTAAGTGACTTGCCAAGGATCATATAACTTTTAACTGGGTGAGATTGCATTTGAATTGAGATTTTCTGAGGCCTGTTTTCACCAGTCTGCTTTTGTGAATGCTCTCAGTTCTTTCTTTCTTTTTCTAAAAGTATGAAATGAAGTCCTCAGCAAAGAGAATGGAGCAAGGGAGTGGTTTAGGAGGCTTGAAGAGACAAGAAAAGATTTGAAACAGCTGCTTTAGTGAACAGAATAGTGAAGGAATTGAGATAGTGAGAGCCCAGTTGAATTTATTTAGCATAAATTGTGGCTTTGTGTTTTTATCCAGTTCCATTCAACAATATATTTGTAAGAAGTGGAGAGTCATCTGGAGTTGGGGTTTGGTAAGGCATGATTGGTGATAAGACCAATGAGACAAAGTGTTTAAGAGCAGAAGGCAGTGTAAATTCATTAAGAGGTTAATACTGGGAAGTAGTCAAGTATTTAGTAAGTTCCAACTATATAGAGTACGGAGGTAGAGGAGTGAGAGGTTCTAGTGTAGGTTGGCAAGAGTGAAGCATAGGGAGAGATAGAAAGATAAGATTAGGTAGAGGAAATTCAGAGTTCTTGAACACTGAAGCATAACAATTGTGAGTGATGTCAAGGTCAAAATTAAGACTTATGTATAACCGAGGTGGAAAGGAGGGTATTTCAGAGAACTTCTACATGTGTGTAGAAATCTACTGGAATGAATAAGGGAGTTGGAGTAGAGAGGGAGAGTGTGAGCCCGGCTCTGAACTCACTGAGAAAGGATGGAGAATGGAGTGGGGGCTGGAAAATAACAGCTATCAGAATTTGGACTGGATGGCAGATTTGGGTGGAATTAACCTCAAAGGAGACGTTTCTTAGTAATGGTTATAAAGGAAATCATTTCGGCCCTGGAAGAGCAAGAGCATTCTGATTTCCAAAGTACAACCAGTGGATCAAAGGATATCAGTGAAAATGCAACTGTACTTGAAAGTGTGGCAAAGGAGACATCGCTATTAGGAGGAAGCGAGGTTCTGTGAGACTCAAATGAAATAATGGATGTAAAGCACTTTACTTATGTATATATGTGAGTTGTTATTGCAACCCTTTCCTTCCTCCTTTCATAGCAAATTTCTCTGACCATAGCAAGAGAATCGCAAATCTTTTATAATAGATGTTATTGTTACAAGCATCTTTGAACTTCTGTAATTGAATGTAAGTATAAAGAATCTTATTGCTTTGATTTTATTCTAAATTTGTGTCTTTTACTTGTCTCAATTTACTCATCTAGATTTATAGGAAAAGTAAGTTCTTAGATTTGCTATCTTTTATTTGTTTAATGGTTTTATATTCATGTACTAGGTCTATCGCATCTTTCTGAATGATATGAGCATAACATATGTCCTCAAAGGAGTGGTAGAATAAAGATATGATGGGATAAAATGTAGAAGTTTTCATATTTAAAATTTTATTTATTTTCTTTTGAACTTAAGAAATAAAACAAACATAACATGCTAAAATAGAAATTATGGTACATGAAATTAAAATCTCTTTTTAAAGGGACCTGCTAGTCCCTTTAAATATTATGAAGTTACCATGTAAATTACTTTTTTTCTTCCTTCTCTTCTTCCCCCTGCCATGGGTACCATTAGGCACAAAAATGTGTGTGTGTGTGTGTGTGTGTGTGTGTGTGTGTGTGTGTGTGTAAAACCAGCATATACATACTTATCTTTATCATTTCTTTCTCTATGCAGATAGTATCTTTCTACATATGTCCTTTGTAGCTTATTTGGGTATTTACAATGGTCAAAATGAGTTATTCATTCAAAGTTGTTCTTAATACTATTGTCATCTCTTGGTTGTGCTCATTTCTCCCTTTATTATTTCATGCAAGTCTATCCATGTTTTTCTAAGATCATCAAGCCCATTGCTTCGGTAGAATACAGTAATATTCCATCAGAATTATGTATCACAGCTTGTTCAGCCATTTCCCAATTGATGGGCATTCCCACAATGTCTACCAGTTCTTTGTTGGGAAAACTGGTAAGCAGAAATTGAGCATAGACCAGTATCTTACACCATTCATCAAGATAAGATTAAAATGGATTAATGACCTAGATTTTTAAGAAAGAGATTATGGGAAAATTTGAAGAACATGGACTATATTATCTATCAGACTTATGGATACCTTAAATACCCAAATAATATATGAATAAACAAGAGATAGAGAGCTTTATGAGGTATATAATGAATAGTCTTGATTACATTAAATTAAAATGTTTTATACAAAGAAAGTAAGTGTAGCCAAGATCAGAAAGAAAGCAGAAAATTGGGGAGGAAAGCTTTAATTTTTAATAGATTAATAAACTTCACTTTGGAAAAAGCAAGAGAATTTAACCATTTTCAGTTGAGTACTAGGATATATGTGATTGACTTTTGAATGTTTCCATTGGGTAAAGGAATATGCTTAAAGGATTCATCATAACTGTAATTATATTAGTAGTTTCCCAGTACTTGTATCTACCTGTGGAAATGTTTGCCAGAAAACTTACATGAAGGTATCCAGAGAATAAAATGGTAGGATGTACAAGAATGTGACCTAATAAGCTTGTATGTAATCTATTCAACCAAAAGAGAGACTGAGAAGAGAATTTCTGAACTCAAGGCTTCTTGCTACTACTATGCTAAGAAAAACTGCCTTACCCTTTAACTTGAGGTTTCTAACGTTGTTTGCTTGAAACAAGCAGATCGTACATGTTGCTGATGTCTACAAAATCAAGGGTGCGACGTAAACTTCAGTTCCAATTTTGACCGGCTTATCTTCCCCTTCTATTGTTTTTTTCCTGACACATAAACCCTTGTCTTCCCCTCTTCCTTTCTATAAACATTCCATTGTACCCACCCTACTTACGTATTCAGTTATAAAAATACTTAAACTGATGTTCTGGGTTCACGGGGATCATAAGTTTTCAGTATACCCTGCACTCTGAGCACATGCTATAATGCAGTTACACATCTCTGCATCATTGACTCATGGATTGATAGCAGTACTTAATCAGTGGACTCTTGGATAATTTTCATCTCACTAAGATTACTTATTGTGTTGGAGATTGATAGTATACTAGGCCTGGAAGGAACATTAGAGATCATATAGTCCATAAAGGAGGAAGGAAACCAAGTTAAAACTGGAGCTTAGGCAATGCCTTGCTCTCCTTGGACACGGGAGGCCATGGTGCCATTTTGTAAAGGGTACAAGATTATATAATTCCTCTAACCAAGAACAAAATTCCCATTCCTACCCAACTGGGCTCCTCGTGCCAGTCTGAGAATTCTCCTTAACCATGTGACCCTTCATCTGTCCCCAGATGAGAAATTGACCCTCTAACTTTAGTGTAAGACGTTTGTCCCTGCTAGTCAGTAGTATTAAGGTCAGGTATGTCACCTCATGTCTGTAACAGATGAGTGCCACTGTGAGAAAGAGGAAGGCTCTCCAGTCTAGAATTTCCTTGGATCCAGTCTCAAGGCAAGTTTACCTAATAATGATGCATTATTTTTGGACCTGATTCAGCTGACCCTCTCCTTATTTCTTTCCATGGTAGAATTGCACAGGTTCCTGCCTACTCTGGAGAAATAGTTCAGGTCCTTTTCAATTGCAAATTTCCCTTTAGTATTATTCATTTAACTCCTTCCCAGAAAGGGGTTGGAGGACCAAGCCTTGGCGTTGTTGGAAAGTGCATTTCTTTCTAACAGCATAGATGAGGAGCCAATTGATGGTGTGTTTGCCTGCAAATCCAGAATATATTTTTTGATGTATTTCCTTTCATGAATCATTAAAAATGTTTTAAAAATAATTTTCCTTTAAAGGGATATCAGATATGAAATTATCTAAATGACACTGATTTTTTGTTTCTCCTTCTAGTAATTGCTGCATGATCGGATGAACACGCTTCATTTTGATAAACATCACAAGCTCAGAAAACTTGAAAATTTCAGTCTACACTGACAGTGGAAAAGTGGAATAACTTTTCTTTTATTATCTCACCCAAGATTTAGCTTCTAATTCTAGGGGATCATCTCACCCAGGAAAAAGTAAGCCCATTTTGTCATGGTTAATTTCATACCTGTGCTGAAGAAAGATATTCCGAATGAAGGAGTCTAACTTGCCAAGGAGGATTCTGCTTAAATTATGAAAACTAAGTAGAAAATATACATTTGGGAAAAGAGGCAATCCCTACTTCCCTCATCACATTTCTTGATTCATATCAATACAGATTAATTACTCTATCATTTCCCTTTACAACGCAGTCAAATGCCCATGTGCTATTTCCTTAGTAACTAATTTAATCAGAATAGAGAAAAGGTAATAAAAGAAAATAATAATTCATATGTAAACATACTTTGTGTATTCTATTTTATCCCCAGTTACAGTCTGTCTTCCCAAAGACAAACTCTCATCACGCTGCAATATCTCTTTTTCTTATAGTGACCTTCTAGCTGGGAGGCAGAGAGTTAACTCGAAACATCAGTACATTATTTTTTGACTTCCCATTTCCCAATGAAAAGGATGATACAAAGTCATAACTAGTTTAGATGTAGAATAACCAGTCTAGATAAACCAGTTTAGATGTAGAAACTTCACTGATTCTATTGGTCATAGGTACAAAAAAGCCAGCAAGCTATGAACATAGTTCTGTAAAAGTAGCACTAACTTTACAGTCAGAGGAATCTGGAGCCCCAAGAGTGCTAGTTAATCCTCAGGAATTATAATTCCATCATGCTTTGGTCTGTCTAGGCTTGATACTCTGGCACTTAAAACAAGGTAATGAATGATAAAGGACCACAAAGCTAAAACCCACAGTGTATTGTCTCAGTGTCGTAAATCTAACATTGACAGTTGTAAGAGGATAGGTCTGATGGAAATGAAAAGGTGTCCCTCTTAAATTTCTCTTAACTCTTAACACCTAACCTCTCTTAATCTCTTAATCGAAAAATGATGTTTGGGCATTCTCCACTTTACTGTCTGCAGTCCCTTTAATCCAAGTTTATGCCAAGGAGGCCTTACCTGTTGCTTTATCCTTATTCAGCTTGATTCAGTTTGGGAGTGTGACCATTCCGTCTCCCTCTAATTTATACTTGTACACACACAGCATAGCTGATCACTGGATTTAGAGTCTGGATATGGGTTTGAATTCTGACTTTGCATTTTATTCACTGTGTGACTCAAGGTAAGTCACTTAAACATCTGAGTCCTACTTTTGCCAGATGTTAACTGGAAATAATAATGCTACCTGCTAACTTGCCTCAAAATATTTTTGCGAGCTCCAGATGAGTCACCATCACCATCTCAATCATCTACATTTTCTTTAATCCATCTCTTGCATTCAGTATAGTTTAAAGCAATCTCTATTTATTGTTTTCTAGATTTATAAGAGTCTCAGCATATTCTAGGCTTTAGGGTTCCTGATACAATTTTTACCAGACTATTGTACATTTCAAAAATTTCTTCTCAGCCACTTATCCAACTTCTTTCTCCTATGCTTATCTAACTAATCTGAGTGTGTACATACATTTCTGTAATCCACTTTGATCTTTTTTTATGTAGCTCTTTTTTCTTCTTCTACCCATTCCTGTTTAGATCTTAAGAATCTCACATTTGGGACAATTTCCCCTGAAAAATATTAGGATATTAGATCCAATCTTTCCTTTCACTTTGAATCCTTTGAACTGTCCTATACCCATTTTTGGGTGGATTACACTTGGCTCCATTCCCTTTTTCTGTCATGCTTCTAAGGAACACTTGTTCCTGAGGTTTTTGCTGTTTCTATTTCAGTAATCAGGTCCTCCTCATTGGTAAAAAATTACATCTAAAGTAGCTTCTTCCCTTGTCATTTCCTCTGTCTTTTGAAGGCAAATCTCAAATTTATCAGCTTTTCTCCTCTTAGCAAAAGAATTTATAGATAATTGAAATTCCCTTTTACTATGGTATCAGACTTTGAAGCTAGATTTGTGACCTTTTCTCAATTCCTTGTCTAATCACTTCTTTAGTTGTACTGTAGAATATTCTTATAATGACACTATGTTTATTTGTAACCCTATTGACTCTCCCTCAAATGCTTAACAATGCATGTTTCTTCCATGGATTTCCTCATGTTGTTACATATTCTAAAATGGACATTATTTCTCCCTGGGCTCCTAGGCTGAGAGATATGTTAGGTTACTGGGCAAGGCTGGATAGCTTGCCTAGTAACAGTTTCTCTCTGTTGTTAAGTCCCTGTCAAAATGTTATTCCCGTTTGATTTAATATCTGATAAATTGTTAACAGTCATTTCTTGTTTAGTCCATTTGCATGGTAACCACCAGTACCCCCCTAATGTTAGACCAAAAATTGCCAGGTAACCACCTTCTGCTGAGCCCCCCCGTTTCCTGATTGGTTACCTCTACTGGCACATGTTTTCTGTTAGGGGTCCTTTGCCTAGTAACACCCCTGACAACCCCCTTTGTTTTGCAGGTTCTTGCCTAGTAGCAAACCCCTTCTTACTCTGTCAGAACCCTGTTTGTTGTGGAAACCGCAAGGCTGTACTGAGTAGCGCCGAAATGCTTAAAATGCACTCACCCACCCTAGTTCAGGGCTGTCTCCTCTGGGTCTCTACATGAGGCAGCCGCCAGCCTGGCTAATAAATGATGCTCTCGAAATTCCTAATTGACATTTGCCTGTGACTTATTAATTTGGTCCCTTTCAATTCTTAGTATATCTTAGTATCTTAGATGTAATGATATTTCATCCCATCCCTTTTAACTTTTTCTTTGGCTAAAGCTGTACCCTCTCAACAAAATCTCAACGATGCCCTTAGCATCAAATTTCATTGGATTATAATCTTGATTTCCTTTTTTCGTACCAGTACATTGTGTAATTGCCATAGCAATCTGAAGCGATAGGTTATATTTCTTGCTCTCTTCTTAAGTGTAGTCTTCTGTGAATGACTGTTTTCTCATTTCTATGTTTTTCCCTTTGATATAAATGATATTGTCTGTGGTACCAGATATCTTAGATTTATATGTCTAACCTCCCTTTTCAGTTTAAAGGCTTCTTGATTAGATGCTTGAGACTCCAGACAAAACTGGTCTTTATTAGGTTCACTCCAATCCTGCCAAAGAGCCTATAAATCCTAGTAACACCAGATGTCCCTGTGAAGCTGGTAGTCTATGTTCCCTCTTTCTCTTCCACTGAGAAATCAAGTAAGGCCAGAATCTTCACAGACCACTACCTCCACCTACTTGTCTGTCTCTGAGAGGGTATGGACCCCTATAGTCTTCCTCATTCCTCACTTCCGTCACCTCCTCTAGGTTTTTGTTATTGGGAAATTCCTAGGCTCAGGAACCTGTCGCCATATTCTCCTAGTGAGTTCTGCTATGTGGTTACCATAATAATGGACATTTAGGATCCTTTCTTTATTAGGGAAGTCATTAGCCAAGTCTGAGGAATCACCTCTCTAGCTCAGGATAGCCTCAATGGTTTTGTTGACAACCAAGCCAGGGATGTGAAACTGCAGCCTATATATTCTGTGAAGTAGAAAATCTTCCAAGCTTTAATCTCTCACTCTGCAAAGGTGTTTAGGGCCATACTCTGATTATGACTTAAAATAAATCTGCATAAAAATGAAGATCAACTCTGTGTCTAAAGGCATCAAACATACAAATGTCATTTGATACATGAGGAAATAGTTTGAAAGGGAAATAGGACACTTCAGGTTTAAGTCCCTTCCTTTTAGGTGGGTGGGTGGGGAGAGAAGGCAGAGACAGTAAGAGGAGACAGACAATGGCCCTTAGTCTTATGAGTTCAAGGCCTAAGAAGGGTAGTGGTGATCCACCGCCATGCTTGTCTCTTGTCTGTGGTTCTTCCTGTTGCATATGCTCGTGGTGAACTCTTGGAGGACTCAAGTGCTTTCCATTCCCATGTGCTGCCATCTCTTAGTTCTACTTCTCCACCATCTTGTCTCTTTCTTTCCTTTTGGTGCTATACCTAGTATTCCTTCATTTCCATTTCTTTGTAGGCTTGTGCCCAACTCTACTCTTGTTCACATTTTATAATTATTCTTTGAGCCCTAAAATTATATTTCTTAAAATCTTCATGGTGAAAGGAGAATCAGTCTCTTTGCCAAGAAGGCTGTTACATTCTTCCATGAGGTTTGCAATTTTGCAGTCCCTTGTAAAATCAGCGATATTACATTTGTTCTATGGAATGATATCAAATACACACAAATATAAAGCAATATAAATGATTAAGCCATTATCTCAGATCAGCATATTAGGGTGCCACAAATAACAAATTTACCTGTAAGTGTATGTACATGCATGAGTATATCAATAATACATGTAACAGACATTGCATAACACAAAGAAACAAGTCTTCCTGACTCTAGATCTGGTGGTTTACCCATTTTGCTGTAGAGATTTTACAAATTGACATTTGTCAGTTGAAAGTTTCAGGTCATTTTCCTCCTGCCAGTTGAATGCTTTCATTCATTTTTCCTCATGTTATTCCCCAAAAGAGTCTTCTTCATTTTCCCAAAGACAACATGTCAATACAGTATGTTGACACTTGCAGGTGGTTCATATTTCCAACTAATTTGTCCATCAGTCTTTGGAACACTTCTATGACCACCCACTTTGGGTATATGTTCAAACAAGTAATATCCATATTGACAGGTGAAAGCAGTCTTCTTTTCTCCCTCTCTTATAGAAATGTAATAACCACAATAGAAGTCCAGTACAGAATCCCCTAGCTAATGGGTAGTTCAAGGTATATTGAACTCTTGGGTTAATGTGTTGGTCTGATATGCAGTTGTTTAAGGTTTGGTAATTATAAATTCATAACTTTGCATTTTTCTCCTGTATCACTACTTCTGGGCAGTGTATTTGGACTATTGGTCTCTGTGCAAATGTCATTCACCAATAGGTTCTTTGAAGCTATCTAATAGAAGAGTTTTTCTGGATCTCTCTTGAAATGGCTGAGAGTCAGTGAACTGGATATTGTGAACTACCCTTTGGGAATGTCCTGTGTTCTGCTCATGAGGTGAAAACACACTTGACCTCTTGCTAAATTTCAGCCTCAACAGTTCCTTGCATCCCTCTGGTATTGGACATTATCAAGGTCACATTTCTCTGGTTCTGCTTCTGAGGAGCCATGGTTCTTATGTCACTACTTTATTCTTCGTGCTTTAGTATGAGATTCATGGAAAGTAAAAATATCTAGATATTGAGTCCTACATTGTTGTTGCCAATATATTGTTAGTATCTTGAAGAAACTGGATTTTTTTTCGATTAAAAATGATGTTCTATTGACGCATATTGGGTCTGAACACACCCAAGGTAGAATATCCATTATTTTGTTTACTCTAGCATTATTTTCAGGAAATTTCAATCATTTCAGTGTATCCCAAGTACACTTATTAGTTTTCTAAAACAAAAGCTTTCAAGAAACTATGTAGATTTTGCCATGAAATGTTTATTAGATAATGATTGGAGCATGATGGTGATTTGTAGTCTACTTTCTCAATTTTCGTAGCCACCTCCATGCAGTATGTTATGGGAGAGACCCATTAGATATTGTTGATAATAAGGTCATAGTCATAGCTTGCGGGATCCAGGTTGAATGCCTCTGACCCCATTTCTTTTTCTTAAAATTGAACTGTGTCCAGTAACTTCTATCCTGCCAAAAATGCATTCTCCTCTCAAGTATATGTAATCTGTATGTGCAGATTACATATATATTATATATACTATATCTTCACTATAGTCGTAGCAGGTGACTCAAACTTTCTAGTTTTCTGCCAATGATAGGGTTTATATACTAACCTGTCATTGCTTTGTGCCAGTGTTTTAGAAGACCATTGCTGTCCATGTAAAAAACTTTTGGGTTTCTACATTCTTACATTCTACATTCATTTGGGACTCTACATTCTTAGTGTGATTGTGCTTTTAGTGTTACCTTGTATTCTTAGGTCATGTTTCTGAAACATTTGTATATTTTTAGGTTTCTTTATTAGACTCTACATTTTTAGTGTGTTTGTGTTTTTCGTGTTACCTTGTATTCTTAGGTCATGTTTCTGAAACATTTGTATATTTTTAGGTTTCTTTATTAGACTCTACATTCTTAGTGTGTTTGTGTTTTTAGTGTTACCTTGTATTCTTAGGTCATGTTTCTGAAACATTTGTATATGGAGCTTCGCATTAAGAATCCTGTACATCATTCATTCTGTTTTCTAACTAGGGCCCTAAGTCTATCAACTTTTTCAAACCACATTTTTTTGGACAGATAAAACCAGTGCTGCCAAGATTAGAAGGAAAGCAGGAAAAACTTGCTGTAAAATGTTTTTTTCTTTCCAAATTCAATAAGGTACAAAACTAGAATGAAATGTGACTTTAGAATTGGGATCCAAGCACAGGCACCCAAGCACCCTATCAGTAATGTTTTTTCTCTTTATTTTACCCTTAACTGTGGATTCAAATAATTTCTTGGAGCACAGCATGCCTCTTCTTTCAGAGATAGTTTAGCTCTATTGCCCCTGCCAACCCCCCAACCACATACTTAATCTCTGGTTAGATTCAAACATTCAGTATTTTTTCTCTTCCTTTTCTGTATCACATATTTTTTTGTCCTCTAACCTCTTCTCATGGGAGAGAATTAATACCTTCAATAGATAGGAGCTAAAGTCAGAAAGACCTGTAAAATCTGACCTCAGACACTAGTGCGTGACCCTGAATAAGTCACTTAACTCTGCCTCAGTTTGCTCAATTGTAAAATGTGAATAATGACCCTCCCAGAGTTGTTGTGAGGATAAAGTGAGTTAATATTTGCAAACCACTTTTGTAAACCTTAAAGCAGTGTTATGATTCAAATTAAGGTAAACTGAGGTACAAAACTCTGAGCTTGATCAATCTATTAGTGAAACAAATTTACCAGTAAATAGGATCTTAGTTGCCTCAGAAAAGTTAAGACTGGTAAGTGAGGCAAGCTAGCCTTATTTTTCATTTTTTTGGGAAGCGTAGAGCAAAGAACAGGACTTCATAGATGCGAAACAAGTTATGATTTGTTATAAAGCCAAGGAAAACAGTATGATTGGTAGTATCATACATGTGAGAGACAACATAATTGGCTGGAATTCAGGAAAATGGGGCTAAGTAATAACCCCTCCTTGTTAAGGAATGGTGATTGATGTATGGAGCCCTTCTGCATCCTGCAGGGCTTATTAGTGGAACAGAGATAACAGATTTCCTAGTGCCCACTTGTATCTTGCAAGGCTTACTAACAAGATAACAGCTCTCCTTTAATTGTGCATGGGTATTCAAAGACCAGTAGCAGTTTTCCCTTAATTGTGCAAGGGCAGTAAGATGTATACAGATAATATTTTTTTAATTAAGGTGATTTATGGGACAACTTAGCTCAGAGAAGTAGGCTGAACTTCTGAACCTATGAACTTCTTTACTCAGAGAAAAAGAAAGGGACTTAGGTAATTATACAAAGTACAGAATAAAATCAACTACAAAGAGAATTAATTGCAAAATAGAATTGATTAAAAAGTAGAATCAATTTGATTTTTATAGCACTATATACACTAAATGCTAGCTACTGTGATGAAGATGAGGATGGTGATGATGATGCAGTTTTTCCACTTTGAAAGCAGGCTTCATTCTCCATGATATGTCTCCACCTGGAGTGTGGAAATGCCTTCCTCAAGCCCCATCATCTTCTTTTTATAGCACTATTAATTATCAGAGGCAGGAGTAAATTCAGGCTCATCATGTGTCTGCATCCAGTCTTTTCCCCCCAGTATGCCATATTGCATAAATGACAACTATTATTGTCTGCAAAGAGGTAGTTTTGGGGTCTAATATTTTGATTTTATTTCTTTCAGATGGTTTACCTGAAGATTAAGATGATACATGTTTTCATTATTCTTCTTGTGACTTCTTGTTTATATTTGATCATATCTAAGATGAATTCAACAGAAATCTGCATCTTTTGCCTAAGAAGAGGAGGCATAATAGTTTTCAAGAAGCATGGTGGGAACTTTCTTCAGCTCCCAGATGTAGACTGCAGAAAGAATCCTCCATTTTTGGTTGTGATGGTGACTTCATCCCACAATCAGATTGAAGCACGGATGGCCATCCGTGAGACCTGGGGGAGAGAAAGAAGTATAAAAGGTAAACGTATAATAACATACTTTCTACTAGGAATCACAAATTCAAAGGATGATGATGATGCGGTGACACAAGAAAGCCAGAAATACCGAGATATTATCCAGAAAGACTTTTTAGACGTATATTTCAATTTGACTCTTAAAACAATGATGGGGATAGAATGGGTTCACCATTTTTGTCCTCAGTCTGACTTTGTGATGAAGACTGATTCTGACATGTTTGTAAATATCTACTATCTAACTGAGCTCCTTATAAGGAAAAACAGAACAACAAGGTTTTTTACTGGTTTCTTAAAGATGAATGAATTTCCAATTAGAAAAATATTTAATAAGTGGTACGTAAGCTACTATGAATATCCGTGGGGAAAATATCCACCTTTTTGTTCTGGAACGGGTTATGTTTTTTCTAGTGACATTGCAAGTGAGGTTTATAATGTTTCAGAAAAAGTTCCATTTATTAAACTAGAGGATGTTTTTGTGGGACTCTGCCTTGCAGAACTAAAAATTAATCTGGAAGAACTACACTCAGAACAGACATTTTTCCCAGATGGACTTAGGTTTTCTACCTGTCGCTTTAAGAAAATTGTGACCTGCCATTTTGTCAGTCCAGCAAAGCTTCTGGAATATTGGAAAGCTTTGGAGAAGTCTTTAAATGAAAAGTGTTTGGATGTTTGAAGTGATAGTAATGACACATCAAGACAAATATTGGACATTTTGGAAGGAGAAACACATTTTGGAATGGCATGGTTGAGAAGCACTACCTGTCAGCATTAAAGGAGGGAGAGGAGGACAGAACCATGGTCCTCAGTGTTCTGAACACAAGACTAAAATTTAGAACTCGAATTGTAATCCGGAAGTGATTTATTTGAATTTTGAGCACCTCAAAATGAAAATAGCTAAGTAACAGTCTGTTGGCACCTGTACCATTCTTCCTACCTCCAACTCATCCTAGCATCCTGCGATGTTTATGCTATATCTGATTAACAAAGATATCACCAAAATATATGTCCCCAACTCTCTGGCTTCATTAAGACCTGGCTAGATAAGCATGGAAGCCTGCTGTTCCCTGTTTAGTAGTCTGTGCTTTATTGAGATGAATTACTATATCTCAATTTAACTCTAGACAACATCCAATTCTAAATTGTAGTCAGCACTTATTTGGACCTTATATTCAAAACCCCAAATGATAAAATACTGAGTATGTAGAACGTTCCATTTTACTACTGACTCATAGTAGAACTTGAGTTTGTCTCTGAGCTATTCTGCCATTCAAATTCAATTCTGTATATCATTGATTGATCATTTAGCATTGAAGAACCTCTGTTGGGAATACATGGGCTCAGGTACTCATCCCTTTCTGTATCCAGTTATGTGAGCCAGTTTAATGGTGGAGTATCCCTCTAAGTAAGAGAGTCCGAATCCCCACTGTCACACTCATTTGCTTACTAAAAGCTTCCAACCTTTCTTCTGAGTGATGATGCTAATTTTAGTGAAGGTTTTGACTCTTTTTATTCATGGGTGGGGCAGATAGTTTTTTTCTGCATGATAAGAGGGGATGCTAAGTATAAAAGTAAATTTATGCATGCATTACCAGAATGATTAGACAAAATTTAGTTTGAATTACTAAGACATATTGGTAAATTCATTTGGGAGGCTAATGTTATGATATAGCAGAATATAAAGGAATTGTGCAATTCTGATAGTCTCACCCTTAGCGCATCCCCTGCCATTACTGCTCACTTGGGAACACCGGAGTTACTTTTGCAAAGCTCAAGACCTTTGGCTCTTTTGAAACTTAAAAAGCTCTAGTCCTGGACATAGTCATTGTGTGATAGTCCTTCATCTAAGAGGAGGAAGAAATAAACACAAATTAATATGCTGTGCTCATGGTTGCAAGGAGGCTGGGTGGGAGATAGACTCCTGGTTCTTAGGATACACTAGGTCTTTATACTTCATAGCTAGAAAGAAAGAGGAAAACAAATTTCCCAGTAGTTTGCTTTTTTATATCCCAAGTCATCAGTTCTCTTGACTCAGGGGCCAATTTAGGAGATTATTATGATTTAGTGCAAACTTTGCCTGATATGAACTATGCCCTGTAGGCTGGAACCAGACAGAGCACATCTGCTGTGCATACACGAAGAAATGGCTTCTTTTGTCCAGTTTATCCATGTTATATTTAGATAGAATGAAATAAACTACAGTATTTCTAAAATTTTCACACTCCAGGTTACTTCAGGTTACTTCGGGTAAAAATATTAGGGTACATGCATATTCATTGCAGGATTCTTGATGCATGAGTTAAATTTTTGCAAAGTTAATATTCCTTTATTGAACATCTACTATGTGCCAACCACCTAGGAGTTTCATAGACTCAGCTGTTGTGGCTGGTCTAGCCAAATAGTTAAGAAACTTCTGAACTTTGAGTTTTCTCTGTCATTTTTTTCCGAATGGAGATCTGAATGTACCCATTTCTCAGGGATATGGTGAAACTAGGTAACTTTGTGCAAAGGGCTTCCGGTTTTTTGGAAACATGCCTTATATAATGCAAATTAATTATTATATCACTGGACTTTAATGGGTAATAAATATAAAGCATCTCAGAAGTGTAGAGTACTAAATAGTACTGTTACTGTGAATATGTGTGAAATAAAATGGAAGTCTTTTTTTCCCGAACTTGAGATGCTCTTATATTTGGTGCAAAATGGTTATGACACTTTAGATGAAGATTTCAGTAGTTCCATTTTATAAAGCTAATATATTCTTTTGAATAGATTTTAAAAATTTCTTTCCTTGTTTTGAAGCTGCAGTGTACATTTCATTCAATTAAATAAATGTTTATTGTGTCTGTTATGTGGAAGGCATTACATTTGACACTAAATATACAAAATGGAAAAAGACATAGCCCCTGCCTTTGAGGAGCTTACAATAAAATGGGGGAGAGGGGAAATAAGCAATGAACACAAATAATTATGATAAAACATAGACTGCGATATGGGAAAGGAGAGGTCAATGCAAAATTCAAAGAGAAATTTGAGGAGGTAGAGATCACTTTTGACTGGGTAGTGAGGAGAGAAATCTTCATGTTGGGGAAATGACCTTGAAATATTTCAATATTTCAAATATTTCAGTATTTCAAATATTTCAATAGGTAAAACTGAGGAAGTAGTCTATGAAGGATAACTTCCTATGAGGGACAACTTGCATAAAATAGATCAGCATGGAAAAGGAATAATTCAACTTGTCTGGAATATGGAATATTCATCAAATATATGAAATCAGAGAAGAGTCCAGTTTGGACAAAGTTGGTAAAATAACTTCTTACTATGTCTCAGGTTTGAATGCCTATGATTCTGTTTACTTTTTTAATAATATCCATAATTGAGCCAGTTCTATATTTTACTATGTGAAATAAGGTATGAATACACCATCAGTCATCACTAGAAGAATATATATTCTCAGTGGTAGGGATGAGTTTTCACTAATTCATTCACGTTCCTGGATGTACTTCTGGCCCTACTAGTTCCTGCTTTATAACTAGTCTTCTGGACCCCTTAGAGCACACAACCACCAGCTTGGGCTCATGCTTGCCAGAGAATAAGTCACAAGCAAGACTTACTTCCTGGTTTGACCTACCATGACCATGGCTATATCACCTCCTGGCTTTTCTAAGCTTTCATAAGCCCCTGGGTTGACATTTCTGACTCCTGCCTCCGCTTGCCACAAAGCAGGACCCTCAGACAAAGTACTTCCCACTTGTGCCTGTATGCTCCTAGGACACAGCAATTGACTATCTAACAGGAGGATCATCAGTTATGTTCTGTGCCTAGACCTTGAGGGATCTTCTTGAATATTCTAATCACATACCTTCATTAGCAAACTTCTCTTCACTTACTGATACTTGAACTCATTTTCCAATAGTTACCTCTCTCCTCTCCCCTCTCAGTCACCTCATCTGACTGATATCATATCTCTAAGTGCTCAAAAATAAACCCCTCCCTCTTATTGTCTGCTTCCCCTTTCAAAGCGCACTAATGTCTAGATATTGCTTCCTGTTTTCCATAGTTTACTCTGTGACTCCATAAATGTTAAACTCCTTTTTATGTTAAACTTCTTTCTCTTTCACTCCTTCCATCTACTAGCAGTCATTAAGACCTAATTCCTCCCAGATAATACTGGACCCATGGACATGTATTCAGTATTGGTTGCACTTTCTCTCCCCACTTCCAGTGCCCTGTAAGGTTAATAGTGTTGACCACCCTTTCCTCCCACATCCTCCCTTCTCTCTTGGATTCCACGACAGTACTCCCAGTCTTCCCTCTAGCTGTCTGTTTCTTTTGTATTTCTTTTACTGGATCTTCATTCGCATCATGAACACCATGAGTATACGCTAAAGCTCTGTCCTGGAATACTGTTTCTTTTCTGCTATTTTTCATTTGATTATCTCATCAACTTTCATGTGTTCAATGATCATCTTTATGCACATTATTCTTAGATATACGTATCAGTTCCTAGTCTCTAACTTCATTTCCAGTCCCACATCATTAGCCACCTAGTGAACTTTTCAAATTGGATGTCCCATAGGCATCTCAAACGCAATAATACATCCAAAACGTAATTCGTTATCTTACTGTCACCACCCTAGCTCAGGCACTCAGAACATCATTCATACTTGTACTACTTCAATAGCCTTCTAATTTGTTTTACTGTCTCAAGTTTCTCCTCACTTTAATTCATTCTCTGTTCAGACGCCAAACTGAATTTCCTAGAGCATATTTTAACCTTGTCAACCTCTCTCCCCCCTTATATTCCAGTCAGTAAACTCCAATGGATCCTTGTTACTTCCAGGATCAAATATAAAGTCCTCTGATATCTAAAACTTCACAATTTTACCCTTTTCTAGGTTTCTAATCTTTGTACATATCACCTAATTTTGTGGACTCTAAGGTGCAACCATGATGGCTTATTTGGTGCTCCTCACACAATATTACTGTTCCAGTCTCCTCATACTCACTGTCTTCCATGCCTAGAATTATTTCCTTACTTACCTCTGCCTCTTAGAAGATTTGTCCTCCTTCAAGACTCAGCTTGAGTGCTGTCTTCTTAGGTAACCTTTCCTATTCATCTAGGAGTCTTCCCCTCTAAGTTTACCCTTTCTTTGATTTATGTTTTTTTGTCTTGTATATACTTTTAAAAATACATGTTGTCTCTCCCATTAGCATGTAAGCTCCTTGAAGGTAGGGACTGTTTTCACTCCTTGTTTGTAATCCCAGTGCTTAACACAATGCTTTGTACATGGGTTATTGACTCATAGTACACTTGAAAGATCAACATTAGAGGGTTCATGAACTTGGATGAGAAAAAAAATTACATCTTTAGTATCACTACCTTCCTTTGTAATCTTAGGTATTTTATTTTAGGCATTTAAAAACATTATTTTGAGATAGTCAACTTAAAAAAGTGGTTTACAACACAAAAACCCCTTGATTCCAAGATATATAAAGCCACCCCTCTTACGTGGAAGTGACCATTGAACCCATGGGAGCTGATGAGATCATTTAGTGAGATAGTTTAGAGCAAAGGTTCTTTAACTTTTTGTATCATGAATTCCTTTTTCACTTTCATAAAACCTATGGGCCCCTCTCAAAACAATGTTTTTAAATGCCTAAAATACATATGATTACAGAGGATGCTAATTATTTTGAAAAAAGATGTAATTTCCACTCCCCTCATCCAAGTTCATCTATATATGTAGCCCTAGTGTCTATGCTGAGCTCTAATCTGGCAACACCAGATGAGCCTTTTGGACATCTTGATTTAGTTGACCTATAGGCCCCCCAAATTCAATATATTCAAAACAGAACTCTTTATCTTTCTCCCCAAACCCTCCCTTCTGCCCACTTTTATATTATTAGTCACCCAGATTCACAGCCCTGCATCATCCGTGACTGTTCGCTGTCCACATGTCCACTCCATTAAATTTTTTTAACCTTTATGACATCTCTCAAATACGACTCTGCTCCAGTTCCATAAGCTTAGACTCTGGTTCAGGCCCTCATTGCTGCACAACTTGACTGCTGTAATAGAATTTTCATTGATTTCTCTCCCTTGGGTCTTTCTGTTCTATTCAGTTGCCAAAATGCTTTTTCTAAAGTGTTGGTCTGTCCATGTCTGGTCAGATCATGATCTGACCCCCCACCCCTGCCAACTTAACACAGTAAAATCCAGTGCTTCTCTGTTGCTCCAGGTTAAAAAAAATCCTCTATTTGGCATTCAAAACCTTTCACAACCTGACTTCTTCCCACCAATTCAGTTTTCTTGCACTTTAGTGCCCTCTGTATACTCTGTCGTTCAATGCTAGAGGTATAATTCTTATTCTCTCAGTTCTGTTGAGTGTGCCTTTTCATTCACTGGTCCTCTCTCTTTCCTGAACTACTTTTTCTCTTGATCTGCACTTCCTGGATTCCTTGAAAACTCTCAGCTTAAATCCCACTTTTTGCAGGAAGACTTTACAGTTTACAATACCCTCCCTCCAGCCTCCCAACTACTAGTGCCTTGCCTCTGAGATGACCTTTCACTTACTCTGTATCTTGTAGGTATGTAGTTATAGCTATTTTCACGTTAGCTTCCACATTAGAATGTGTTTCTTTCAGACTGTAGACCATGTTTTGTCTTTCTTTATCTCCAGAGCTTTGCACAGTATTTGACACATACTAAGCACTTCATCATGTTTGTTGACTTGAGTTTATTTTCTTCTGTTTGGTCCCTAGTCACTCCCTCACCTTTCAGGTAAGCAACCAAACTCTCCTGAGTGTCAGTCTTCTGTGATTCTTTCATTGTGTACTTGGGGCTCAGATGAGTATTCAAGGGTCCCTTTCTACACAGGGCACACCACAATTTATCCATGTGTCCCTGTACTATAAACCTCTTGGAGATCCAGACAAATTTCCTCTGGGTCCTTATACCAAAGGACACTCAACATTTCTCCAGAAGAATCCATGAAATTTGTAATCACCATCTAAATGGCATTTCTAATTCATTCCTCACTAGAAGTAGGAGGTAAACTTAAAGAAAATGTGCTCAGTAAAGCACTTAAAGAGTCATTAAGCACTTTTCCCTCCAAAGATCAAGCATTTGAGGTTAATTAATTACCTGTGATTTTCTAGACCATCTGGCAGACTTTCTCCTATGGACGTACAATCCATAAAGATCTCAGATAAGCTTTCTGGACTCATGCCATCAATAAACCAAGCAGTTAAAATTAATCATATTTTCATATATAATAATATATTTATATATTATGCATATTTATATTATAATATACATAATAATTTCATTATAATGTGATATGGATTTCCTTCAGTTTCCTAGACAGTTTGGGACTAATGCTGGAGTTAATAATTAGGAACTCACCAATAATTTTCTGCTGTAAAATAAAAAAAATTATCTGTTTATTTTCTTTTTAATTATTTAAAGCAATGGACATTAAGGTCACTTTGGAGGTTAATAATTTGGGGTCAGAACCTATTGATTTAACCATAAGTGTAAGAGTAAGGTGGCCTGGTGATACACCAGGAAAAGAAAACTCTACCTCTGTTGCCCTTTATACCATGTACCCTCTTCAGTCAGGATGAGAGGGAACCAGCTCCTCTTATGAAAAACTGCTGTGCCCTTCATGAAATGCTCCATTTCGTCCAATAAAGGTAAAAGGGAAAATGTTTATGTGACTAAATTTTAAATGGATACCATAGTCACAAAACATTATTGACATCAGTGCAATATTAAGTACAAAAAAAAGATTAAGAGCAGTGGAAAATGAGATAACCAGTATTTCAGTTTTCAGAGACACTTGCCTCCCTTTTAATTACACTCCATTCCACGCACAAAAAAATAATAATTGCACTTTTCTTCCAGGGTTGTTGAGAGAATTAAGCGTGATATTTGTAAAACATTTATCACAGTGCTTGGCACATTGTAGGCACTTAATAAATGCTTGTTTTTTTCCTTCCACAATATATTCCACTACCTTTTTATACCATAATTTGTTCAAACATTCCCCAGTTAATGATCTCCCCTTTGGTTTTCCATTCTTTTCCACCACTACAGCTGTTATAAATATTTGTGTGTGTATTTACATATATACATACATCCACACTACATGCAGATGCATATACATAGGAACTTTTCCTCTTCAATTTCTTTGATGGTACAAGCCTAGTAGTCAAAAAACAACATTTATCAAATGCCTACTATGTGCCAGGCATTGTGTTGAGCACAGGGGATATAAAGAAAGGCAAAAGACAATTCCTTCCAGCAAGGAGTTCCCAATCTAATGAGGAAAACAACATGGAACCAGCTATGTACAAACAAGGGGCAGCTAAGTGGCACAGTGGATAGAGTGCTGACCTTGAAGTCAGTAAGACTCATCTTCCTCTGTTCAAATCTGGCCTTAGAGACTGATTAGCCATGTGACCCTGGGCAGATCACTTAACCCTGTTTGCCTCAATTTGTAAAGTGAGCTGGAGTATCCAATCGAGTATCTTTACCAAGGAAACTCCAAACAGGGTCACAGAGTCGACCACGACTGAATGACTAAAACTGTACAAACAAGTTACACATATAGATGAAATAGGAAATAATCAATTCCAGGAAGCCTCCAGAATTTAAGGAGATTGGAGAAAACTTCCTGTAGAAACTAGGATGTCAAGTGGGAGTTGAAGGAATCCATGGAATTGATCAACCAGTGAGTGATCTAGTGATTTTCCTCTCTTCTTGTGGCTGGAGATCAGTAATAGTAATGTTGGGTCAAAGGCCATGTACATTTTAGTAATTTGGGACATTATTTCCAAATCACTTTCCAGAGTGGCTGGGTCAGTTCACCGCTTTACAAAGAGTGTATCAATGTTCTCGTATCCCCTCCAATATTTTCACTTTTTGTCAACTTTGCCAATATAACGGGTATAAGTTTGCTTTAATGTGCATTGATCATATTGGTTATTTGAAACATTTTTTCATATAGCTATAGATAGCCAAGATTCCTTTTTTTTTTGAGACTAGTTGTAATATCTTTTGACCATTTGTCAATTAAGAAATGGCTTTTTACTCTTATAAATTTGAATCAGTTTCTTATGGGTCTTGGAAAAGAGACTTTAATCACTGAAACTTGCTACAAAGATTTTTTCTAGTTCATTGTTTCCCTTTTGATATTAGCTGCATTTGACCAAAAAAAACCCCAAAACCCTTTTAAATTTTGTGTTGTCAGAATGAGCGATTTTACCTTCTGTAATCCATTCATTTCCTTGTTTAGTCATGAACTCTTCCCCTATCCATATTTCTTATTTTTCTAATTTATTTGATAATAATCTTTTATATTTAGGTCATAAATCCATCTGCAGCTTATCTTGGTGCATGATATGAGTTTCTAAGCCTAATTTCAGCCAGACTGCTGTCCTGTTTTCCTAGCAGTTGTTGTCAAATAGCACATTCTTAGAACAGGAGCTGGAGTCTTTGTTTCATTGTACTCTAGACTAATACTTTTCTTTACTTCTTCTGTATATTGTATACCTTAATCTATTCCAATGATCATCCTTTCTATTTTTTGACCAGTAAGGATTGCTTTGTATGGTTTGAATCTAATACTGGTAGGCCTCCTTCCTTCCCACTTTAAAAAAGTTATTTTCAGATTCTTTTTGTTACTTCAGATGAATTTTGTGACCATTTTTTCTTCTATAATTAAGCAATTCTTTCAGATTTTTATTGGCAAGGCACTATTTCATTAAATCAATTTATGTCGTACTGTAACAATTTTTATAT
The DNA here is from genome assembly GCA_028658325.1 of Potorous gilbertii. Lineage (NCBI taxonomy): Eukaryota > Metazoa > Chordata > Mammalia > Diprotodontia > Potoroidae > Potorous > Potorous gilbertii. Next base: position 344,136,191 of record CM053771.1, on the reverse strand, counting down.
TAGTTCATTCTGTTCATAAGCGGTGTGTTTCTAAAAATATTTGTTCTGTCCTTATCCCATAAAGTGTTTTATAATTGGCTTCATATAATTAAAAATATTTTGATGTTGTATATTTATTTTAAATAGAACTTCTTCTCCTATCACTTCTATCAGGGATCTATTGTTAATATACTGAAATGTCAATGAATTTGTTAATTTATTTTGTATCTTTCCACTCTCATTAAATTATCAATTGGTTTGATTGATTTTTAGTAGACTCTCAGATTCTCCTAGTACACCTTTATATCTTCTGTAAAAAGTGATCATTTTGGTTTCTCTTTGCCAGTACTTACTTAATTGCTTTTTCTTGTATTTTTACAATAGCTATTATTTCTTGTGCAATAGCAAATAGAAATGGTGACAATGAACAACCTTGCTGCAGTTCTGATGTTATTGGAAAGAATTCTAGTTTATTTTTATTATATATAATCCTAGCTCTTGAGTTTTAGATATATTCTATTTGTTATATTAAGGAAATATACAGTTGTTCCTATTTTTCTAGTGTTCTTAGCAGAAATGAATGTTATATTTTTATCAAAAGCTTTTTCTACATTTTTTGCTATAATCATATGATTTTCATTATTCTTGTCATTAATATTCTTAGTTACATTTATAATTTTTAAAAATATTAAATCACCACTACATTCTTATTACAGATCCAATCTGCAGATATGTTGTTGTAGTCTCTGCTAATATTTTATATTAAAATGTTGCATCAGTATCCATTAGGGAAATTGACTATAGCTTTCTTTTTCTGCTTTGATGCTTCCTGGATTAGAGAGTAAGACTATATGTAGATCATAGAAGGAGTTTTATGTTTCTTGTTCTGTTAACATGTATATTTATATCTTTATAAATATCCATTTAATTTGAATTGTTTTCTTTAGCAAAATAGTTTCTAATAATATCTTTTATCTAATCTGCATTTGTTATGATATAGTGACCCCTTTTCCTCCTTTTAAAGCAAATTAGTTGATGATTTATTTATTAAAATAAAAAAACTAACTCTTAGTTTTATTTATTAATCCTATCAGGGGTCTGACTTTTTTTCTTTCAATTTTGGTAGCCTATTCTTTGACTCATTTTGTTTTGGTGTTAAATTGTTTTGTTGGTTTTCTATTTTTTTAGTTGCATAATCAGTTCCTTTATCTGTTCTTTCCTTTCTAAAATGTTTAGAAATATACTTAGGACTGATTTGGCCGCATCCCTAAAACTTTAGCATGTTGCCTCACTGTTTTTACTATCATTAATGAAGTTATCTGTCATTTCTTTTATTTATTCTTTGACTCACTCATTCTTTAGGACTAAGTAATTTAGTTTCCATTTGGTGTGGCATATTTGGCCACACAAACAGTTTCTGATTGCTTTTCTTCCTTTTGTGGGGTGCTCCACTTTCCACCTTGGTTTCCAGTGACTCATACACTGCTGTCAGCTCATTCAGGTGAGAGAAATGATTATTTCTCTCATTTTAATAACCACTTGCTATTGATGAGGTCCAGGATTTTTCCCTTTCTGTTTCATCATTCAGAAATCAGTCCCTTGTAGGTTATTCATCCAGGATCTAAAGGACATTGCTGATAATGAGATTGGATTAACTTTCTGAAACATGTCCAGTAGTAAGCGAATGATTGAAGAAACTATGATACATCAGTGTAATGGAATCACCAAGAATGAAAAATATGAAGAATTCCAAAAAAGATGTGATGGCATATGGAAGGAAGACAACAGAACTAAAATATTATTTTTATTTCTAATGACTGCAACAATCTACATAAAGACAATACTAAAAAGTGACAAAACTAAGGTTGAATACACAGGACAATGTTAAAATTCTATTATGAAGTTAAAAGACACAACCTTTTTCTCTGTAAACCATCAGAAAACTACAAAAATAGAAAGTGGAATCAGTTTTAAACATATAGTTAATAGTGTTGTTTATCTAGTATATTGAATCTTCTAACATAGAAGACTTGAGTGACAGGGGGGAAGGATATTTAAATAAATATAATCTGAGATCTGGTCTACCCCATCTGCAAGGGAGGCTTCAAATTCTGTCTTTGTGGGTAGGAAGAGAACCATAGGTGCTTTTTTCTACATGATCTGACCTCTAAGAGGGCAATGTCATAGAATTATATCCGTTAAATACACATCAGATGCTTTCAGTCTCAGAGTACAATGCTATTTTGGGGATTTCACATAAAAGTCAATTTCCTTTTTTGGTCCAAAAGAGGCAGTAACAGTTTACTTTTGGTAAGCTTAGTTCCTTCCTATCAATTGCTTATTACACAAATTACATGATTGTCTAATCATGGGTAGAGAGTAAATATATTTGCCAAAAATAAATAGTCAAACAATAATCAGGGAAATTGTACATATTAGATTAGATGAAAGACACAGAAAGGGAACTCTGTGACAGAAGCAAGATGAAGCTTAACTTAAGAGAATCTCACTCAAGAAATCTTTGAGGGGATCAGGCATTGGGAATCAAGGGACATGATGGAAGGCTGTTTTTTCTCACATTCTTATGGTTCAGGGGAGATTTATTATCAGCAATTCGAAGTTCATGCCTTGCCTTCCCAGCTCCTTGGTCCCTCTAAACTTTCCTGGAGAGAAACATATATACGTCCTGAGAGGCCTCTCAGGAAACCAGGATTTCCATCCTCCTGTGCATATGTTGCTTCCCAGAGTTGTCTTTCCGGAAATTTCTAAGGCTCACATAAGGTGGGCAATTACGATTAATAGTTTTCTGAATATGCCTTTTTTAATGATTGACTTGAGTGTTTATGGGGAGATGCCAGTTGTATCCAAACAAAACATATCAATTAGTTTTTAGCTTTGTCATTTTGGGCAAGTCACTTAACCTCTGTGTTCGATAGTAACCTTTTTTATAAGTTGGATAATATTTATTTGAACTCAGAATTATTGTGAACACTTTGTAACTATAAAGTGACATACTTTATAGTTCTTTCTACTATGGGGAACATATTGATCTACTACATGAAGCATCTCCCATGGAGTTAGGCATAGATTCTGAAGATTTCATTCTCTGACTGAA
>CM053771.1:344115379-344132597 GCA_028658325.1 Potorous gilbertii | reverse complement strand
CTCCCCATCTCTACCCACCCCCCACCCCAGGACAGCATGCACCCCATCCACTCTTTCATCCAGTCTGAGCTCCTATCTATTACCCACCTTTCTTCCATCCCCCTCCCCTCTAGTTTCCTGAAGGGAAAAATTGATTTCTATACCCTATTGCCGGTGCATCCTATTTTCCAGTTGCATGATTAAAAATTTTTAACATTCATTATTAAAGCTTTGAATTCCATATTCTCTCCCTTCCTCCCTCCCCACCTACCCTCATTTAAAAAGCAAGCAATTCAATATAGGTAATACATGTGTAGCCATGCAAAACACTTCCATAATAGTTAGATTTCTAATCACATTTCTCTCTGTAGTATCGTGCATTCCATTTATTCTGTTTATTCCATTGTCTTTGACCTTTGTGCCCACAAAAATGTTTGCTTTGGATTATTACTTTCCCCAATTTGCTGTCCCTTCTCTTATCTTCCCTCTCCTATCCCCTTCCCCCCCCCCCCCGCCTTCCTAAAGGGTAAGATAAATCTCCGTACTCAAATGAATATGTGTTATTCCCTCTTTAAGCCAAATCCAATGACAACAAGTCTCACTTACTCCCTCTCATCTCCTCCCTCTTCCCCTCCATTGTAAAAGCTCTTTCTTGACTCTTTTATGGGAAATGATTTGCTACATTCTGCCTCTCCCTTTCTCTTACTCCTAGTACATTACACTCAACAATAAATGTTACTTTTTAGGTATTCTTCCTTCATGTTCAGTTTACCCCATGTCCTATGTTTGTGTGTGTGTTTATATATGTGTATGCATACACATGTATACACATATGTATATGTATGTATGCATATGTATATGTGTGTAAACATGTATGCCCATGTACATATATGTAACTACATGTATATAATATTCACATACATACCCATACACACCTACATATGTATGGATATATATATATTCTCTTTACTCTAATACTGAAAAAATGTCTCATGAGTTACACATAACATCCTTCCATATAGGAATATAAACAGTTCAACTTTGATGAACCTAAAGCTTCTCTTTCCTGTTTACCTTTTCATATTTCTCTTGGTTCTTGTATTTGAAAACCAAATTCTCTATTCAGCTCTGATGTTTTCAACAAAAAATTCTTGGAAGTCCTCTATTTCATTGAAATTCCATTTATTCCACTGAAGTATTATATTCGGTTTTCCTGGGTAGGTGGGTCTTGGATTTAATCCTGTCTCCTTTGATTTCTGGAATATCATATTCCAAACCCTTCGATCCCTTAATGTAGAAGCTGCTAAATCCTGTGTTAGCCTGATTGTATTTCCAAAATATTTGAATTTTTTTCTTTCTGGCTGCTTGTAATATTTTCTCCTTGGCCTGGGAACTCTGGAATTTGGCTACAATATTCCTAGGAGTTTTCCTTTGGGAATCTCTTTCAGGAGGTGATTGGTGAATTCTTTCCATTTCTATTTTACTCTCTGAGTCTAGAATATCAGGACAATTTTCCTTGATAATTTCTTGGAAGATGATGTTTAGTCTCTTTTATTGATCATGGTTTTCAGTTACACAAATAATTTTTAAATTATCTCTCTTGGATATATTTTCCAGGTCAGTTGTTTTTCCAATAAGATATTTCATATTGTCTTCTAATTTTTCTTTCTTTTGGTTTTGCTTTAAAATTTCTTAGTTTTTCATAAAGTCATTAGCTTCTATCTGCTCCATTCTAATTTTTAAAGAAGTATTTTCCTTGGTGAGTTTTTGAACCTCCTTTTCCATTTGGCCAATTCTGCTTTTTAAAGCATTCTTCTCCTCATTGCCTTTTTGGACCTTTTTTGCCATTTGGGTTAGTCTATTTTTAAAGGGGTTATTTTCTTCAGCCTTTTTTTGAGTCTCCTTTAGGAAGCAGTTGACTTGTTTTTCATGATTTTCTTGCATCACTCTCATTTCTCTTCCCATTTTTTCTTCCACCTCTCTTACTTGATTTTCAAAATCCTTTTTGAGCTCTTCCATGGCCAGAAACCATTGTGTATTTTGGGGGGGCTTTGGATGTAGAAGCCTTGACCTTGCTGTCTTCCTCGATTGTATGTTTTACACTTCCTCATCCAAAAGGATGGAAGAAAATACCTTTTCACCAAGAAAGCAACCTTCAATAGTCTTATTTTTCCCCTCTTTGGACATTTTCCCAGTAAGTTTCTTGACTTATTGAGGTTTTGTGTAGCTGTTCTTTAAGATGTCTCTAGGAAGCTATAAATTCCCAGTTCCTCCAATGTGGCATAATCAAGGGAGAGTTTTCTCCTCTCCCAGCCTGTCCTCTAGTCTGTGAGCAACCAAAATCACTCTTTGCTGTGCTGGAACTGGAAGTAGAATTACCTCCCCACAGCCACCACCAGCTCTTCCACCTCAGCACCACCACACAGACTGAGATCAAGATCAAGTGCTTAATTCCCCCAGGGTTTTTAGGCCAGGACTCCAGAAGTAGATGCTGCTGCTGCAGTATCTACTGATGCCCTGGGGCCAAAGTTGAGACCAAACTGTGCTCCCTCTCACCCAGTTGAAAGAGCTTTCTTATTGACCTTTAAAGCTGTCTTTGGCATTTGAGAGGTTAAGAAATCTGGAAACCCACAGCAGCTATCAATGATTCAGCAAACTGAAACCTGCTCCATCCCTGTCAGTGTGGCACAGCTCATACTGGCTACGCTCCACTATTAGCCCAGTGCAATGGACCCTTTCTGTCAGCCTTCTAGGCTGTCCTAGGCTGGAAATCTGTTTCACTTTGTCATTTTGTGACTCCTGCTGCTCTATAATTTGTTTTCAGTCATTTATACATGTATTTTAAGGGCTATAGGGGGAGCTAGAGAAGGTCTGTCCTTCTGCTCTTATATCTTGGCTCTGCCCCCACAAGTTTATACTCTTTGTATCTGGCTAAGGTCCTTTTTTCACTATGCTGGTAGCTGCTAAATCTTGTGTGATCCTGACTATGACTCCCTAGTAGTTTAATTCTTTCTTTCTGGCTGCTTACAGTATTTTTTTCTTTGACTTGGGTGTTCTGGATTTTGGCTATTATATTCCTGGAAGTTTTCATTTTTTTTTTATTTACTTCCAGGATATGACTAGTAGATTCTTTCAATTTCTGTTTTGTTATCTAGTTCTAAACTATTTTTGGAAGTTTTCATTTGATTTCTTGAAATCTTTTTGTTCATGTATTTCAGGTAGTCCAATTATTCTTATTCTTTTATGTATTTCCCAGGTCAGTTTTAACTTTGAAAATTTTTTTTCTACTTTTTCAATCATTTGACTGTGTTTTACATTTCTTGATATCTCATTGAGTCCAGCTTCCATTTGGTCAATTCTAATTTTCAAAGAGTTAAATATGGTTTTATACCTCTTTTTCCAAACTATTAATTCTCTTTTCATAGCATTCTTTCCCTCCTCTTCTTTCTTTGCCCATGATTTTCTTCTATGATTCTTAATTTGCTTTTAAAATTTGTTTTAGTTCCATTTTTAGCTCTTACTTTAACTTTTAATTCTAGAAATTTTCATTGGACTTTTATCCAAGTTACATTTTTTTAGGCATTTCTTGTAGATTTTGAGTCATTCTCTCCTTCTGTGTTTGCTTTTTGAGTTTTCCTATTGCAGCAATAGGGATTTATAGTGGGATTTTTTTATTTACTAGTTTTCTTCTAGCCTACTTCTTGACTTTGTACTTTATGTTAGTGCTGAGCTTTGCATACTTCTGTTGAAGGATGGGAGGATAGATCAGACCTGATGTCTTTTTAGATACTTCTGCTGCTTTTCCAGCTCAAGTTAGGGTCCTGCAAGTTTTCAGTATTTCCAAAATTCAGAGGGAGATCTAGTTACTGTCTTCCTCATCTGAGTCCCTGATACAGGTTTGGATGTGTTGGCTTGCCCCTCATCAAATGTTTTCAGTAGAATATTGCTTGACTCAACAACTTTTAGCCCACTGGGAGGCTTGCTAGGTTCAAAGTAACTGAACTGCTGAGTCCCCTTTGGTCTGAGATGCTGTGCTCTGATCCTGACATCAGAACCAAACAGTTACTGTTTTCTTCCTGAGCTTGATCCTTGTTTATTACATAGTTAGGGTCAATCCTCACTACAGTTGTTCTCCACCCTGGATCTATGACCCAAAACTGTATAGTGGGCAACAAAGGTTCCAGATGTTAACATTTCTGTACCCAGGGCTAGTTCAGAAGTCCCTTGGGATCCCTTTTTGACCCATTGCTTCCTGACCTGGTGCCTGTTTCAGTCCCCTTTTAGTGTTTGTATGCTATTCCACAGCCCACCTGTATTCCTGGCCAAACACAGTCCCTCATGCTTGCAGACATCTTTGTCTCTCTTTCTAAGTCATCTTGGACTGGGAAGAAGATTCATTGTGACTTTTTTCTTGTTTTTTTCTTAACAGAATTGGGTCTGGTGCAATTTCTAGATTTTTTTCAAGGAGGTGTGCTGGGTAAATTAGACTCTAATAGCTCCTCTCACTCTGTTATCTTGACTATGCCCACATCAATCAAAATTAACTATAACATTCTTTGAAGAGTGTTGGAAGAGAAATTCTGAGAGACCACGTTCTGAGCATGATCAATTTATCAGTATGGCTCATAATTATCAATACGTTGTTTTCAATGGCCTCTCAATGACCAAAGACCCCAAGTGTGGACTGACGTGGTGTTCCATAGTCATTAATAAGATGACAGAGCAAAATCCTGAGCAGCATAAATATGTATTGTTCTGATTGGATAGAAAGTAAAGACATCTCACTTTAACTTGATATTACATTTGGACCTCCCTATCTGAAACACCTTTAACCATAAACAGAACATGTGATTAATCAGTTTGACCTTTAGGTTAAGCAAGTTTTTCCCAAATGTGGGTGAGGGGTGAAGTTACAAGTGTGGAGATACAAGTCAAAAGACTAGGGTGGAGATGCAAATCACAAGAGTACAATTGTGACCCAAGTGACCAGAGGTTATCTGAGTAAACTTGAGAAGTTAAAGAATATTAATTCTTAACAAAACATAATTAAAAATAAAATACCAATTTTACAGTAGAAAGGAAATGCAGATTCCTTTCAATGAAGTCCTTAACTTGAAAATATGTGTTTAGTAAGTCCCATACCTGATGCCAAATGGTACTAACTTTTTTTTTCTTCTTTAAGGATATATATTGCAGTACTCAGAAGATAACAGTGAGCAGTGGGGTAGTTTTCCCATCAGTCCTAGCGAACGTTCTTATAGATTAGAAAGTCTGAAGTGTGGCACCTGGTATAAGTTCACACTCACTGCTCAAAATGGAGTGGGACCAGGGCGCATAAGTGAAATCATAGAAGCAAAAACACTAGGAAAAGGTTTGTTTACTTCCTTTTTGCCTTTATGTAATGGATAGTAACAATAACCCATTAGAATTAACAATCAGGTTGTGTCATTTGTATATGTGTATATATGTGTGTATATATATATATATATATATATATATATATATATATATATATATATACACACACATATATATGATATGTGCATGTTTGAGTGAAAGTATTTGGTTATATTCAACAGTGCTATCAGTGTGTTGTGAAAGGAACAATTTTAAAAATTATTTCCGTAACTTTTTTAACCCTTTCTGTAACATGTAGAAATAAGAAAAGTTGGAAAAAACATGAACTTTGTGACCAATATTATGATTTAAAAACTATGAAACTCATTTTAGGTAGTGTCCCCACTTCCCTTTAAATTCCCTGGTCTCCCTCTCATTTTCCAGACAAGTGTTTTATGTTTCAGGTACCTCTCAGAAAGAAGGTGGTCAGGTAAATTATGATTCTTTCAAATACAACTATAGAAAGAGTAGAGCTAGAAAGATCCGTAGGAATTATCTCATCATTTTACATCATTTTATAGATGAGAAATCATTTGAACTTTAAACGTTCATTAATTAATGAGGTTTTAGTCATTGTTGAATACAAGCGGAAGAGTTTTGTTGTTTTTCTTTTGTAAAGAGGTCCTTCATATTACACAAAATGAGGAACCATATTCTACATCACACAAAAATTTGGTCAGGTCAGTTTATTGGGGCAAGTTAGTTGAAACCCAGAAGTAATGATATTTTTCCTTTTAGAATTATTTTAAATGATGTTAAACTGAATTTTTAAAACTAATATCCGGTTTGATATCATTGTGGAGATATAATTTTGCTGTTAATAAAATCTCAATGTGCTGCTCTCCTATAGGATGAATATGATAAGTGACACAGTCCTATTATTCAAATTGTGTAGCAATTAAACTAAGCTACTTTTTCAAAGATAAAAATTAAAGGAAAATGCAAGAATATCTTTCTCTTATTTTTGCTTTTATTTTCTTTATCTGGAATACTAATATTAAAAATATATACTGTTTTCTAGAGCCACAATTTTCAAAGGAGCAAGAACTGTTTGCCAGCATTAACACCACTCGAGTGAGGTTGAACCTCATTGGTTGGAATGATGGTGGTTGTCCAATCACTTCTTTTATTCTGGAGTATAGGCCATTTGGGACGACAGTCTGGACTACAGCTCAGAGAACATCACTTTCCAAGTCATATATTTTGTATGATTTACAAGAGGCTACTTGGTATGAGCTGCAAATGAGGGTGTGCAACAGTGCTGGTTGTGCAGAGAAACAGGCCAAATTTGCTACACTTAACTATGATGGCAGTAAGCATCCTAATTTTATATCTGTTTATATTTCATTTTAAATTTCTTTTATTTCATTTTTCATTTTAAGAATATTTCATTTAGATTTCATTTTAAGAATCTAGAACCTATATTGATTGTCATCTACTTTCATTCTCCACAGTTGGGACAAGTACCATAGTTACTATTAGACTTTAATGCTACTCCTTCAAGTTCTTTGGTTATTTTTTCTTGAGCTCACATAGCCTTCTATATACTTAAGGGAAAGAGAATACTATCTTGGTATAAAGCTAAGAACTAACAAGTCTCCTTTGGGTGACAACTTCATTAATACTGAAAGAGTCTTATTAAGGGGTTCCATGTGAATAATTACCAATGATGATAGTTTATTTTCCCCCTAATTCTTTCCTTGTTACATGTGAGTAATAGCTTTCTTTAAAAAAAAAAAGAATGCTTTCCATTAAATTAACATATATATAAAAATGATATTCATTTTAGTGCATATACCCATGTTATATCCTAGGCAGAAGTAGGATTCTAGGAAGAACCTTTTTAACAAAATTGTTCTAATATAGAGTTTCTGAATTCCCCATGCATTATTTAACTCTATATCCTTTAGTTCTAAGATGTGGTCTATATTCCTAGAGAAATTCTGTAAACACCCTGCCATCGATGTTTCTTCTCTGACTAATAAGGACTATTGTACATGCTTTTCATTTTATTTTTTTGTTTTACTCTGTTACATCTAGCTCTCTCTTTAGGATCTCCCCTTCCCATTCAAATGTTTCTAGGGCCAAAAAATCTTAAAGTTGGTTTTGATTTGTAATTCATTGAATGGTCTTTGTTGGTGTTGTTCAGTCATTACAGTTGTGTGTGACTCTTGATGACCCCATTAGGGATTTCCTTGGGAAAGATACTAGAATGGTTTGCCATTGCCTTCTCCACCTTTTTTATGGATAAGGAAACTGAGGCAAACAAGGCTAAGTGACTTGTTCAAGGTCACAAAGGTAGTAAGTGTCTGAGACTGGATTTGTCTTCCTTACTAGGGCTCTAGTACTGTTATCCACTGCATCAGCTGTCATGAAAAAATACAGAATTTTTACAGTTGGTAAATAATGTTACTTAGATATTACCTGTTCAAAAATAAGTTTCTAAGGAAATCTTACAAATTTTGATTTTTAAGTAGTCCCTTATGCTATTTACTTTTATTAGTCATACTCGGCTGTCACTGTCTTTTATGACAATCAAAAGAGTATAGCACTTAAAAGTGCTTATCTATGACTTGGAGATACCAAATAATCATCTTTTAGGAACATATATATTTGTTATATATGTATATTGTGTGTGTGTGTGCATGAGATAAAGTAGCCTCAGCATCAAGAAGGCATGGGATCAAATCCCACCTCTAAAACAGATTGGCTATGTGACTTGAGCAAGACACTTAACATCTTAGTGTTCTAGGCAATTCTCTAAGGCTAAATTGCAGAAAAGATACTGACCTGCATTAGTTGAGGGAGATTATTAATATGATAGTTCTCTATACCAGTGACACCAGAGGCCTCTCTCATATAAACATATTATAACTGTGTTTCATATTATTGATTATGATCTGTAGTGTTCTTCTTATGGAAATGACACTATTAATTTATCCATTATTATAGATGTCAACCATAAATACATTCTATGAACTGAAATTTGTTCTATGAAACATACATTGTTGTTCAGTCATTTTCAGTCATGTCTGAATCTTCATGACACCATTTGAGGTCTTGGCAAACGTGTTGGACTCATTTGCCATTTTCTTCTCTAGCTTATTTTACAGATGAGGAAACTGAGGCAAACAGGGTTAAGTGACTTGCCCAGGGTCACACAAGTAGTACGTATCTGAGACCCAATTTGAACTCAGGAAGATTAGTCTTCCTGACTCCAGGCCCAGCACTCTATCCACTGCACCACATAGAGTATGCATTTTACTAAACTTAGGAGTAGCAGAATTTATATTTACATTTCAATTAGAAATTATATGGGGGGAATAAAGGATTTTACTGAAGCATGACCAGTAAATAGAGGGTTCCACCCAAATGTGAGTACAGTTTTAAGCTATTAAAACTTTATATAGTAGATGGTAGCAAGCAATATTTGTCATGTATATTTAACAAATTTTGCACTTAATAAGGTTCATTAAAAATTCATAGAAATCATATGTCTAATACTGGAAGAAACCTCAGAGATAATCTAGTACAACCTTTTCATTTTAAAATGAGGAAACAGAGAGCTCATGTGACTTTTCCAGGCACTCAGAAAGTGCCAGCAACAAATTTGAACGAAGGTCCTGATTTCAGAGCTTATGCCCAGTTAAGCTCTGCTACTTCCACTGATTTATTTCTTCTGCCAGATCCTTAGCTAAGAGTTTTCATGTCTTCTTATGATTTTTCCTTGTTTCATATACACATTTTTTCTGCTGGGGTACCATTTCAACAAAAAACACTTTCAAGGTAGGGGAGGGAGGGGCCGTGTCATGGAACGAATACTTCTTTCCCTTAATCTCCTTACTAATGTTCAACCTAACATTAAGGATATATTGTTTTCTGGGAAAAATTAAAATATAGTGTATAACAAAGCATTTTTCATGAAGTTGAAAAAATACAGAACTTTCTAAAAACAATAGATTTCTTTTCTTTTATCCCAGCACTCATGAACAGTAAAATTATTTTCTACAATGAGTTGTAGTAACTAATTCACAGTTCATATTGCTCATTCATTTTTCTTTGTTTCTAATCAATCTACATTTTAAAATTCAGACTAATCGCAACTAGAAACATGAAGGTAGTTTTGTAGAACTATATGATTAATTTTGAAAAGTTAACTGACAGACATTAAGAAAAATCAATTTTATTCTACTTTAGCTCAAATAGAAGTTGAATCCTAAAATCATGAAAATTGGTTTCAAGGGCTCTTTTTTCCCTTCAGGCAGTTATTTATGTTAAAGTCTCTCTCTCTCAACTATTTTTCTACTCTCTTTATTCCTCTTTTTTTGACTATGCTATTTTTGGAGCAGTCTACCAATTGTTCATTTGGGAACAGTCTAAAAAACATTGAATTCCAAATCAATTCTATGTCATTCACATATGTACCCTTAATTTCAAGTAGGACATTGCCTATACCCACTAATACTTTGCTAAGTGAAATCCATTTGGCACAAATGCTGTTCATCTGTTACAGATGCCTGAATTTGGTATACTAGAGGATGAGCTGAAAAGTAAATAGTAATAAATAAATAGTAATAAATAAAAAGTAAATATTTAGGAGGGAGGAGTAGGTTTAGTAAATGAATTCATCATGTTTCTAGTAAATAATTTTATGATACTCCAAGTATCAATATTTTGGTTGTTTTCTAATAACTTATCATTCCTAAAGACTAAATCATTTTTGCTTTTTTCTAATGACTTATTCCTAAAAACTAAATCTTTTTTTCTTCATAGTAATCTAACTTCATGAACCTATTTTCAGGCACAATTCCTCCACTTATTAAGTCAGTTGTCCAAAATGATGAGGGCCTGGCAACTAATGAAGGGTTAAAGATGCTAGTGACCATTTCGTGCATTTTGGTTGGAGTTTTGCTGTTATTTGTGTTACTATTGGTTGTACGGAGGAGGAGGAGAGAGCAAAGATTGAAGAGGTTGAGAGGTAAGAAAATTCAACTGTTCACTCCTGTGTATTATCTAGTATCTTTTCACAGTCTTTTGATATCAAAATGTAACATAAAATTAAATGAGATCAAAAACTTATTTAAAACTGCATCTGTTATATCTATTCTATGCCATTGTCATCACCTCAATAAATGAAGCATTTGTTAAGTACCAATAATTCTATGGTGCCAAGAACTCTGTGCCTGAATCATAAGTACAAAAATATTAGGGAGCACGTATACAAGTACAATACCTGAAATAATTCCTACTCCCAAGGAGTTTACCTTCTAAAGAGGGAGACAACAAGAGCATATATAAGCATGTACAGAATAAAGAAAGTAACTACAAATGGAGGCAAATTTGGGGAGATCAAGAAAGGCTTCCTGAAGATGGTGCTTGAGTTGCATCTGAAAGAAAAGAAGCACTCTACAAGGTGGAGATATGAAAAAAGTGCACTTCAAGCATGTAGGACAGCCATTGAAAAGGCAGGAAGACAGGAAATGAAATGTCAAGTTGTTAAGTTTGTCCTTCACTCTTGAAGAGGACCATGACATCAAGATGATGACATGACCTGCTGTTGACTTTGATTTGAGTGAAGGAGGGCTGTGCAAGGTCACCAGCCTCCAGAGCCATCTGGGTCCAGTGGCCTGATATTCATCAGATGACTAGAGATGGCCCAGGATGCAATGGGAGACCCTGGCCCTTTCAGGGTAAAATGCTATCACAGTCTCACTTTGAGTGAGATACACCCATTACAAAGAATAGAAAGAACAACTTGGCTGTATCATGTAGTGAGGATGGGAGAGTCCAAATAGACTGGAAAGATAGCTGAGACCCAAGTGTAGAAGACTTTAAAAGCTAAAAAGAGTTTATATTTGATTCTAGAGACAAAAAAGAACCACTATTGAAGTCTATTGAGTAGATGAGTGACTTAGTCTGATCTATATTTAAGGAAAATTAAGTTGGCAACAATATGTAGGGTGTACCAACATGGAGAAAGATAAGATAGAGAGAGAAATTTGGATGATGTAATCATAATCTAGGTGAGAGGTGATGAGAAATTGAACTAATATGATAGCTGTATGAGTAGTAAAGATGGGTCAGATTTGAAAGATGTTGTTGAGGTAGAAAGGGCAGGATTTGCCAACTGATTAGATAGGTTAGATGAGAGAAAGGAGTTGAGGATAATATCATCGTTAGAAGATCAGAAGAATGTTGTTACTTAAGATAAAAATATGAAAGTGTGTAAAAGGGATAGGACTGAGGGAAAGACAAATGATTTTGTTTTGAATAGCTATCAGATTTTGTCTGAAAATAATTGCTTATACACTGCTACAGATGGGATTTGAAAGTAGACTTCTATTTTTGATGATATTTTATAGCAATGAGATAGAAAACCGACTGTCCTAAATTTTAATTGAAGCCCCACATAATGTTTTCCCTGGAAAAAAAATGAGTGGATATAATGCAGATTTTAGATCCTTCAGAAGTATAAGATTGATTTCAGATTGCATATTGAATTTATTATATACCTTAAAAGTAAGGTAAGTTCTTCATAATGGAGCTCTATCGTTGCTTGAACAATGCATTTCTTTTCCATCATGTATTTGGAAATGTCCATTTTTTAGATAAGTTCAAAATAAAGGAAAATATGAAGGAAAATAAATCAGAACAAAAACCCAATCTTCTTTCTGTACTCAATTTAATTATCTTTACATTAACCAATTACCTTGGTGATACACTTGAGTTTGCCAAAAGTAAATCCTTAATGAAATCTGTCCAAACAAAGAAATCTGTTATTAGAAGTCCTCAAGGAATATTTTTATGTAACAATTTTACCTAGAATATAGTCCCATGAAGTAGGCCTCAAGGCTCGGTCTATGTAGCCTGCATTCTTTTCAAGGAGCTACATCCAGTAAGTTTTGAAATATCTACCCAGGAGAGAAACAGTTAGGCAAAATTAAGCAACCTTGATATTGAATCTGACAAGATATGCAAGATCTATTTATTATACAACCAACAATCTAGTAGTATATTCCCTGTGAAGAATGAGGTTCACTTTTTTTTTAACTTCACTTAGGCCATGCCTACTTATTTTCTAGTACAAGAGACTTTATTTCAGTTTTTAGTCATGTATATATTTTTCCTCATTCAGCTTATTTCACTCTTTATCTGGACTGATAAAGTGGTCCATAAATCTCTTCTTGTTTTAGTTGTTCCATACAGCATAGTAATATCCCATAATTATTTAGTCATTTCCTATTGATGGTCAACGGCTTTATTTCTAATTCTTGGTAATTAAAAAAGTATCACCAGGAGCCCTAGGTATTTGAGGACTTTTTCATTCTGATTGCTTAAGACAATTTGATTTTAAGAAACATTTTTCAGGAATAAAATTAATATTGTAAGGATAAAAAGGGAAATCATTAAGAAAAAAACCATCTTGTGTATCAAAAATCTTTGATGGGAGTTAATAACAAGGACAAATAAGAAACTAATTCAAAATTTTAAGTTCAAAAATTATTCTCCAAAGAGTAAGTGATCAAAGCATATGAACACACAGTTCTCAGAAGAATAAAAACCATTCATAGTCATATGGCTTCTCCAAATCACTACCAATAAGAGAAGTTTATAAGAACACAGCTCAGGAATTTCAACTGAGACAAAAAATAAGTAGAAAAAAAATAATATGTATATAAATAGTCAGTGATGTAGGTGCCTCAAAAGGATAGACATACTGATAACCTGTTGTTGAAACTATACAATTATTTAATCATTCTAGAAAGCAATTTGAACTATAGTAAAATCTGGCAGAAGAAGGACTCCTGTAGAAAGGGGCCTGGAGGTGAGTATGGTATTAACATGTTGTTTAAGGGGAAATCTAGGTTTCTTTTCCCTTCTAAATATAATCAATACCTTAGATACTCAAACAAGAACTAGTAATCATTGTAGTTTACTTTGATTTTATTTTGCAGTGGGAGAAATGGTATTCCTTAATATATCTCTGAATATTATAATCTAATGTTAGTTTACTAATACTCTTACGCACTGATAATATATAACTATCAGAAAGCTGAATAATGGACCTGAAATACTCCTTGGTCTTTAAAACACATTGTTTTGAGGTATTTTTAAATGTTTATAAAACTGTCTTTCTTTTACGTGTGTAACAGAATTGAATTGCATTTCATTTCTAGACTTGTTGGATTCATATTTGCAAAAAGTGGTCACAAATAATTGGAATCAAAGTAAATGCCCATCAGATGGAAATGATTACACAAACTGTGGTCCAATAATGTAATGGCATGTGGTTATACTGTAAAAGATGACAAGTGTGATGAATACAGGGAAGCATGGGAAAAGCTACATGTCCTAACTCACAGAATGAAGAAAATAATATTCACAATTACTGCAATCCCTCCAACCCCCCAAAAAATCAAACATGAATGTTACAAAATTATAAAGAACAAGCATGACTATTAAAAAAAAATATCCTTACCCTATCCTTTAGCAGTAGTGATAGGTCCACAAATGTATATTGAGCATATTTTAGATATTTTTATGTACTTTTCATTTAAATTGATTTTCTCTCATTCTCTCTATTTCTTTACAAGATAGTACTTGTTTTATGAAATAACTCTCTGGGAAGGTGAGGGATGGAGAAATGATATAGGAAGAGGTTATGGGAATATTAAAATATTAACAAATATTTTTAAAAAGAAAAAGTAATATTTCTGCCTGTTGATAAACTTTCCTAATTTATAATCTATGCAAAATAAAATTGAATCTTCTAGATGAGACAAAAGTTTAGTTTATAATTAAAACTTTATTACTTTTTTTAGAAGTTTTCCTACTCCTTAAAAACTTTTAATAAAAAATATATGATAGCCAAGCACAGAGAGACCTAAAGTGAAATGCTTTGTTATTGACAGTGGTCAGAACAGGGAACAATTCTATTTTTAACTGTCTAGTGTGGATTGTAGAAATTATAGAAATTAAATATATATTCTAAATGAAAAAAAATGTTAATGAGTTTCTTGTCTTTTGCTGACATTAACTGTTTTTTTGGGTTTTCTTTGTTCCCCAGATGCAAAGAGTTTAGCTGAAATGCTTATGAGGTAAGAACAAACTCATCATCCACAGGCTTAATTTTAATGATGTTTTCCCAGTTGCTGTGGTAATTTGAGTTTTAGATGATGACATTTATGTATGTATATGCATATATATACATATGTAAAGTAGTTTAAATATTTTTCATATATCATGTAATTTCCCATACAAGTACAGTTACCTGAATTGTTCATAATCCATTGTGAATTTTAAAAAACTAAATAAATGCTGAAGGAAAATACTTTTAATAATGTATTTTTTCTGAAACTGGCTTGGTTTGTTTGCCCTATTTGGCATGGTTCAAAATATGGAGCTCCTAATTCATAAATCCTCTTCTTATTTGAATTAGATCAACTTCCTAATTTGATGTAGGAATAAAAATTCTGAGGATCCTTATTCCAACTCTCCCTCTCATAAGCAAGTCTCCAGTTTTGCAGTAAGACTACATCTTTCTTCAGAATTCAGTGTATACCGGAGAGGTTGTAGTGATTGTCTAACACCATCACCTCAAACTCCTGCTTGTATATTTCTCCTTATGGTTATCAGGGTAAAAGCAATTAAGTCAATCATCCTTCAGTACCTTCTTTTTTAAGGGCTCTTATATGATAATTTAATATTTTAAATTTCCCAAATACATGTAAAAAACCATTTACATTCTGTTTTCAAATTTTGAGTTCCAAATTCTCTTCCCCTCTTTATTGAGAAGGCAAGTAATTTGACATAGTTTTACATGCACAGTCATGCAAAACATCTTGTCATGCTGTGAAAGAAAATGCACACACACACACACACGCACACACACACACACGCACACACACAGAAAAATAATGAAGATAAAGAAAAAATATCCTTGACTTGCATCCAGATTCCACCAGTTCTTTCTCTGGAGATGAACAGCACTTTTTATCATAAGTCCTTCATAACTGTGTTGAATCATTTTGTTGCTGAAAATAGCTAAGTTATCCACAGTAGATCACTGTTCAATACTCACATCATTGTGCATAGTGTTCTCATGGTTCTGCTCATTTTTCTTTGCATCAGTTCATATAAGTCTTTCTAGGTTTTTCTCAGAGCATCCTGCCCATCATTTCTTATAGCATAACTGTATTCACTCACAACCACATGCAATGACTTGTTCAGCCATTCAGCAATTGATAGACACTCGTTCAATTTCCAATTCTTTGCCACCACTAAAAGAGCTGCTATAAATATTTTTGTACACATATATCCTTTTTCTTTTTGATTTTTATATCTTTGAGATAAAGACCTAGTAATGGCATTACTTGATTAAAGGGTATTCATGGTATGCCTTTTGCACATAATTCCAAATTACTCTCCAGAATGGTTGAATCCATATACAACTTCACCAATATTGTAGTAATGTTTTAGTTTTCCCATATCCCCTCCAACATTTGTCATTTTCCTTTTTTTGTCATAATAACCAATCTGATAAGTATGTAGTGGTAGCTCAGAGTTGTTTTAATTTCTATTTCTCTAGTCAATAGCACTTTAGAGCATTTTTATGTGACAATAGATAGCTTTGATTACTTTGACTGAAAACTGCTTGTTTGTAGCCTTTGAAATTTTAATTGAGGGATGATGTATTTGTAAAATTTGACTCAGTTTTCTATAAATTTGAGAAATGAGATCTTTATCAGAATAACTTGCCGTAAATTTTTTTCACAGCAATGATTACTATGTATTTCTCTCCATGCTGTTTTCCTTCTCTCTCTCCTTGTCCATGACTTTTGCTTTCCCCCATCTGCTCTCCATTCGTGGACTCCCTCCCCTTCCCTCATCCCTTTCCTCTCCTACTTTCCTGTATCATAAGATAGATTTCTTCACTGAACTGAGATATTCCCTCTTTAAGGCAATCCTGATGAGAGTAAAGTTCACATAGTTCCCCAAACTCTTTTCCCTATCTTCTCTCCCGCTGTAAAATCTCTTTGGCTTCTCTTATATTAGATAATTTACCCAATTCTACCTCTCCCTTTCCATTTCTCACAGTATATTCCTCTTTCACCCAAATATTTTGTTTTCTTTTAGCTATCATCCCTTCATATTCAACTCAGACACAAACTTTCTGGTTGTGTATGCTCCTTCTAACTACCCTAATAATGAGATAATTTTAGGTGTTACAAGTATCATTTTCCATGCAGGAAGATAAAAAATGGAATTTTGATGAATCCCTTATGATTTCTCTTTCTGTTTACTTTTTTTTGTTGTTTCTCTTGAGTCTTGTATTTGAAAATCAGTTTTCTATTCAGCACCAGTCTTTTCATCAAGAAGGCTTGAAAGTTTTCTATTTCATTGAATATCTATTTTCCCCCTAAAGGATTATACTCAGTTTTGTTGAGTAGGTGATTCTTCATTGTAATCCTAGTTCTTTAGCCCTATGGAATATAATATTCCAATTCCTCTGATCAATTAGACTGCTAAATTTTGTGTTACTCTCACTATAGTTCTACACTATTTGAATTATTTCTTTCTGACTACTTGAAATATTTTCCCCTTGACCTGGGAGTGCTGAAGTTTTGCTATAATATCCCTGGGAGTTTTAATTTTGGAAGGATATCAGGTAGTTTACATAACAATTTCTTTTTTTTTAATTAATTAATTTATTTATTTTTAAATGTTCTACAATCACTTCCTTAAAATTAAGATTTTACCCCCACACACACCTTCCCCCCACTACCATGACAGCATACAATTCTGTATAGGTTCTACATATACTTTCCTATTGAGCACATTT
>CM053771.1:344077589-344114879 GCA_028658325.1 Potorous gilbertii | reverse complement strand
AAACTCTCACACACTGTGGTCGTTGCTGTGCACAAAGTTCTCCTAGTTCTGCTCCTTTCGCTCAGCATCAGATCATATAAGTCCTTCCAGGCCTCCCTGAAGTCTTCTTGTTCATCATTTCTTATGGCACAATACTACTCCATTATATTCATATACCATAATTTATTAAGCCATTCCCCAATAGCAATTTCTTAAAAGATGACTTCTAGGCTATTTTTTTAATCACAGTTTTCAGAAAGTCCAATAATTTTAAATTATCTCCCCTGAATCTATTTTCCAAGGCAGTTTTTTTCCAATGAGATCTTCCACATTTTCTTCTTTCTTTCATTCTTTTAATTTTGTTTTTTTCTGTCTTGATGACAATGTCAACTTTTGCTTCCCTAATTTTAATTTTTAAGGAATTATTTTCTTCAGTGAGCTTTTATACCTCCTTTTCCATTTGACCAATTCTGCTTTTCAGAGCATTCTTTTCTTCATTGGATATTTGTGCCTCCGTTATCATTTGGCTTATACTCTTTGCTTAAGGTATTATTTTCTTCAGTATTTTTGTGTGCCTCCTTTAACCAAGCTATTAATTCTTTTCTCATTATTTCTTTCATTGCTCTCACTTCTATTCCCAATTTTCTCTCTACCTCTCTTACTTGATTTTTAAAATCCTTTTTAAGTTCTTCCATGATGTGGAGCTGATTTATATTTTCGTTTAAGCATGCAGATGTAGGAGTGTTGACTTTGTTGTTTTCTTGTGAGTTTTTGTTTTGATGCTTCCTTGTGATATGGTAACTCTACATAGTCTGGATCTTTTTCTACTGTTGCCTCATTTTCCAGCACATTTCTTGACTTTTGAATTCATGTTAAAATGGGACTCTGCTTCTGGAATCAAGGAGCTTCAGGTTTTTTGTGAAGCTGTTTTCATAGATAATTTTGGGAACCTGTATATTTTTGGTTCTTGGAAGGCAGTATGATCTAGGGAAAGATGTCTTTGCACCTCTGTGCAGCTCAATGGCCTATAAGTAACCACAGGCATTCTTTTCCACTCTGGAAGAGTTCTCGCTTCCCTCCTCCTTGCTCTGGGATTAAGACCAAGGATTGTGACCCAGATTCAAGAATGGAAAAATACAAGAGTCCTGCCCCTGGTGCCAGCAAAAGGACCCCTGTAATCTCCCTCTGACCAGTTGTCTGACCCCCTTACCATCTGTGGTCTGAAAGGTCTGGAAATTGCCTCTGCTCTTCAATTGCCCCACAAGGCCTGTTTCTAGTTTGCTAGTACCTGGTCTGTGCTGGTATGGCCTACACTGGACTGTACTCCACTTTCACCCTGTTTCATCAGACCTTTCCAGTCAACTTTCTAAGTTCTCTTGGGCTAGAAAATTGTTTCATCCCATCCTTTTGTGGGTTATGCAACTCTAAAATTTGTTTTGAGGCATTATTTAAAGTTGTTTGGGAGGTTTGGGGAAGAGTGCCTGCCTCTTCTCTATCATCTTGGCTCCATTTCCTTTGAGTAGCTTTTAAAAGGTGGACTTCCTAATGGGATGTAGTTAGAACAATTGGAATAAAACACAGTTCAAGAGAAAATAACCTCAAACTTAGAGATCATATGTTACAAAGAGATACCAAACTCTTAGAGTCATTTCCTCCTCTTCATTGCTCCTTATGATTTCTTTTCTGTGTTTCTTTGTGTATAATCTGTATCCTAGCCTGTCAGACCCTGCTGTTAGATTATCTGAAGACAACAATTAAAAAGATGAGAAGTGCAAGATCACTGAAAAGTTCCTCTTCAGGCCAGAGAGGAATGGCAAGATTATTTATACAATTGCATGTTGTAATCTAGAGAGTAGATAGTTTTCATTCACTTGGTCTTTTCTGTGTGGATGGTCTGGTCAAACTCCTTTAAATGATCATCACTCTCTTTCAGGAGATTTTATAATGTCTTGGGACTTGATGCAAAAAGTACAATTTCATCTACATGCAGGCACAACTGGAGAACCTCACCATCTGTAGGAGATCTTTCTTCAACTTGGACTCTTTTCTGGGTCTCCTCCATCACACTCATGAACACCATTGTCAAGTATTCCTCTCTCTATTTGAAACTTTTTCTTCTGCTTTTTATCAGCATATCACTAAATAGAGTTATTTCTATTGTTATATCAATCTTAAATGATTTTGATGAATGGATGGAAGACATTTTTGTTTAAAAAATATCTACAATGCAGCTTTTTGGTAAAATTTTCATAATTCATAAAAAATAAGCAGTAAATTTTTTATGTTTTCCATGTTTTTCATTAAACTAAAAAAGTGAAGGTGAGGCACACTGTTGCTTATCACTTGTGAATTAGAGTTCCTGCTGGTACCCTCATGAAGGATTCCCTTGTTTAGAGTATAGATGATATTCATAAAAGTTTTATAAATCAAGGAGAGTAGTGGTATTAGCTGACAAATATTCATGCTCCTTTTTTGTATTAACAATGTTTCAGAACCTTGTAAATCAATGACTCAGTGCCTTCATATTTGTTTCTCTTCCAGTTCAGGCCTCTTCTATGTACATTTGGTCCTATCTGGTTCCTTTTCCCATTTTGCATTCATTAATGCCATTTAAAGCATTATGTCCATCTTTCCATATAAGGACATTCAGAACCATGATATATGGTTACCTATTCATGTTCTCTTGGTAGCTTTCTTTCTTAAGAAAATTTAAGATTATCTCCACACTCTTGATGGAAAATATCCAATTTTAGTCATTGATTTCTTTTCTTTAATCCCCTCAAGGGCTCTTCCCTTTTCTCACCAGCTAGTGATGAATGCCTCCCAGATTAGAAAACTCTGCCTAGATTATAGTTCATCTGTGCTTGGTGACTTCAATTTATCAATGGCAGCTAGATCCTCAAATACTATTTCCTTATACTTATACTCCTTTTCAGCGTCAGCTCCCTATATTACTTTTTTGTCTTGGTCTATTTTATCCCATATGAGCAGAGAAAATAGAGGCAAATAAAAAAGTTGAGCAAGTGTGCCTTCTTCCCCCCCCCCACTTTGTTATAATTAATTCCATTTACTTCAGATCCTAGGTCTTTTTGAATACTTTTCTTTTGCTAATTATAGCAGTATAACCTTCTTCCCAAAACAAAAATATTCAAGAAAAAAAATTTTAAAACCTTTGAATTATCCTCATGTTTCTTCTCTACCTCTCAATTAACTCTGATATTTAGTAATGTAATTTAAACATTATTTTAACAGTACTATACCATACTTTTGTACTTATTCTTTCTTACCCGTCTTTACTTCCAATTTTGTGTATACACACACACACACACACACACACACACACACACACATATACACATGTAATTTACTGAAGAGGTAAAGATGCCCCTCCTTCCTTTTCTATGTAGAATGTGAAAGCATTTTTATCACCCCATTTTTCTAGTGCATTTCATACAAGGCTTTCTTGATGTGTTGTAAAGGTAGATAGATATATTCAGAAGTCAATGTGATATAAAAAAGTTACCGATAAAAATTTAAGTTTGAAAAGTAATCTAACTTTTGGAGGAGTTCATCTCTTTAGAACATTAGAGTAACACTTCTTGACAGTTGGTTATTTGTATCATGGAGCCTAACAAATAAGTGCTTACAAAATACGTGGTTGTTTGACTAATACTTGGTTGTTTGATTAATTAAAAAACAGCACAAACCATGAAATTCAAGAAGTATAAAAAAAGAGAAAGAGAATTCCAAGCATAGGGGATAGCCAGTATAAATGCAGAGTGTTAGGAGATGAAGTGTATCATTCAAGGAACGGTAAGGAGATTGGTGTCACTGGATCATAGAATACATGAAAGGCAGTAAGGCAAGAAGAATAGAAAGGTAGGAGGGGCTAGGTTATAAAAGGCTTCAAAAGATAAGAGTATTTTTAAATTTGATACTGGAAGTAATAAGAAGCTACTGTAGCTTATTGAATAAAACTGTAATATGGTTAGACTTGAACTTTAGGAAAATCACTTTACTGAGTAGAATGTTTATGAATCTCAAAGTAGAGAAATGAGAAAAATAAATTTCAAGTCAACACAAGTTCATATTGTGTGTTCTGCGATGTCCAATGAAATAAAGTACAGCCAAAGTTGCTATTTTTTAAATCACTTTTCTGCCTAAGTAGAGGATGAAATGGAGGAAGGAAAGACTTAGGGCAAGGAAATTGACCACAAAAGGTACTTTTTGTGACAAAATATCAGAACTAAGTGGAAAAATTCTATGTATCATATCCAGAAAAAAAGTTAAGGAAAATATTAAAGACTAATTAAGAGGCTCATTAAAGTCAGGCTGTTCACTTCTTATATGTGAAAATGTTACCAGTATTCTTGACACTGGCATCATTACTAGGGCAATTTGAAAGAAAGGTTGGGGCTGTGTTGAATATGATGGAACAATTCTTTTTTAAATTGATAGAAAAGTAAAAGGGGCAATTATACAAATGGGCATGAAAGGAATTTATAGTCATGTGATAAAATACTCTACATCATTACTGATTAGAGAAATGCACATAAAAAAGATATCACTTTACACCTATCAGATCATATAAATGATGGAAGGGAAAAGTAACAAATGTTTCGGGGGATGTGGAACAACTGAATCACTAATTCACTGTTGGGAGAATAGTGAATTGATCCAACCATTCTGGCATTAAGCCTAGAGAGTTATTAAACTGCCTATGTTCTTTGACCTAGGAATGTTAGCAATAGGTCTATTTCCAAAGATGATTAGGGGAAAAGGAAAAGAAGTTATATGGTCTAAAATATTTATAGCAGCTTTCTTTGAGGGGGCAAAGAACTGGAAATTGTGGGGATGTCCATCAGTTGAGGAATGGATGATCAAGGTGTGGCATGTGATCGTGATGGAATATTATAGCGCTATAAGAAATTATGAACTCTAGGATCTTAGAAAAACATGGATAGAGTTGCACCAAATAATGAATAGTGGAATGAGATGAATCAAGAGATTGTTGTACATAGTAATAGCAATATTGTTTTAAGAACAATTAGGAGTGATTAAGTCATTTTGACTCTTATAAATATCCAAATTAACTATAAAGGACCTATAAAGCAATCCATTATCTGTATCCAGAGAAAGAATGATAACTAGAAGTTTGTATAGAATGATTGTGTGTGTGTATGTGTGATGGTAGCCATTGCCAGGGTGAGGGAGGAAGGAAGAGAAAAGGAGAGAAAAGAAAATTATATGATAACTTTATTGTACGTTTAGAAAGAATGTAGCAAGTTGTGTATAATAGATTTGCAGTTTCATGTGCAATCATCTTTTTTTTTAAATTCTGCTATATTATGAAAATTCTTATTTAATAAATAGTGAATAAAATACTTTTTTTAAAAAATGGTGCCTAGAATACAAACACAAATTCATGTGGAGCAGCTAGTTTTATTCACGTGGAGAAAAAGGAATGCTAAACAATATAGAATAAAGAAATAATTGCAGTATTTTGAGAGACCTCATCCCACCATCCACCTTCTCCTCTGCTCATACTTAGGAGCCATTGAAACATCTAGAGCCAATCTCACAGCCTCGTTAACTTGGTAGGTTATATATTAAATGTTATCTAATGCCAACTTTGCCCTCTATCTCAGGTAGTCTTTTTATCCTTCCATAGCCCTATTTCATTCCCTGTGGAAATTATTCCAAATCTTTTTCCTGCTCAAGTCTCCCATACCACCACCTCTCCCCTTTTCTTCAGTTTCTTACATTGCTTAGAAAACTAAAGTTATTCTGCCTACAATATGTCCATGTCTCCCTATCCACAAAACAAAACCAACAAACAAAAAGCCTTCATTTAATCTATCCAATTCTGTTAACTGCCCCCCTATATCTCTTTTCCCTTTTGACTAGATTCTCTAATAAAGTCAACTATAATAGGTGCCCTCATTTTGTTTCCTCTCACTCTCTTCCTAAGTCTCTACAGTCTGACTTCTGATCTCATCATTCAACTGCATCTGCTCTAGTTATCAGTGATCTCTTAATTTCCAAATCTAGTGACCTTTTCTCAATTTTCATTCCGCTTGACCTCTCTGTTGGCACTGTTGATTACTTCTCTTGGCACTCTTCTGCCTCTGGGTTTTCATAATACTTTGCTATCCTGGTTTTCTCCTACCTATCTGATTCCTTTTTATTATTTGACTTGATAATTTCATCATCTTTTATGGATTTAACTTTCATCTCAATACTAATTATTCTTAAATCTACTTGTCCAGTCTGGACTCTCTGCTGACTTTCCACTCTTGCATTTCCAATTGTTTACTGGACAGCTCATAATGGATGGGCTACAGATATCTGAAACTCAGCATATTGAAAACTAAGCTCATTATCTTTCCCCCATTATCGTTTCTCTATCCTTCCAATATTCCTATCACTAATGAGGTTGTAGTTATTGATCTAGAGCCAAATATTCTAGAGAATGGAATCAAGTAGACCTTAGGAAGCACTGCTAACAAGAAAGCTAGTGGAGGTAATGGAAGTCCAGCTGAGCTATTGTGAGGCCAGAAAAGTAGGATCTTTTTTGCTGTTTTTGTTTATACTAAGAAGCATAATGCTTCTGAGTAATGTGATTAAGGAGGATCTTTCCCACCCATTGTTGGGCTTGCCCATTGAGGGAAGTTTGATTAGGAGAGTTATTTTGTAGGAAGGTCCCAGGTACCTTTGGCTTTTTCTATTGAGGCACTGGGTCTGAGGGTCATGCCCTCTGGCTCTGAAAAGTGTTTAAATACTCTGAGGTGAGGTTTTACCTTGGGGCTTAATTTTGGAAGAAGGTTTATACGCAGATGGAAGTATTGGGAAGCTTCTAAGCAGCCCCGGCTTTGAAAATCCAGGTGTGCTTCCCTCTCTGGTAACTACCGTCAGACAGTTGGACCTGTCTGTTGAATTTTGATGTATGTATTGCTTTCTGTTAGACAGTTTGAAAGCGCTGTCTTTTAATTTAGATTTCTCTGTATTTTCTCTGAAGTCCAGGGTGCTGACTTTTTCCCCTGAACTAACTGAATGGTACATGTGCTTGATTAAAATGATTGTTAACCCCTCTAAAGTTGCCTTTCCTTTTAAAGAAGCAGATCAAAAAACATGGAGTAGCAGGCCTTCCTGTGAATGCTTGGGTGCTTAGTGATGCAGATATTTAAAATCCTAGAAGATGATGTTAAGTGCTGCATGCAGTTTATCAGCAAATTTGGAAAATTCAATAGTGACCACTCAATGGAAAAGATAAATTATATCTTAATCCTAAAGAAGGGCAATGCCAAGGAATGTTTAAATTACCAAACAATTTCACTCATTTCACACACCAGCAAAGTTATGCTACAAGTTAAGCTCCAATAATATGTGAACTGAAAATTACCAGAAGAGCAGGCTGGCTTTCAAAAATCACAACAAAATGTGGCAAGTTCTCAAAGAAATGGGAGTACCAGATCATCTTGCTTGTCTCCTGAGGAACCTGTATGAAGGTGAAAAAGCAACTATTAGAATTAAACATGGAATAACATTGATTTAAGATTGAGAAAGGAATACAACAGAACTACATATTGTCATACTATTTATTTAACTTACATGAAGAGTACGTTATTCAAAATGCCAGACTGGATGAATCAAAAGGCAGAATAAAGGTTTTTGGCAGAAATATCAACCATCTCAGATATACAGGTGATGCCATTCAAATGGTAGAAAGTGAAGAAGAATTGAGGCCTCTCGATGAGGGTGAAAGAGAAGAGTGTGAAAGTTGACTTGAAGCTTAACATCAAAAAAACTAATATTGGTCCCATCACTTCTGGGCAAATAGAAAGAGAGGAAATGGAACAAAGTATTAGATTATATGTTCTTGGGATCAAAGATTTCTACAGATGACAACTACAGCCATGAAATAAAAAAATCCTTCTTTCTCCTTGGAAAGAAAACTATGGTGAATATGGACAGCATATTACAAAACAGAGATATCACCTTTCCAGCAAAAATTCAAATAATCAAAGCTATGTTTCTTTCCCAGTACCAATGTATGGCCAAGAAACCTGGACTATAAAGAAAGCTGAGCATCATAGAATTGATACTTTTGAATTGTGATGCTAGAGAAGGCCTTTGAGAGTCCCTTGGATAGGAAAGAGATCAAATTATAAAGAAAGTAATTCAGGTTATTCACTGAATGGTCAAATACTGAAGCTGAAGCTTACATAATTCCAAAGACAGAACTCTTTGGAAAAGACCCTGATGTTGGGGAAAATTGAAGGGAAAAAGAAAAGGGGACGGCAGAGATAGATAGAGTCATGAGTACAATGAAGATGAACTCGGAAAGACTTCAAAAGACAGTGGAATACAGAAGGGCCTGGTGTTTTATGGTCCATGGGGTCATGAAGAGATAGACATGACTATGTAAAAGAAAGACAACAAATGAGGGTGCCACCATCCTCCAGTTATCTAGGCTTGCAACCTTGATGTCATCCTGACTCTGTCCCACCTCCCATTATCCAGTGTATTGCCAAGGACTCTCAGATTTACCCTTGTAACGTAACATCTCTCTAATACACTCTCTTCCCTCCTCTGACACTGTGACTACCCTGGTATGGGCACTCATCTTCTCATCTCTGAACTATGTTAATAACCAACTGGTTGTTTTCTCTGCCTCAAGATTCTCCCCATTCCATTCCATCCTCTACTATAGTCTGCATCCTCTACTCCTTCTCTCCATTTAAACAACTGCCCTTTTAGTAGCAGTCCTCATCACTTCTTGCCTATTACAATAATGTAATTGGTGTCCTTACCTCAGGTCTCTTACCACTTGGTCTACAAACTGTCAAAACAAATTTTTCTTAAATATGGATCTGATCATATGACTACATGAGTCAATCAATTCCAATGACTTTTTCTTACCTATAATATAAAATATAAAATCTATTTAGTTTTCAAAACCCTGCACAACCATGTTCCAGTGTATCTTTCTAGCTTTGTTGTACATTACTTTTCTTTCTACATTCTGCTATCCAGCCAAACTTGCCTTTTTTTCTGTTGTTGACATATTACACTCCTGTCTTCATGCCTTTCATTTGGCCATACATCCCTCATACCTGAAATACACTCTTTCCAGGCCTCTGTTTCATAGACTCCTCTTTTTTCAAGAGACAACTCAAGCAACATCTTATTCAAAAAGCTTTTCCCAAACTACTTCATATTTAGCTACTTTTTATATATTTGTATTAATTCACTTAACATTAATGCTATAAATACATACGTATTTTTTCTTTCCTATTTGAATGTAAACTTCTTGAGAGTGGGTATTGTTTATTTCTTTGCACTTATATTCCCCAGTGCCTAGACCAGCACCTTACATATAGCAGGTATTTAATAAATACAGTACTGGTTGATTTGCGGAAATATGGATGTCATACCAAAGTCACATAAGATAAGAAAGCATGGGTGAGGTGAGATCTGTACTGCCATCAAAGACATTGCTCCCATCCATGATGGTAATAAGTGTTTATTTTAATTTATACTGAAAATAAAGCTGTTGGTCTTTTTAAATGATCTTTTGATGACTATGATTCATTTATAAGAGAAAGTAATCTATCTAATCACAAAATTGAACAGATCATCTGTTAAGGGTTTCAAATACAAAACAATACCAGTCATAGAGTTCCTTTTCATCTGTAAGGAGTTCATTCGAATGCCATTTCAAACTGTCACCGTGAAGAATCACATTTCCGTGGATAAATAAAGACAGTGCAGGAATAGGACATAGCAGGAGCAGGCAGTAGACCTAGCTTTTCCACTAATTTTTCACTTGACAATGGGCAATTTATTTCACTTCTCTGGACATATTTCTTTGTATATAAAATGTAGTAATTTTACAAAATGATTTCTAAATTTCCATCTAGCTCCAAAATTCTGTGGTATAATTGAAAGATGAAATTAATAGTTGTCTTATAAGACATTTTTGAAACACAAATCATCTGAATATTTTAGCATCATTGTGACTCAAAAAGAGGCCAGATCTGATAGAACTATTGGGATACTGTTGACAAGTATATCTATATCTATCTACACACACACATACATATACATATATAATACATATATGGTTAATTTCATAATTTACAAAGGCAAATTAATCTTAAGTGAATGAGCATTCATTCACATGCCTAAGCAAACCAGTATTTTACTTGGTCACATATACATGCTCTTTATTTAATAGATGATTATTCATGGCACAAAGGTGAGCTGGTTTCTTGAGGGCTGTGCCACTTTGTATGTTTCTAGGAAATAGGAAACATTTCAGAAACAGTCAAGCAGTGTTTTTTGTCTAAGGGCTAGCCTAGTTAAGTTCAGAAAGACACAATATTAGAAATTTAGTCAAGAGGTGAAAGATGATTATAGTTCATTAAGAATCAGTCATAATTTGCTGCAGCATGCTATTAGAGCATATGAAAAAATATAGTTTTGCTTACAAGGTAAATATATTGTCATAAAGGTGGTTTCATTATGTAGAGGTATTGAGGGATAATCCGTAGAGAATGTATGTGCTCCATGGCATCCCTGCTGTGTCAAAGTTCTAGAGGAAGATCTCCAAAACACTGGATGCCACCCACACCAGACAATTTATGAGAGGACATGAATGTCATACAGGATATCCATCACACAAGATGAAAAGGCATGGATAGAGTATATTTGTTCCATCAAAGCCAGTATTGAAATTATACATCCTCTGAAGTTACAAAATATATTTAATGGTTTGGAGTAATAGAATATCCAGCAAGTTGTGTACTGTCTATAAAAGTGTGACTATATAACTTCTGAGGGTTGTTTATATTTTTTTAATTAGCAATGGTTCCTATATGTTCTTGCTTTTTTGTTTTTTAGAATTTTTTTCTTAATGATTTTCTATGAAATATAGCACCAGAGTTCAATATAATAATCCCAGTTAAGTTATGGTTTATTGAACAGAAAATGGAAAAATATGCTCCAAAAAATATGAATAATGCCTTTCAGCAGTAGACAAATGTCTACTGATATAATATTTGGATAACAATATTAAAACCTGATCATGAGGCTTTTCTTTAAATTTGTATTGCTTTATGGTCAGATTTTTGATGTTGTTGACTTCATATTGCGTAACTACTCTCATTTGCTATCTTAACTTTTAGGAAATAAATTGAATTTTCCATAAACTTTGTTTATCCAGTTATATACAACTGCTCTGTATGAGTTTTGCTTTTTCAGGGAGGTTGTTCAGCTTTATTCCTAAATCAATCTTATAGCATAACCTTTATAATTGTTTAAGCGTGATATATGTGTCTTCTTAATGTCTATTAGTAGTGGTGACTGCTGTAAACTATTCATAATGAGAATAGAACTAGATCTGTTTTATTTCTTGTGCAACAATAAAACCCAATCCTCTGATGAAGTTTCTAAAGAGATCTGTTTGCAGTTTCTCATATATTTGTCGTAGGAAAATAATGGTTCAAAGCAAAATATGACTGGGACCCAAGAAACTGAACTGCCCTGAATTTTATGCATGTATTTTTGCACCTTTTTTGTTAATAAGTAATTTGTTTTCAGTTTTCAACAATCATTTTCATAAGTTTTAAAATTTTTTCTCCCCCCCTTATGATGGCATACAATTTTATCTGAGTTCTACACATATATCCTTATTAAACATATTTTTGCATTAGTCACGTTGCATTGAAGAATTAAAATAAATGGGAGAAACCAGGAGACAAAAAAACAAAACAAAATGAAAAATAACAAAATAGAAAATAGTTTGCTTCATTCTGACTTCTGACTGTATTGTTCTTTCTCTGGTTGTGGATGGCATTTTGCATCGAGTCCTTTGGAAATTTTTTAGGTCCTTGCATTTTTACATCTTTCTTATTTTAAAAAGATGGAGTTCTTATATCTACTTTATGTAAGACATAGTCAAAAGGTTCATAATTATTCAATTAAATTGCCTAATGATATACCTTTGTTGAGTTAAATGCTCCATCTGCTGGTCTTTGGAGTAAGTCTGTTTTAAGTTCAAAAAATAAAAAGCTATGCTTCCTCAAAAGTTATATATTTTTAAAGCATCTTGTTCTATTTGGGTGCAAACAAGGATGATAGTAGAAAATACTCAAACTATTAATTTTTAATGTCAGAAAATATTCTCAGAATTTTAAGTGAATCTGATCCATTTCATATTAAAAGTTTATAATTAATATCTGCAATATTTGTAATTACAAATTAATATTTGTAATACAAGGGTAACCTTGTTAAAAAAACAAAAGTAGCAATAAATGTATTCTTCAGCAACAAGATACAGACAGAAATATATGTGTGTATACATATGTGCATATATTCGTATATATTGGATATAAATATAGTGTCCAAAGAGTTGTGTAATATCATTTCTAAAAGCACCTCAGACTTGGTTCAATACATTGTCATTAGTGATATCTCCTAAAGTGGTAAGAAATCTCCATGTCAGTGAATCAAGATTTGGAAAACCTTTACCACTACCTCTCCATTCTTCACTCATGAGCTGGGATCATAACTATAATAGTTTAACACATTTCAATTTTTTTTGGCTTGACTCTTTGTTGTTTCTTTTAAGACATCTCTTTTAATGTCGTAAAAAAAAAGTAGCTATCTAATACTTATAATTTTGTCAAAGATTGAACAGTCACTTTTCTCATTAGGATTGGTAGTCCTTATTAACATATTTTATGGGTAACTAATTTACTTTTATTGAATTTTTATAATGTGGTTGTGTTTAGTGAAGATTTTTATTGAATGATTATACACACACACATACACACACTCCTTATTGCATATTTTCATTTGTTTTTAACTAGATAATTATCTAGTTAGGTTCTGACATTAATTTTCTAGCAGAAAAATTTTAAGGCTCATTGCCAATATAATACAATAATTATACATTATACTTTAAGAGAACTAAAATAGTGCCAAATGAGAAAGTAGGGTTTATTATGTTAACCTAAATATAAATTATCTTGATATAAATTTGTCCAAGTAACCACCACCTGAATGACTAGTTACTATACATTATCTTTCTATAGCATTTATCAAAATAGCAATTTCATTTAAATTTTACAAAATTAAAAGGAATCAACTCAAGATTTTTAGATAGATTACTACAGCAAAATGTGTTTTTTTTAAATTAACATGATTTATCTACTTCAAAGCAGTCAACCAACAAGCATATTTTAAATTCCTTCTATATGCCCATGGCTGTACTAGATAATAGGGAAACTATTTTTGAAAGATTTACTTAATTTTCTTCCCTCCCTTCTCTCCTCCATTATTCATAATCAAAAGCGTATTTAACCCATTTAATATTAAACTGTTTTGTTGTTTTTTAATGTTTCTCTCCTATTTCATTTTTAGTAAGAATACTAGAACCTCAGATACTTTGAACAAACAACAGACCCTGAGAATGCACATTGATATTCCCCGTGCACAGCTTCTAATTGAAGAGAGAGACACAATGGAGACCATTGGTAAAGTATCAATATACTTGTATTCAACTTTAGAAGATATAAATATTTTACTCCTGCAGTGCCTGCTTCAGGATAGGGGAAAATATTTAAATTTCAATGCTGCCTCCGAAAATTGTCAGTAGTGTTGTGACATGAAAGAAGAAATTGATAAGTAGAAAGTTCATCCCCCAAAACACATAAACATGTTTGTAATTCATCTTTGAACCAGAAGCCTTATTGCACATTGAGATGATTGTTGGGAGACACCACTGGCTTAGAAATGGACTAAAACTTCCTCGTATCCTTGAATCCAAAATGGATTCACCATTAACCTTAACCAGCAAGTTCCTAAAGCTCTCTTTCTTGAGCTTAACTTTAAGATGAATAGGAGAACTTACCATCTGAGTTCCTTTGGAATAACTTTAATGTAGCTGTAAGTGAATTTACAATATTTCTGTTCCTTTTCTCTTGATGCCTCTTGAAAATCCTAAAGGAATGGGAGGCTGGCACCATGATTCTCTATTCTATCCTTGACTTCACCATGTACCATTTCAAGAACCTTTGACTATCCTGCCTCAGAAGATCTGGGACTACACGAGAAATAAAATTATTTATCACCACAGCTAATATAACAAGCTTGATTGATTTTCATGTTGACAGTTTGGAGAAATGTTGATCAAGTCTCGCCCAGGACTCAATCACTTATTAAATGATTCTCTAGTGGCCTGAAAGGGTTAACATGTTCCCCAACATAACTTATTTAATTGAGTAATTTTTACAAGCTTATTCATAACAGAAAAATTTCAGTTTTGTTTTGTTTTGGCTCCAGTCTTTGAAATGAATTTTCCTCTGAATTTTTTTTTCTTGCAATAGATATATTACTATATCTAATGTGTATAAGCTATATCTATATCAAAAATAAAAATGTAGCTACTTAAACTTCCAATATGGCATGTAATATTTGATAAATGTTTCTACTATGACTGAGTAATAATCCAAATGACTGCAATTTTCACATGTAGATCCTATACATATATTTTCTTGGCATCACCCCAAATTTGCCCTTTTTTTTCCACTGTCCATCTGTTCTCGGTTCTTCACTCTAAAGTCAAACAGATTAAGTCTGATGCCTCTTCCCCATGACAGGCCTTCCTATTTCCTAAAACATCAATCATACCCACCTTCAGTTTTCTCTTATCCAGGATAAACATTATCTAATTTCTTCAACCACATTTGAGATGACATAGGCCATCTTGGTTACATTCTACTGCACACAATTACCACTTGATGAGAAGGTGGTACCTCCTTATTTCTTGAAGCTATGTTTCTCTTAATGCTATCATGTTAACTGATGGCAATCAAATAATCAATCATGATTTTGACAAATACATAAATTCGTAGCTACATTAAATGAGCCTCTAGGAGACAAAAAAAGTTATGATTCCTTAATCAAAAGGAAAAAAGTCCAAAAGGGAAAAGAGGAGCTTAAAATTCCATTTAATCCTATTACTTACAGCCAGTTCTAAAGTGGTAGTGTCTGCTTATTTGCAAAAGTAATTTAGAAAAATTTACAGAAATTTAATGATGGTTATGTGTGCTGTTGGTGGGCTTTTTCATTATGGCGTAATAAGAGCATACGTTGTTAAAAATAAACAGGGTTCATTTAATTTCTCATATTGAAGAGAAGTAAAAGTATGAATATGTAAAGCATAAACATTTTAAATGTTTTATAGATGATCGATCAACAGTCCTATTGACTGATGCTGACTTTGGTGAGGCATCCAAGCAGAAATCACTGACAGTAACTCACACGGTCCATTACCAGTCTGTGTCTCAGGCCACTGGGCCATTGGTGGATGTTTCTGATGCCCGACCGGGAACTAGTAAGTACTAAATAAAACACAGCATCTGTGTGAATAAAATGTTATTATTATTGCAGAAGACATTTTATGTTTTTCATGACTGAATATGTATAAGCCATATCTAATTGCTTACCTTCTCAACAGAAGGTAGAGAGCAAGGAAAGGAGAGAATAGAGAATTTGCAACTCAGAAAGAACAAATGTCAAAAATTCTTTTTGCATGTAACTGGGGGAAAATAAAATACTAAATAAGAACTTTTTTAAAAAAGAGAATAAGGGAAGAAAAACAATGACAATTTTTTAAAAGGAGATGTAAATATTTTTCTTTCATGTGAAAATACTGGAATGTTCACATCTTATTTTCATAGAAAGAATAGGCTTAATAAGATTCACCTTGAACCATATGTATGGTACATATGTGTATACGTATATGTTTATATATGTTATATATAATATACATGCATGTATATGCATATATGTGTATATAGGAGCAAATTCATACAAGGAATTCTAAGGTAAGTCAATTTATATATTACATATAAACAAATAAACATTTAGCTGTATAAGTATATATTAAATAGATAACTATTTGTGGAAGGTAGGGTGTAAAGGGTGTTCAGAGAAACCTAATACCTCTAGTGTGAGGGCAACTGAACCCTTTTCCAGGCTGCTTATCTACCTTTGGTATCTACCTGCCACCCATGCTGTGGCCTGTGGCCCCAGGAAGTGGTGCCATGATCAGTGGCCACACCCTGATAAAACTCATGAGGAAGATGGGCTAAATTAGGTTGAGGGCAACCAACGGACCTCAAACCCATGAGTGAGTTGGGGTTGTCTACCCCAAGCATGTGAAGACTCCCCTTGGGGAACAGTGAAATGTGAGCATTTTGTTTCAACAGACCATGAAGGCAGCAGAAGCAGGCACTGTAGAGCACTTAATGTTTGGTTAGACAACTAAAATGCCAAGGTCATCCACTGCATCTAGAGTCATCATCTAGACCTTTGTCTTGCACCTGGATTCCAATGGTATTCTGGAAGGGAGACTGAGGCTGACAATTTTGCACAATTCTGCCTCACTTAAAATCAATTCCACTGGACACACTGCAGCAAGTCAAAAGGCATCACCCATACAATTTTTACTACATTTGCAATTTTATCATTTTATTATTTTACTTTTCAATTATTTTACTATTTCATTTTTCTATTTCATATTTCTATATTTTACTATTTCATATTTATTATTTTACTATGTCACTATTTTACTGTCTTACTATTTTACCTACTTCAAAGTCCTGTGGCAACAATCTAGTGATGAAGCAGCAAGTGCAGAATCTATAGTCTGGGACTCATGGTCACAACCCTGCACACAAGCCACACAGGCCATAGGGTTATCTTCTCACTGGACTGAAGTCACAATGGGATTTGTCAACCTCCTGGGTATCTGACCAGCCTTCTTAAGAACTGCACTGCTTACCTCCTTGCATGAGGAAGAGACTAGAAAAGGCTCCCTAAAAATTGTCTGCTTTACCTAACCCTGACCTACTTACCTCAGTATTTGAGGATACTACCCTGTGTTCAAAAGACAAAAACATGTACAAAATATTTTATAAAAGTGTTTCCACTCACCATTGGTACATGGAATAATTATGCAAAAAATTTGGTAGACCTAAAAGACAAATAGTTCTTATTGTAAGAGATCTCAGCTTCCAAACAACAGTCCTGAGTAAAAGAAGGAAAGCAAATGAAGGTCAACTTACCAAAGTAAGAGCCAGACACACATTTCTGTGGAGTAATCACAGATTTTCAGAGCACTGTGAACCTGGCATAGATTTCACAATCAAATGTAATCTACTTAACATGATTGTATGCCTCCCAAAAGGAAAGAATGACAGGTTTACGGCAACGTGATTGCCACTTTCAGGAAAGCACCATGCCACCATGTTCTGTGTGTATGCTTCCACCATGATGAATCCTGATGAAGTCAAAGAAAAATTTATGAAGACCTAGAGATCCTCATCATCAATGTTCCAAATAATGACAATTGTAGTTCTGCAATTCTGGATGACTTTAATGCTAGAGTTGGCACAGACTATCAGATTATCAGACATGGCAAGGATTCATGGAATGAATAGAGTTGGAAACAGCAACAGCAAACATCACTTACAACTGAAGACTTCTGTTAACCTTCTTATCACCAATATGGTCTTCCATTTACTTAAACACAAAATTTCATGGAGGCACCCTTGCAACAAACATTGGCATTTAATAGACTTTACTATTGTAAGGAGAAGAAACAGAAAGTGAGAGTGGTAAAGGAAATGTGTGATGGCACAGAGTTCTGGACTTGCCTTTTTCAAGCTAAACATTCACCTTCAGCAAGAGTGGTATGGCACCAATGCAATATTCACAGCACCTACAGTGGCCATGAGTATGCTGGCACAATTCTGAATTGTGAAATACAACAGACTCTCCCCATGGAAGACAGAACCAAAACATTTATTCAGGCACCAGAAAGCCAAATCCATCATAGTAACAAAGGAACCTACACACAGTAACAATGTAGAGGGCAAAACCTTTCCCAAACCTTCCCTGTTAGGCTTCCCACAAACCAGCTCATTTAAACAAATCACAAACTCATTCGCACTAGTCAGCTGTCTTTCCCAGCTCTGATTGCTCCTTGACTAACCTCCTCTCAGCTCTGCTCTAACTCCACCCCTCTTGCTCCACACCTTCCTAATCCATGTTACTTAGACTTATATGACTCAGGTTTCCATGTGACTTGAGGAGGTCACATGGGTCTATTAATGGATGATAAAGATCTTCCCATTAAGAAGCAAAATTACATGAACAATAAGCAAAACTGCATTACTACAAGTAGCAGCCCCAAGGCATTATGACTATCAAAAGACTCAACTCTACAAGATCAACCAGAAGAATAGTTCATCTAACTCTAAAAAGTCAACATTTAACTTTAGCAAAAGAAAAGTACAAGCAAAGTCTGGAGAGATGTAAGATTCTTGACTCAGGAAGAAGAAAGATAAAATTAAATTTTATGCTGACAGCAACAATTCAAAGCCTTTTGACAATACCCTGAAGGCTATTTATGGGCCAAAGACATTTGGTGCATCTTAGCTCTTCAGCACTGATCAGTGATAATAAACCTGGAAAGTTGGGCCGAACACTTCCATCATGTTCCAATGCACCTTCTTCAATCAATGCTGAAGTCAACGACTGTTTATTTCAGATTGAAGTCAATCCCACAGTAACCAAACTTCCAACCAAAGAAGAGATTTTGAATGTTAATAGGTGCCTTTCATGTGGCAAAGAGCCTGGTGTTGATAGTATTCCAGTTGAGACAGACAAGGCAGGAAGTCCACTACTCGTATAAAAACTGACTGAAATCTTTCAGGTTATACGCCAAAAATCTTTCAGGTTACCCCCAGTAATTCAAGGATGCTTCCACTGTCTGTTTCTAAAAAGGAAAAAGAAATGTTTTCCTGCGACAATCATGGCGAGGTCTCTCACTTAGTCACTGTCAGCAAGATTCTTGCCAGACTCCTTCTTAATCAGCTGATCCTTCACCTGAAAGATGGTCATTTACCTGAGAATAAGTGTGACTTCAGGAAAGGCTGACAAATGGTTCACATAGTCTTTGCTGCCTGACAAGTCCAGGAAAAATGCCAGAAGCAGAATGGAGGCATGTATACCACATTCATTGACTTAACCAAGGCCTTTAGTAGATCAGTCATGAAGGCCTATGGGATATTTTGACAAAATTTGGTTGCCTTGAATTGGTCAGTATTTTATGCCAGTTTCATGATGGAATGTTTGCATGGCTTCTGGATGATAGATGATGCTCTAGCATTTTCCCAGTTACTAATGAAGGAAGCAGAGCTATGTGCTCACTCCCATGCATGATATTTTCAACAGTGTTGTCAGATGCTTTAAGCAAGGATAAAAAATAGCATTAAGGTCAGCTGCCACATTTCCAATCAATTATTTAATTTGGAAGTGCTATAATCCAAGACTAAAGTGAAGGGAGAGTTGCTACACAACTTTTTGTTTGAAGATGATTGTGCACTAAATGCAGCCTCTAAGGCTGAGATGCAAGCAAGGACCTATTTTATGCTGCTTATGCTAATTTTGGCCTAACAATTAGTATCAAGCAAAGGGAGGTTCTCCACCAGCCAGCACCATACCATCCATATGTGGAACCACTGAGTGGAGCAAATGGAGAAATTTTGAATGCTGTGGATAAGTTCATGTATATTGGCATTATACTTTCCAGGGATAGATAGATAGATAGATAGATAGATAGATAGATAGATAGATAGATAGATGAAGAGGCTGGTGTACACATTGCCAGAGCTAACTCAGCATTTAGGAGACTCTGAAAGAATGTGTGGGAGAGAAAAGGTATTAGACTGCCTACAAACTGAAAATCCACAGGGCCATTTTGCTATCATTGTTGTATGTCTGTGAAACCTAGACAGTCTACCAGCTCCA
Organism: Potorous gilbertii; assembly: GCA_028658325.1. Lineage (NCBI taxonomy): Eukaryota > Metazoa > Chordata > Mammalia > Diprotodontia > Potoroidae > Potorous > Potorous gilbertii. The sequence goes on along the minus strand of CM053771.1, from coordinate 344,095,013 downwards.
TGCCAGAAAATTGAACCAATTCTATTTGAATTGTCCTAGGAAGATTCTGAAGATGACCTGGCAACATAAGGTACTGGACACTGAGGTCCTTTCTTGAGTTGAACTGCCAAGTGTTTAAACTCTACTACAGAGAACACAACTCAAGTGGACCACTCATATTGTTAGAATACCAAACATAAGTTTTGCCTATGTTTTGTATGTTGTGGGGAACTCATACACGGCAAGTTCTCACATGGTGATTAGAAGAAGTGATACAAAGATCTCAAGGTCTCGCTGAAGAATTTTGGTGTTGATTGTAACACATGGGAGACGCTGGCATAGGATTGTTATGCCCACATCAAAGAACGCATAGTGCTCCGAGCAAAGCAAAATTGTGGTAGCTCAAAAGAAATGTGAGATGCACAAGTATAGAGACATCTCCCTCCCAAATGGTCATGCAGACCATTTGTGCCTGACCTGGGGTACAGCCTTCCAACTTTGTATTGGTATATGGACAGCCACAGTCACACTGTAACTTGACCTTGACAACATGACATCACTTTGGTCCTCTGTGAGCATGAGAGAGAAACAAAATCATTTATGGAAGGTATCCTAAAAGTCTTAGTGCAGCTTTAAGCTATTAAATTTTTCACAGCTTAAAACTGCACTACCATTAATTTAAAGCTTTTATAGCTTAAAACTTCACTGACTTTTTAGACATTCTGCACATACATATGTCTATATAACAGAGACCTACATGTAACAGGAATTTTTAGGTACCATACCCCACCTCACATTTCCTAAGAAATGGGACTTGCACTTTTATGTATAATATCCATGATGGCAAAACAGAACATTGTGAAATTAACATAAGAGTTAAATACTAAACAAGTATACTCAAACATGCAGTAGTCAAGATGTATAGCAATATGCACATGTAACTATATGTTAGGCTCACTTCGCATGGGTAATCTCTGATACTTTTACCTTGACATATGTGTAACTATTTCTTTAGGCTGACTTGTACCATCATGTGTATCTAGTGACTGGTCTGGTTCTGTTTCCCTTTTCACTCATTGACTATTCTCTCCTCTTATTCCTCAGCTAGTGACAATAGTCAATGAGTCTCTCCTCTTATTCCTCAGCTAGTAAATGCTACAAGTGAGCTTTTGTGATTATCTTTTTTTAAGTGATTGATTCATATATATTAACACTAAAGCTTTCAAGATAGGTACAGTAATTGAGAAAAAAACACCTGATAAGTAAATGGTGGTGAACTCAGACTGACTCTTTTCTATACTTAGCAGGAAATTTAGTTACCTGCACAAAACTGAGGCTTCAGCAACTATAGTAAATAGAAATCAATGATTCTAACAGACCAGAATTATAGTTCACATGATATGGCTTTAGTTTCATAACCTCTGATCTATAAAAATCTTCCTTCATACCAAAACTGGAATAATTGTAGTATGGTATGGTATGGTATGGTATAGTGTATAGTATAGTACCATCAGGAGAAATGTTGCACACTTACATATTTTATTTAAGATCCATGCAATTCATGGTCCAATAGTGATACAAAGAGGTCAATAAGCTATTTATATCCTTTAAACTGTACCCTCCTTGATGAACATAATAGCCTGCATAAAGAACAAAATAATTCATCATTGTTTTATTTATATTAAAATGTTATGGGATCATACAAAATATCTTCCATGAAATAATAGTAAGTCCAAATATTTATTCGCATAAGAACATGGAGGTGTTGGGAGGGGAGGTGGAAAGGGAGAGAAGCTGCAACAGACCTGAAGGAAAAAGGACCCTGAGTCAGTTTATGATAGTTATGTCTGCCCAGAAGTGACATGGGGCAGAGACTGAGGTCAATGGAAAATGAATTCCCAGATGTGGGAGGAACATAAACCTTTGCGATCCAGGCCAAGAAGAAACTATCATCAAAGTGGAAGGTTCAGAAATTGATCAATGGTGGAAAATAAGGGAAAAGAGACTGAAATTAACAACGGAGGAAGAAAATTTAGATTAAAACATAATTTATTGGCACAAGCAAATAAAACAAAAAGGAAGATATTTTAAAATAATGGACAATGACCACTAAGACATATTGGAAGACAAAGGAAATTGTGCTAACACCTGCTGAGACATAAGACCTCATGGTTCCCAAGAGAACATGGAACCACAGTAGCATGATCCTGTGATTCAAAAGAGAAATCAGAATTTGGATTAAGTGGAGAGAGAGGTTTGTACTCCCTTTGTAAGAGAAATGTACTCTATAATGGGAGGTAGAGACTTTACAATAGGATTGATCATCAGGAATTTTGGTGCCCAGGAAGAACACCACTTCTGATAAAGTGGTGTGCCTCCATAGATATCATCCTGTCTCATGAGAAGGGGAACCAGGGATCCTTATTCAACTAGCATCTAGAAGTGTAAGAGGGCATAAACCCAGAGAGAAAATTTCAAGGCAAATAAGAAAGTAAACTATCACAGATAAGGTAGTGTAAAATTGGAGCACGTTGTCAGGATTGTTAGGTAAATTTCTCTCATATATGGAAATATTTCAATCCTCTGACACTTTCAAATAGAAAAATGGGAAGTACCAAGATCTACAAGGGCATAACAATGAAATTACTTTGAAGAAGAAAATCAAAATCAGTACTTTAGAATGCTATGATGGATTCAAAAAAAAAGAGAAAGAATAAAAAGCATAAGGATCATGAACAAAAATGTTTAGACTAAAAAGGAAAGAGAATCAATTAAGAAGATAAGGTAAAATATCCTTTTTAGGAAAAGGGCGAGTTGGAGTCAAGATGGCAGAGTAAAAGTAGGGACTTCCTTGAGCTCTCCCCTAAACCCTCCAAATGCCTGTAACAATTATTCTAAACAAATTTTAGAGCTACAGAACCTACAAAATGACAGAGCAAAACAAATCCCCAGACCAAGTCAACCTGGAAAGTCAATAGGAAGGTTAAATCACAGCAGGCAGGGAGTGGAACACAGATTGGCATCAGCTGCACCAGCACAGATGAGCCAAAGGAGGCCTCAGGGGACTGAATCATTGGCAGATGTGGCAGTTTTCAGACTTCTCAATCCAGGTCAATGGGAAAACTCTGGGAATTGGATGAAAGAGGAGCATGAGCAACAGCAGAGGCTGCTTCTAGAACTCTGGACCCATAGACAGTGGAGGTTTGAGAAGTTGATACAAAATCCCTGAAGCATGGGACAGTACACTCATCCCCACTGGAAGCAGAATCTTACCTTGACAAGGAATTAGAAAGTCAAGTGTTTGACTAGGAATATGAGAAAATATCCTACAAGAACTCAGACTTTGCCACTTCAGTGGCAAAGACAATCTAAACATACAACTGGAAGACAAAATCAAAGCTCTTACATCAAAAGCCTCCAAGAAAAATGTGAATTGGTCACAGACCATGGAAGACCTTGAAAAAGATTTTGAAGATCAAGTACGAAAAATAAAGGAAAAATTGTGAAGAGAAATGAGAGTGATGCAAAAAAATCTTGAAAAAAATGACAGCTTGCTAAAAGCAATCCCCCCAAAAAACTGAAAAAAAAAATAGACTAACCCAAATGACAAAAGAAATCCAAAAAGCCAATGAGAGGAAGAATGATTTGAAAAGCAAAATAATCCAAATGGAAAAGGAGGTCCAAAAGCTCAATGAAGAAAATAATTCCTTCAAAATTATAATGGAGCAAATGAAAGCTAATGACTTTATGAAAACTCAAGGAATTATAAAACAAAACCAAAAGAATGAAAAAATAGGAGACAATGTGAAATATTTCATTGGAAAAACCACTGATCAGGAGAGATAATTTAAAAATTATTGGACTACCTGAAATCCACGATCAAAAAAGGAGACCAGACATCATCTTGTAAGAAATTATCAAGGAAAACTGTGCTGATATTTTAGAACCAGAGGGTAAAATAGAAATCAAAAGAATCCACTGATCTCCCTAGGAAGAGATTCCAAGAGGAAAATTCCAGAGTTCCCAGGTCAAGGAGAAAATATTGCAAGCAGCCAGAAAGAAACAATTCAAATATTGCAGAAATACAATCAGGATAACAATATTTAGCAGCTTCTACATTAAGGGATCAAGGGGCTTATAATATGATATTCCAGAGGTCATTGAAGCTAGGATTAATCACCTCCCCAACAAAACTGAGTAGAATCCTTCAGGGAAAAAATGGACATTCAATGAAATAAAGGACTTCCAAGCATTCTTGATGAAAAAAATCAGAGCTGAATGAAAAATTAGACTTTCAAACACAAGAATCAAGAAAAGCACCAAAAGATTAACAGAAAAAGAAATCATAAGAGACTTATTAAATTTGAACTGTTTACATTCCTACATAGAAAGATGATGTTTGTCATTCATGAGACTTTTCTCAATTTTAGGGTAGTTGGAGGAAATAGATAGATAGACCGATAGATAGACCGATAGATAGATAGATAGATAGATAGAAAGATAATAGATAGATGGCACAGGGTGAGTTGAATATGAAGAGATGATATCTAGAAAATAAAATTAAAGGATTAGATGAATATATTGGGAGGAGAAACAGAGAGATGAAATTGGGGTAAATTATCTCACATAAAAGAGGCAAGAAAAAAGTTTCACAATCGAAGGGAAGAGGGAGGAGGCAAGAGGAAATGAGTGAGCCTTACTCTCATCAGATATGACTTCAGGAGGAAATAACATACACACTCAATTGGGTATCTTACCCTACCGAAAAGTAGGGGAGAAGGGAATAAGAGGAGGGGTTGATAAAAGGGAAGGCAGATTGGGGAAGGGGATAGTGAGAAACAAACACTTTTGGAAAGGGACAGGGTCAAAGGATAAAATAGAATAATTGGGGGGAGGTGAGATAGGATGGAGGGAAATAGTCTTTCCCAACAGGACTATTATGGAAGTGTTTTGCCTAACTTCACATGTATAACTTACATTGAATTGCTTGCCTTCTCAATGAGGGTAGGTGTGGAGGGTAGAAGTGAAAGAATTTGGAACTCAAAGTTTTAAAAAGAAATGTTTTTAAAAATTGTTTTTACCTGCAATTTGGAAACAACAGATACATTCACTGGCATATAGAAATCTACCTTGCCCTTCAAGAAAGTAAAAGGGAAGGGATTGGGGGGGGGGGGGTGGAGAATGATAAAAGGGAGGGCAGATTGGGGGAAGGGATAATCAGAATGTATGCCATCTCGGGGTAGGAGGGAGAGGAGAAATTTTGGAACTCAAAATCTTGTGGAAATGAATGGTGAAAACTAAAAATAAATAAATAAAACACAAAAAGGTACACAAGAAATAAAAAATAATAAACAAAACCAGTTGAAGGGGAAGAAAGGAAGGGATATTTTATATGATTCTAAATGAGAAGATAAAAAGAAGGGAAGAATTTGACAACTAGATAAAAGGGGGAAAAAGAAAAGAACGAATAAATTTAGTTAAACTACAGAAGTATGAAAACATAACAAGCAGGAGGGCAAGTTTGAGAGCAAAGGAAAGAGCCTTTCAGAATAAGCTTACTTTAAAGTAAATTAAGCAAATATAATGGAGACAAAATACTGGCTTTATACAAGAGGAACATTACAATTCTAACTGATTTTTAAAAACTGAGAAAAATGGAGAGAAATAAAAACATAGCCTTCTTAAATTTAAATGCGAAAAGATTTAAAAATCCAATATAATGAGAGAGACCGACAGCTTGGATAAGAAAACAAGATTACACAGACTCTTGCTTAGAAGATTCAAATCTAGAGAGCAAAGAAAATATGCAGCATAGAAACAAAGCACTATAGGGAAATTGACTATGCATTAGGTGAAACCAAAAAAGGAAGGAATTTCAATCATTCTATTAGATGAAGTAAAAAAAACAAAAAGTTCACAAGGTAAAGAGAAATTAAAAAGGAAATTGCAGTATTCTGAAAGGAACTAAAGAATACCAAACATATCAATGTTATATTTATATGCCCCAAATGTTCTAGAATCCCATTTCTTAAAGAAAAACATTAACTAAATTACAAAGAAATAGACAGGAACACAATAAGTAGGGACCTTAATATTTTCCAAAATTTGGATAAATATAACTGAAAAGTCAACTGATGAGACAGTGGACAGAGGTTTTTCTGAAATCTGCCTGTTCATTTCTTTTTTTAAATTTTTATTTAAAGTTTTGGGTTCCAGATTCTAGCCCTTACCCTCTCCCCCTTTCATGGAATATAATATTCCAAAATGCTTCATCATTAATTCTTTGAGATCATCTGGGATGATTACATTGTTGAGAATATCTAAGTCATTCACAATTCTTCCCTGAATAATATTGCTGTTACTGTGTACAGTGTTCTCCTGGTTCTGTTCACTTCACTTTGCATCAGTTCATGTACGGTTTTTCTGAAATTCACCTGCTCATCATCTCTTACTGCACAGTAGTATTCCCTTAAAATCATATATCACAGCTTATTCAGTCATTCACCAACTGAAGGACATCCCCTTGATTTCCAATATTTTGCTGCCACAAAAAAAGCTGCTATAAGTAATAGTCCTAGCTCCTTTGCTTTCCAGAATATCATGCTGTGTGGCCTCTAATCTTTTAATGTTGCAGCTATCAAGTCATGGTCAGATTCTTTTATTGTTTTTGTTATTTGCTCATCTTTTTTTGGCCTTTTTTCCTTTCTTCTCAATTTGAGATCTGCTCCTGTGAAGGAAGGAGCGCTGTCTCAGACTTCTTGTACCAGCAGCTGCAGTCCCTGGTGATGCACTGATGTTGCCGTAAGGCCTACAGGGGCCCTTAGTGTCTGGTGCTGCACTGATAGGGTGGAGTGGAAGATGGCTTGTGCTGCTGGAGGCCCTAGGGGTCTAGCAGCTTACCTGTGCTGACCCAGGGTCCTCGTGTTGTTGTCTGGCACGTGATGAGGCTGGTGGGGTCCCTTTGCATTTCCCTGGGGCTGCACTGCAGCACAAGTGTGATCTGACCATTGCAGGTTGCCTGTTTGTTCAGGTCTATGCTAAACTGTGGCAATTTTCAAAGCTGGAGTCTGCCCACGCCCCTAGGGTACTGAAGTATATGATGGAGTCTGGTGTTGGTGTTTGCCTACTCCACCACATTGAAGCACAGGATTTCCCCAGGTCTGCCAAGGTGGGATTTACTGTTGGCTTGCTGGGATGCCTCTTGTCCTGGACTACACCCACCCTCTACCCAGATGAGACAGATCTTTCTTGCCAATCTTCCAAGTATCTTGGGCTAAAACATTGTTTCACCCCATCTTTTTGTTGGTTCTGTTGTCCTAGAATTTGTTTTGGGATGCTATTTTATGGCTGTTTAGAGGTAAATATGAGAGAGTTACAGTGATTTACTGCTTATTTGACTATCTTGCCTCCCAAAGTACAATTATTTTGTATGTAATTAAAGTGATTAAAATGTCTATACCCTTTGACCCAGAGATTCCACTAATAAGCATATAACCCAAGAAGGTCATTGACTGAAAGAGAATTCCTCTATACATCAAAATATTTATAACAGCGTTATTTGAGGTACCTGACATTGGATTATAAAATGCATTGCACTAGATATATATATGGAAAGCTGGGTTCTAATTTCTCATTTCTACAACTGTATAATCACACAGCAAGTCACCTTTCTGGATTTCAGATGAAGAGGGTTGGATTAGAAGTCCCTTGATGTTACCTTCAAATTCTTGCGTTCTGTCTTCCTTTACCTTTGATATTTTAGAAAAAACCAAGAATAGTCACAGATCAACTTCATTTTGAAGACTTCCCTGACCCTATTTTCTTTCACACATCCACATCTTCCAAGTTAAAAAAGGATTTTCCTCTTCCTCAAATTTCTTATAAAACTGTATCTTTATTCTAATCACATCCACCTGTGTATCATGGCTTCCACTAAACAGATTAGATTTTTTTTGATATTTTGATTTCTTTCATTTTCTTTGGACAATAATTTTTTTCTTTGTCTCCTCTTTGCCTAATTTAGTACCTTTTACATAATAGGTACTTAGTAAATGCTAATCAAATTAAATGGAATGTCAGAAGGAAGAATGAGTTGTATGGCCAATGAGAGCACAAAAAGTACAATGCTATCTAAATTCAGACACCACCATGGCTTGAGCAGTCAGGAAAGGTTATACAGAGGAAGTATGACAAGTGGAGCCTCAAATGATAAGCATAATTTAGATAAAGATTAGAGAATCAATTCAGTTTAGCCCTTCTGCCAACAGTGCTCATGCTTGGATGATTTCTCACGTAGAAAAGATAGATTTTTTGTTTTGTTCTTTACAGATCCCACAACAAGGAGGAATGCAAAGGGAGGACCCACAACTCGGAACAGATATGCCAGTCAATGGACTCTCAATAGGCCCCACCCCACCATCTCAGCACATACTCTTACTACAGACTGGAGGTTACCAACTCCAAGAGTCACAGGATCAGTGGACAAAGAAAGTGACAGTTACAGTGTCAGTCCCTCACAAGACACAGGTATGAATAACTGCTCTCTGACTCTTAGTGGTCACAGTATTGCAACCAAACTGAAAACACCATATTGGAGCCATGAACTATTCCTGTTTCTTATCATATCATCTTAAAGAAAACCCTGAAAACTTCAAATTTTATTTATGACCACCACATATGATTTTATTTATGATCACTACAGTTCTGTAACCTCTTTGTCATGACTGAACAACCACCACAAAATAGACCATGGGTGCCATAGAGCTTTGCCAAAAGTACAAGAATGGCCACTATTCCTCCTCCCTCTTATTAAAGTTCTTTTCTCTGGAAATATAAAATAAAATTAAAACTACCCATAGTAACCAATAAGGAAAAATAACATCCTCTTCTCAGAAGAGAAGTGCCAGATTTTGAATATGGAATGAAGATACATTTACTATTTAAATGTTTTTACAAGGAAGTAGAAATGTGTTTCCAGTTTAAGAAGTAAGGACAGTGACTTTATAAATACAAGGAAAAAATATTTTTTAAAAGGTTACCACCCACACCAATAAGTATTTTTCTGTTGGTCTTCAGGAATTTCCTGAACCTGTCTACAATGAGAGCTAACCCAGGATATAATATTTGATCTCTGAAACTACTTATCTGTTCTTAACATTTAAGGCAAATCTGAGTATATAGGCAATTTGATCAACTCAGAAAGTGACTAACTTTAAAAGTAGTTTATCAAACCATCCTACCAGTGGTCAATTAACACCAAGAATTAATTTCTTATAGGAAATAATGTCTAAGAATAGTACCTACTGGGCATTAGATTTTTTTTTTGTTGTTGAGTCGTGTTTTTTTATTCCTTTAAAAATTTTAAATAAATATATATCAAAATAAAACTCAAAGGTAATTTGAATGGACAATTTTAACTTCATGATAATCTTCAGAAATAGAGTACAAGTAGAATGGAAAGGAATCTCACCATGAAATTTTCTTTTATAAAAGCTTATTCTTCTTAAGTGACTTTCTTAGAATTTATGGAAGTGGATGCAAAATTGAATTAAAAACATGTAGATTCAATGAATAGCCAGAAATTCTTTTATTTAAAAGGAAGGCATTTTCTTTTTTACTATCTAACCAGTAAGATGAATCCAATAATATGACAATAAATCCAAGAGTATGATGATCAGCTTTCTCAGAAAAAATAAAGGTTATTTGAAACACTCAGGCATATTGTTCAAGGTCAGAAACTCACTTCTAACCACATTCACTTCTCCTGTCCCTAGCTTTGGAAGAAAATCAGTAGCCCTCTTATTCCTGCCAATTAAAAAATATCTGCTTGGTGGCAATTCAGAAGTATAGTTAGACAGGAGACATCATTCTAACTTCAATGCTTCAAAAATCTATTATTTTATCCCTCCTCCTATCTACATTACAACCACTCTTCATTTTCATGCATTATCTAGAGATGTGCTATAACAAAAAAAATAATTATATTTCAGTCACCCTAGTGACAAGTCTCCCCAAATTTAGCTTGCTTAGTCTTCTGGAATATTGGCATAATCTGTCACTGACCCTGCCAAAGTTTTACTTTGCTGTCAGAGCCTTCAAGAAACCATGATTCCTTCTATGCCATGATGAGGCATCAAATTTGGATTTTTAAAATTAAAAAGTAGGTATTAAAGGAATCAATAATTATTAATTTGGGGAAATTTTTAGCCTGGAATCTTCTGACTATGGAAGAAATAGACTATTGAAATATTCGTTAGGTAAATGAAATTATTCATTATTTCGCTACAACTGATTAAGTCTGCCATAAAAAGCATCAGAAATTATTTCCATGTTTCCTGCCACTCATGTACCTCTGCATTTCTTAGAAAGATTAATATGTTATCTATTGCATGAGATCTTATATTGTGTTATATTTTGCCTAGATCGAGCAAGAAGCAGCATGGTCTCCACAGAAAGTGCCTCCTCTACCTATGAAGAACTAGCAAGAGCCTATGAACATGCCAAGATGGAAGAGCAATTAAGACATGCAAAGTTCACTATTACAGAGTGCTTCATATCAGACACATCTTCAGAACAGTTAACGGCAGGGACTAATGAGTACACAGACAGTCTGACCTCCAGCACCCCTTCAGAATCAGGGATCTGCAGGTTTACTGCATCTCCCCCTAAACCTCAGGATGGAGGACGAGTAATGAATATGGCAGTTCCAAAGGCACATCGACCAGGTAAGAAAATAGACTCAGTCATTCTTGGGGTTGGGGGGGGGGTGCCCTTGATTTGTTTCCTATTTCATATTTACTTTGGATGTTTAGGATAGGCTATTCCATAACAAATGAAACAAATGGATGGATGGATGAATGAATGAATGAATCCAGCAGGTTAATCAGAAGTGAAGTCTATTACATCTTGTTTGTGAAATCTTTTGTCATTGATCAAATTGACCATCAGGGGGAGAAGTGAATTCTTGGTTATTTAGTATTTGAAATGACCACTTTATCAAGTGAGTCAAAGCCTACAATACCTAGGTATATAAATACCTAACTTTAATTTGGTCATTGATAATATGTACACATATGTGTGTATATATGTATGAATGTATACATATATATATGTGCATACACACGTATGTGTGTGTGCATGTATATGTGTAATGGAGTTTTGGAGAGAGTGGCAGGAAGGCAGGTAGACAAAACCAAAACAGAGATCGAGACAGAGAAAGACAGTGACAGAGATTAATTTATATTATACTAGTGGCTAGATCTAGGCCATCATGTTGAATACATTTTTACTTTACCTATTGATCATTTTTAAAAGTTTTGCTGGTTTTGTTTCAAAAATGTATCTTTTCTTTAAAATAACTATTGTTATTTTGATGACATAAAGGTCATCTCAATAAACCCTATAAATACATAATGATAAAAATACATTTTATTAAATGAGCAAAGAACAATACCAAATAATTAAAGATACATGCCAAAAAAAGGTTAAAAAAAGGATGATTTCTTCTATTTTCCTATTTATAGGCCTTTTAGATAGTGAATGAGCTATTTGAGATTTGAGAGTGATTATGTATTTTCTGAATTTTTTAATGCAAATGCATAGCTTACATTGTTTAATATGGCATTTCCATGTGAGTATGGGACATTGGTAGTATGACTACAAAATAGAGAGAGATAATCAGTCCTAAAATTCGGATTCTTTAAATATGACAAAGATAATAGCAATGATAGTATTAATAAATAATATATACAGTCAGCGTGTAGAATGAACAGATAGCCATTCTTAAAGTCAAGAAGTCCTGACTTCAAGTCCTACCTTTGATATCTACTGGCAGTGCTAGACTGGACAAGCTACTGACCCACTCAACTTTTTAAGATCTTAGTCTTAAATTGCTAAACACTTCTCATGCGTCGTTGGTAGAGAGAATTTCCTGTAAACTATAGTCCCCTATACTAATAAAATCATAATCTGGACTAAACTATTCATGAGGATAATGTAATAATAAAGTTGAAATGATGCTCCAGGATTTGTGAAGTACTTTCTATATATGTAAAGAGCCCATATGCTCTTTGCATAAAACTTATGAGGGAGCCCTTTGTGTCAGATCTTTACTTCTCTTTCCTTGATCTATACATGCAGAGATCTATACATGGATTTATCCAAGGTATAAAAATAGTACTAAAGATAGCCTAGATATGCTAACTATTCACCTTCACTGAGTCAATTCTGCCTTCTCTTTCAGCTTAATGTAATGGCAATCAGTCAGTCAATTAATTAAGAATTTATTAGGTACTTGTTCTGTGCCAGACATTGTGCTTAGATACTATGGATACAAACTCAAAACCCAAATAGTCTCTGAATATGCAACATTAGCAAACACCTAAGGGTAGATTTATAAAATATGGCCCACATTCGAAATAATTTTATACTTAGAAGGGTAGTTATGAAGTGGTTTGTGCTGACACTCCCAGTTAGAAAGCACCACTCTCTAGCAGTAGAATTACCAGAAAAGTCCGTTGTATACTAAGCAACAGAAGGACAGGGTCAATCATAGGTGATTATGAGAAATAATATTAAATCTAATAAATGTATTCTTTAACAGATGAATAAAAACATACCCATATAGGTAAGTGGCAGTAAGACAGGGGCAGTGGCTACTCATTCCCCTCCTCTGGTTTGTTTCTTTCAGCACTCTTGTTGCTAGAGCAGCTGCCCCAAACACCATCACACACAGATCAGTGTCTCCATTTAGAAGATGGATTAGACATTTTCTGATCCTCATAATGTCTCAAGCCTTTTTTTCCAAAATAGGAATTATATGTCAAAGATCAAGCTGTCTACAGCACCAAAAAACAAAATTGGATTTAAAAAAATGTAATGAACTAACAGCATAGAAGGCAAATAATCCCTTATGCAGACTCACTTAGCACCCCTTCCCCCACTGCCCACCAAGCAGCAGGAATATGCAGTCTGACCAATATACTTGAAACAGAGCTAAACTCTCTATTTTTCCATCCCTCCCAGAGACCTGAGATTCAAGTGGCAAAAAGTTCTGACTATAATAGCATGGCAGCTCTGTCCCTCAATAGAACTTGACTGCAAAATTGAGGAACAAAGGGAACATGTGTCTACACTTCCGACAAAAATTAACTTACCTTTCCTCCATGCTTTGGAGATCCAAACTCCAAGGCAAAGAAATTTGCTCGATCTATGGTAACAGTGTCATAGCTCTCCATATTACTGCCTGTATCTTCTGAACATAAATCTCAATTTTGAACTAAATCTCAATAAAAATCCGCAGATCAACCCTAGGGGAAAAACCCTATGCCACAAGCTCTACAACACATAGTAATTAGATGAAACAATTCCACCAAATACAAATTGTGCAAGCAATTGGTAGAAATAAAATATAAAGGGAAGAAAATTCAATTAAAACAAGATTATCTCACACTACTATAAACCACAGAATTAAATATTGTGTTCCAAAGAGCAAACAAGTTCAAGATTCAGCCCAAGATCACCTATTCTGTAAATCTGGTTCTAACCCAGAAAGGAAAAAAAGACTGATTTTGAATAAAATAGAGGTGTTTGAAGCATTTCTAGAAAGAAAAACTTACCTGAAAAAATCATTAGTTTCTCAAACACCCACACACAAAAGTATTACATGAAGGGTAAATAAATGCAGCAACCAAGAATAACAGCAAAGAAAATATTAAGAGATTTCTGTTGAAAGGTTCATAAGGAGGCAAGAGTGAAAGCACAAGTCAAATGGAAGTGATAGTACAGAAAAACGTCTGAAACATCATGGATTAAATCTCACAAAATTTGGCCTAGAAATGAATGAGTCTTTATTGTGGGACTGAATTACAGTAAAAAGGCACAGAAAAAGGAAAGGGAAGAAGATAGAGGATAACACCTCATGTAATGTAATCAAATCAAAGACTAACAATGAAGGAAAAAATAACTTATAGTCTCTTAGAAAAAGAAAATTTAAAGGAGAAAGAACCAGAAGACAAAAAGAGGGATTTTAAAAAGGGGAGAAAAGGAAGGAAATCTTGCTTCAAAAGTTGGAAGTGATAATACTGATTGATGACTGCTCCTATTAAAGAGGAGTGATATTCCATAAAGGATCTTACAGTGAGTATTATCTTGAGAAATTTAGGACTTAGACCACTCGTTCTGAACCATGAGAAGGTTATTTAGAACTCCTTGGGGCAACTAATATCCAGAAGAGTTACAGGGTACAGTTGTAGGGAAGAGATTTAATAAAATAGGGGAAAATGATCAAAACAAAAGCATAGGTCAATGATGAACTGGACAGTTAGAGATATAGAAAAATTCCTACCATGGGGCAATATCCTATCACCTGCAGCAACTGGTATTTCTAAGAGACAGGAACAACATAATAAAAAGGAAAAAAGAGATCAAGATCTACAAAGCAATAATGGGAAGTTTTTAGAAGATAGAACAAATATAGATACCTCAAAAATTTTATTACCGTGAGGAATACAGAGATTAAAGTATAACTAAATAAAAAATGTTATTTTAGTCATGAATTAAAAAATAAAAGTCCAAAGAGGAAAATAAATAATGAAGGGAATGAAAGAAGATATTTTCAGAAGAAGGCACACTAATTGACAAAACTAATAGAAAGCAAGGAGAGAGAAAAGAATTGTACTTGATTAAATGAAGAGGGGAAAGGAAAAAGAAGAATGTAAAAACCAGAAGCAAAAAAGAAAAAAACAAAACTCCAAAATTAGGAAAATATTCACTTGTAGAAAATATTTATTCACCTGTAGATGAAATGGAAGTGAGGGGTTTGAGGGTAAAGGGAAGAGAGCTGTTAGGAGTAAAGTTGCCTTAAAATATATTAAGCTAAAATATTTGAAATTAAATAGTACTGCATTTGCAGGGGAAAGAAGGCAAATCCTAATTTAGGGGATATATTGGACACAGGAAAATTGAAGCCTAACATAGATAATTTCAAATGTAAATGGACTAAACAATCCAATAAAATGAAAAAGATTAATAATATATTCTACAATATATTCAAAATAGATTCAATCTTAATATTTAAATGGATATATAATCTTATGTAATCTTAAGTTAAAGATCACATGCATCTGACAGATATGAATAGCAGATACATTCTTAACCAAAGAAGAGACAGAAACAATTACAAAAGATTAAAGACAGGTAATTTTGATTACATGAAACTGATAAGCTTTGGCACAAACAAAATTAATGCACCTAGGATAAAAAGAGAAGTTGGATGAGAAAAAATTTCAAATAAAATTTTTCCGATAAGGTTGGCTATTCAAGATAAATAAATAATTAACAGATAATGTATACATGTACATATACACATATATATGTATGTGTGTATGTTTTTGTATGTGGGTATATATATATAGATATATCTATATATACATATGTGTGTATAGCATGTGTATATATATATATATATATTATAAGAAACAAGGCCATTCTTCAATCGATAAGTGGTCAATTTACATGAATAAAGAGTTATCAAAGAAAGAATTGCAAACTTTAACCAACCATATGAAAGAATGCTCCAAATCACTGATAAGAGAAATTCAAATCATAATGACCCTGAGACGTTTCACATCCTGAAAACTGGGAAAGGTGAGCAAAAAGTAGAATAGTCATTTTTGTGGGATGTTCACTAGACATTAGACAATACACTAGGCTTTTTAAAAGAGTAAATTTGTTTGGGGAAGCAATCTGAAATTAAGCAAATAGAGTTATCAAAATGCCCACATCCTTTTATACAGAGATTCCATTACTGGATGTAAGCCTCAAGAAGGCCATTGATAAGAAGAAATGCCCCATATACACCAAGTAGAAGCCTTTTTTTTACAAACGTAATGAGCTGGGAACAAAGTAGATGCCTGTCAGTGGGAGAATAGCTAAGCAAATTGTAGTAAATTAATCTAATGGGAAATAATTGTGCTTTTAAAAACTTTTAAAGTGAAGAATACATAAAAAGGAAATATTTCTATAAATTAATATAGAGTGATGTGAACAGAGACAAAAAAAACCCAATATATACAATGACTACAACAGTCTAAACAGAAAGACTAGCATATGCATACACATACATATCAAAAATGATTTCAAAATTATAAATTATAACCATAGCTGGAAAGAAACTGCATGATAAAATACACACACACACACACACACACACACATCAATTAGTAAAAATTAATAGTTTTACAAAACCTCACCCAAGAGGGAATAATTTCCTGAGAATTAGAATTGACTAAATGGAAACTGACTTAATGAGACTACAAGAAATGTGAAAAACAAAGTCAAAAAATTAAGAGATATATAAAGTATATCATAGCAAAAAAAAACCTGACCTGGAAAATAGATTGAAACAATATAATTTAAGAATCATTGTACCTGACAGTCATGATCAAAAAGTGAGTCTGGACATTATTTTTCAAAAAAAATCATAAAACCTAAGACTTTCAGAATAGCAGTGCTTCCACCCCAGTGCCAAATGGATCAACATCAGAAACTGATATAATTTTATGAGTACAAATGGTATTAAAGAAGAGGAATGACCATCTCATTTTCTACTACACTACAAGGACCATGGGAACATGGTGTCTGACTTACAGCTGAAACCCTCTACCATATATATTGCCTCTCTATTAGGATATGATCTGCTTGACAACAGTACTGTATTACTTTTTTGTTTTTATCCCTAGTGCTTGACTCACTGTTTTGTACACAGTAGTTAATAAATGCCTTATTCATCAAGTTATAGCTTTTTTTTTTTCAAAACTGACATAGTGTTGTAAAGCAGTAATCATGAAAACTATTTCGTAGTAGTTTTTTTAAATATCAGAAAAATGAATCACTGAAACAGAATAAATAATTAGGAGGAAGAAGAAAAAAGGAAAAAGAGGAGAAGGAAGAAGAGGAAGGAGAAGAAGAAGAAGAAGAAGAAGAAGAAGAAGGTGTCCCATTGTTTGATAAATCCAAAGATATAAATAACTGGAGGAAACAATCCATTTTAATAAGAAATACTGCAAAAATAATTTGTTATAATCTAGTATAAAATCAAAATCTTACAAATTTCAAAATTAGGTGAAAAATCAATATGCATCCTAGATATAAATGATCAGAAGGGGAAGAGAAATAAAGATTATGAGTTCTTTTCACAACTGTGACTCAAAGAATTCCTAACTTTAAAAGGTATAGAAATTACTATTAAAGACAAAATAGAAATTTTTGACTCACAAAATTAAGAAGCTTTTTAATGGAAAGGAAAGACTGGGGGAAATGTTCACATCAAATATCATTATTAATGGTTTGATTTCCAAAAACTACAAAGAATTTACAAAAAATATATAACACAAAAAATCCATTTTCCCAAAGAATAGTCAAAATGATATGAATTTTTTTAATTTG
>CM053771.1:344055841-344077089 GCA_028658325.1 Potorous gilbertii | reverse complement strand
AAAAAATCCATTTTCCCAAAGAATAGTCAAAATGATATGAATTTTTTTAATTTGCATGAAATAAATGATCCTTTGAAAGCAGAGTCAAAATCATTAATAGATAAAAATTCATTACAAGAGCATGGATGTTCCTCACACAATATAAAAATAAAAGATAATAAAAGATGAGGAAGGGTTAGTATTAGGGACTAGTAAAGGAAGATATAAGTAGAACTATAGACTTTTCCAACCATTCAGAATTTCATCTTGGGTTTATGAAATAAAAGTAACTAACCTACCCATACCCTTTAACTCAGAAACTCATAAAGCATAAGGAAATTAGACAAAGTTTCACTTTCTGTGGTAGCAAAAACCTGGGAATATTGGGAAATGGCGGTATATAAATTAAATATAAATATATATTGGGGTATATAAAATAAATATAAATAAATGGTAGTATATAAATTGAGTATATTGAGTACAAATATAATTAAATTCAAATTAAATACACAAATAAATTGTGGTAAAATGAATACGAGTTTTTCAGAGAATTGATAAGATATTGATTTGATGAAGAGTGAAGGAAGCAAAACTGAAAAAACAATATAAATAATAACAATATTGATAAAAAAATTAACAAAAGGAACTTGAACTCTGTGTCATAATTGATAATTTTAAAAATATCAAAACTGATATTATCCATTATTTATTCTGTATTGATTTCTACTTTATTGATTCTACAACATAAATTGTTTTATGCTGTATTAATTTTCTAATTCAGTCTGCATCTGCCTAAAACCACCTTGTCCTATCCATAAGATGAATTCAGGAATATAGCTTTTACTCTGAGCAAATTAAAAAGAAAAGTTGTTATCTCTCATATTGGTAACACATAGGATACTTGGTAGTAAATCCTAAAGATATGTCAGCTGTCCTTTCCTGACCTTGTACAATTTGAGGAGATTTTATCTTTTCCAAGGAGACAGCAAGTCTGGCAGTTTTGATCCCCTAGCAGATGGGTCCCCTAAAACAATCAACATTCCTTAATTGTCAGAGAGGAGTGTGGTTAGCCTCATCTGAATGCCAGCCCTCTTTTCTTAGTATAGCCAATTATAATGTTCCATAACTACCAAGATCCCTTTCTTGTGTATCAATAAAGAGGGTCTACCCTTTTTTCATTGGGGTTACTGGCTTTACTGTAATGGCCAATCGGACCATTTTTGTTAACAGTTATATACATCATTGTTTGTTTAAAATAGTATTTTAATTTTTTCCTGATTACATGTGAAGGCAACTCTTAACATTCACTTTTTTAAAATCTTGAGTTCCAAATTTTCTCCTTCTGCATCCCTGAGAAGGTAAGCAAGATTATAGGTTATATAGGTACAATCATGTAGAACTTATTTCCACGTTAGTCACGTTGTGAAGGAAGACAGAACCAAAGGAGAAATAAACACACAAAAATAAAGTGAAAAGTAGCATTCTCCGAGTTTGATTTAGACTCATCAGTTCTTTCCCTGGAGGTTGATAGCATTTTTCATTCCGAGTCCTTTGAAATTGTCTTGAATCATTACATTGCTAAGAAAAGCTAAGTCATTCACAG
This sequence comes from Potorous gilbertii, assembly GCA_028658325.1. Classification (NCBI taxonomy): domain Eukaryota; kingdom Metazoa; phylum Chordata; class Mammalia; order Diprotodontia; family Potoroidae; genus Potorous; species Potorous gilbertii. The sequence goes on along the minus strand of CM053771.1, from coordinate 344,075,507 downwards.
ATAAGCATCCTACAATGTTGCTGTTACTGTGTACAAGTTCTCCTGGATCTTCTCACTTCACTTTGCATCAGTTTATGTAAATCTTCCCAGGTTTTTATGAAATCAGTCTGCTCATCATTTCTTATAGCACAATAGTATTTCACTACAATAATATGTCATAACTTGTTCAGCCATTCCACAATTGAAGGACATATCCTCAGTTTTCAATTCTTTGCCACCAGAAAAAGAACTGCTGTAAAATATTATCGATTCTTTTCCCTTTGTAAAATTTATTTGAGGTACAGACCTAATAAAGGTATTACTAGATCAAAGGGTATGCAACAATGTTATAACCCTTTGAGCACAGTTCTAAGAGCTTTCCAGAATGGTTGGGTCACTTCACAACGCCACCAATAGTGTATTAATGTCTAATGTTTCCCATATTCCCTCCATCATTTGTCATTTTCATCTTCTATTCTATTAGCCAATCTAATAGGTATGAGATAGTATATAAGAATTATTTTAATTTGCGTTTCTCTAATCAATAGTGAGTTAGACCTTTTTTTTTTCAAAGTTTTGACTTCATCTAAAAACTGCCTGTTCATATCCTTTGATCATTTATGAACTGTGAAATTATTTCTTTTCTTCTAAGTTTAATTCAGTTCTCTACATAGTTGACAAATGAAGCCTTTATCAGAGTCACTTGCCGTAAAAATTGTTTCTGCTTCCCTTCTAAACTTAATTGGCTTTGATTATGCAAAACCTTTTCCTCTAATATAATCAAAACTATTCATTTTACTTCTCATAATGCTTTCTACCTTTTGTTTGGTCACAATTTTTTCCCACATTCATAGATATGACAGGTAAACTATTGCTTGCTCTTCTAATTCACTTATAGTATCAACTTTATTTTTAAATCATGTACCCATTTTGACCTTCTCTGTTTAGATAGAGTGTAAAGTATTGGTCTATACCTACATACTGCCATACTGTTTTCCAATTTTTCTAGCACTTTTTGTCAAATAGTGAATTCTTATCCCAAAAGCTGGAATCTTTGGATTTATCAGACAAGAGATTGCTGTGGTCATTTGCTACTGTGTCATGTGTACCTAATCTATTCCATTGATCTTCCAATATATTTCTCAGACAGTATCAAATAGTCTTGATGATTACTGCTTTACAGTACAGTTTGATATTTTGTATGACTAGCTCACCTTCCTTCACATTTTTTTCATTAATTCCCTGATATTATAGTCTTTTATTCATCCAGATGAATTTTGTTTTGATTTTTCCTACCTCTATAAAATATTTTTTGGTATTTTGATAGATATGGCACTGAATAAGTAAATTAATCTAGGTAAAATTGTCATTTTATTATATTGAGTTGATCTATCCATGAGCAATTAATGCTTTCCCAATTGTTCAGATCTTACTTTATTTGGGTAAAAAGGTTTTGTAATAGTTCAAATTGGTGTTATTTGGGAATTTTTAATTTGTTCTTTTTCTAGATTTTTTAGTTGTATGCCCAATTCATTGATCTGTTCTTTCTCTATATTAATTATTTAAACATTTAGAAGAATAAATTTCCCTCCCAAGTACTGCTTTGATTATATTCCATTAATTTTGGTATGTTGTCTCATAGTTGTAATTCTCTTTAATGAAATTATGGATTGTATGATTTGTTCCTTGACCCACTTGCTCTTTAGGATTAAATTATTTAGTTTCCAATTAATTTTTAATATATCTTTCTATGGCACTTTATTGAATATAATTTTATTGCATCATGATCTGAAAAGAATGCATTTAATACTTCTGTCTTTCTGCATTTGATTGTGAGATTGTTATGCCCTAATACATAATTTTTGTGTAGGTGCCATGTACTACTGAGAAAAAGGTATACTGCTTTCTATTCTCATTCAGTTTTCTCCAGAGGTCTAGCATATATATCTTTTTCTAAAATTTTATTCCTCTCCATAATTTCTTTCTTGTTTATTTCATGGTTAGATTATCTAGTTCTGAGAGGGAAAAGTTGAGGTCCACCACTAACATAGTCTCACTATTTCCTTCTTTAACTCATTTAATTTTTCCTTTAAGAATATGGAAGCTATGCCATTTGGTGCATATGTATTTAGGACTGATATTACTTCATTGTCTGCAGTATCTTTTATCAACATGTAGTTTCCTTCCTTTTTTATTACGCTTATTTTTGTTTTGTCTAAGATCCTGATTGCTACCTTTCTTTTTTTTTTTTACCTCAACTGAAGTACAGTAGGGTCTATTCCATCCTATTACTTGGAATGTCTCTCAATTTCACATGAGTTTCTTGTAAACAACATATCGTTGAATTCCGGTGTTTAATCCACTCTATTCGCTTCCATTTTATGAGTAAGTTCATCCCATTCATATTTACGGTTATAATTATTAACTATGTATTTCCCTCCATCCTATTTTTCTGATATCCTTCCTTATATCTCTTTTTCCCTGACTCGTCAAAAGTTTGTTTAGCTTTTGTCCACTACCTTCCTTAATCCACCCTCCCTCCTATCAGTCCCCTTCTATTTCTCTTTTTTCCTTTCCCTCCTACTTGTCTATAGGGTAATACCCTACTCAGTGTGTATATTACTCTCTATTTGAGATGGTTCTGATAAGAGTAAAGTTCAAGTGCTAACAACCCATCATCTTCCCCTCCATTATTAAAACCTTTCCTTTCTTGTCTCTCTTATGTGAAATAATTTTTCCCACTATTTTTCTTCCTTCCTCCTTCTCCAAGTGCATCCATCTTTCTCATCCCTTGAATGTATATTTTATCTCATATCCACATCCTCCAACTATGTCCATCTACTCCTTCTAACTGCCCTAATAATGGTCAAATTCTTAAGAGTTGAAATTATCATCTTGCCATAGAGAAATGTAAACCGTCCCATCTTATTAGTACATTTGTGATTGCTCTTTCATGTTCACATTTTGTACTTCACTTGGGTTTTGTATTTGAAAGTCAAATTTTCTATTCAGATATGTCCTCTTCATCAAAAAATGCTTAAAAGTTGTCTATTTCTTTACACATCCATTTTTCCTCCAAAATATTGTACTCAATTTTTCTGAATAGGCTATTCTTGGTTGTAATTCTAGCTCCTTTGCCTCCTAAAATCTCACATTTCAAAGCATCTGATCCTTTAATGTGGAAGTTAAGAGAACTTATGACTCAATGACATTTGAATTGTTTCTTTCTTACAATATTTTCTCCTTGACCCAGGAACTCAGAAACTTGGTTATAATATGAAACTCCCAGGAAGGATCTCTTTCGGGATCTCTTTCAGGAAGTGATTAGTGTATTCTTTCCATTTCTATTTTGCCATCTGACACTAGTCTGTCAGGCAGTTTTTCTTGATAATTTCTTGAAACATGATATCTAAGTTCATTTTTTGCTCATGGATTTCAGGTAGTTCAATAATTCTTAAACCATCTTTCCTCAATCTATTTTCCAGGTCAGATTTTTTCTGTTACATATTTCACATATTTATTTTTTCATTCTTTTGATTTTGTTTTATTGTTTCTTAGTGTATTATGGAATTATTTGTCCAAGTCTAATTTTTTTAAAAAAAAATTATTTTCTTCAGGAAGTTTTTGTACCTTCTTTTCCATTTGATTGATTCTGTTTCTTCAGATTTTCTTCTTTGCAGTGGATTTGTTTTCCTCTTTCACTATTTGGCTTATTCTGTTTTCTACAGTGCTATTTCCTTCAGTTTATTTTTGTGCCTCTCATAGTAAGAGAGTTGTTGAATATTTTTCATAATTTTTCTTCCATCACTTTCATTCCTTGCTCACTTTTTCCTCTATTTCTCTTATTTGGTTTTTAGGCTCGTTTTTGAGCTCTTTCAGGAGTTCTTGTTAAATTTGCATTTTTCTTTAAGATTCTTCTTGTACTTTGAAACTTTTGTCTTCTTCTGGGTTTATGAATCCATTTTCTCTCTTATTGTCACCATAATAATTTGTTATGATCAGGTTCTTTTTCAATTGTTTGGTCATTTTTGTGTTATAGATGGGCTTTGCTCCCTGGTGGAGGAGGCACTGTCTTAAGTTTCAGGTCTTTCTTGCTGATGTTTTCAGTAGCTCTGGAGGGTTTGTTGGTTTTCAATGTTTTTAAGAAGGAGATATTGTCACTGATTTCCTGGCCTGTGCTCTGGTCTTTACCCCAAACAGATCTTGTCACTCTTTGACTATCAGTATCAGCACTTCTGTCCCTGAAACATTGACCAAATTCCCCACTCTCCTGCAGCCACAAATGCTAGTGTTTCCCGTTGTTTCTGGATTGACACTGAGGTCCCTAATCCATTGTGAGTGACCACAAGCACTCCTCTCCTCCATGGAACCTAAATAGGGCACCTGCTCCCTGCACTCACAAGTGCTGCTGCTCCTTTTGGCTCTGAGACTGCAACCTGGAATAGTTTGTTGGCAATGCAACGTACTTAGCCCAGCTCCAGCACCACCACCCACAATCTCATCCCAATCAGTTGTTTGACACCTCACCACCACCATCTATTTGCTGAGGGTTCCCAGAGCTGCTTCACCCAATCCTACCATCTCTAATATCTACTACTGGCTTGTCAGAGAATGGTCTGCACTGCACTATGGGCTTAACCACCAGCCTGGAGAAAAATAAATTTCTTATCAATCTCCTAAATCTCTAAGGCTGGAAATATGTTTCAGCTGAATTTTTTGTTGATCCTGGCACTCCAGAATTCTACTTGAGTTACTATTTAAAGTTGTTTGGAGGGGAATTTGGGAGAACTCAGCTAAGTGTTTCTCTACTCCACCAAATAGAAGTTGTACTTCTTGAAGTTCCTTCCTGTTTCAACTGTGTCCTAGAAGCTGACTTCAATGACGCCATTTCAAGCTATCTCTCTAATTCCAGTTAAGACCATTTTTTCATTCCTCATAAATGTATAAAAAGTGAAAATACTTTTTTGGACTTCATTTAATATATTACCAACTTACTACCTCTGTTATCTAGCCCTTCCTGTTTATTAGATCATTTGGGATGGGAGTGATGGATTAAGTAGAGCTGACAGCTTCCCACAAGATATTGATTCATGCATTTCTACTATTAGAAGACCTGAAACCTCTTCTCAAAATAGAATTCCTTTTAAGAATATGTACATATGTGTATGTATATATGTGTGTGTATGTATATATAAATATGTATTTATGTACTATATTTACCTCAAGTCAATACCACTTCAAGTTTTGTGAATGTATGTTTGCCCCCAACATACTTTTTACATAGGGGAGAATCTACAGAAACCCCAAAAATGAATTTTGAAAATCTCTCTAATGGATAAAAAATGTTACTAGTTAGTTTTATGTATAATTGTTTTACTTTAGATTTGTAGTAAATAAAGGCTAAAAGTTTTCAGCAAGAGATGACAAACAATGGTGACAGAACAGATGTTATGTCTTCCAGCAAGGTGCAAAGATCATCATGTCTTTGTACTTTAAAAATACATAAAGCCTCTCATATAACAAGCCAGGAACAGAAATACGATTCTTGTATACAAACCACCTCTATCTAGTTCCTATTACTTATTTAAAATGTTTTGAAGTTACAGTTCGAGGGTGAAGAACGAATACCAAAAAAAGGTTTGTTACCACACTGCAACATTAATATTAAATTAGAAAAATGTTAAATCTAATTCCAACTTGAAATTACAGATATATTGGCAACTAATCCTTTGATAGTTGAAAGTTACTGAATCTCTCTTTCTCTCCATTTCTGTCAATATTCACCTGTTCACGTACAGTTATGAGGTTCAATCTGTTCATAGGTATCAACTTTATTAGAAACGTCTTTTGACAAAAAAATGAAAGCTTTTGTGTATCCCCCCCACCCACCCAGAGAGTTGCAACAATTGATTACACTTAAGTATTGTGAAAGTACATGTCAGGTATTCTGGTCAAGATGAATGAGTAAGCAATTGACTTCCCTATGTCATCTCACATAAGTAATATTCCAAAAAACATTTAAACTAACAACACAAAAGGAAAGAAAGAAAATAAAATTTCAGAAGGAAAATTCTACAGGGAAAAAAATCATATAGACTTTTTTTAAAAATTGATTTATATTTATAGCTTTTATTTTTACATCATGTATTTAAGAGAAAATATTTGAGCAAAAAAGTTTTAAAAATCAATATCAAAAAAGTCTGTCAATGTATGCAAAGTTTCATGCCCGTAGTCCCTGTAGTGTTCTGGGACCATTCTCAAACCAGCTCAAAAGCCTATTGTTAAATTTTCACCTTAGAAATTGGAAAACAGTATAAATCAGGGCTTAAGTAACTGTTTTATTTATTTCTAGACTGTTAAAAGTGATGAAGAAAATGTCAGTAATATAAAATAATCTTGAAAGTCTGTCATGTGAAAAAAATTATAAGAGCCAACTGTTAAATATTTACCTTCACACCCTTGCATAGACTCTAACCTCTATAAAGGAGCAGGAAGAGGCTTTCTATAATCTCTTTTTGAGATTAAGGTTATTTATTATTATATTTCAGGATTCAGTTTTGATTTTGTTGGGTTGCAGTTCTTTCCATTCACATTGTTGAAGTCATTGGGTATATTATGTTCCAAACTCTTCTCATTTTTAATGCCACCATTGTCTTAGTTCAGGTTTAATGTTAGGACAAAATAAGGTACTTTAAAAATATTGAACAATTAACAAAAGGAGACTTTTTTTTCCTAACGCAAAAATGTTATTCAATACAGATACAATGGAAATCCAGCTTCTCTGAGCTTAATCTCTTTTGTCTACCTATGGAAACATGTCAAGTTATCAGAGCAGGCTATGGTAAAGGACATGATAGCTCCCATGATCTTCAAGAATCCATCAATTCCATTATACTCCACATAGCTGAGACCTTTGTGCTTTAAATAGCCATGAAGTTATATCAGAGAAGCCCAGTCAAACAGGTCCCATTCAGAAACTGGCATAGATGAAGATCTTCATTGCCTCATCTCTCAAGTCTCTGTCACATGCCATCCATGAAGCCCATTGGAAGAAATCCCTTCTGGTAGGAGGGAAGGGTCTTCTGGTAGCACCCACATACCCAATTACCAAATAAGTAACTGCTGAAATCCAGTCGTGTGTAACTGAATAGAGCCATGATTAAATTAGGAAAAATAGTCATCCTCAGGAACCCATTAAGGGAGAGCCCACTGGGCCAATGAAGGGGGCAGAGTTCTAGGCTCTGAACTAGAGTTCTCAGTCATCAACTATTTGTGAAGGGCTCTAACAGCACCAGAGATATCTAGGAAAGCATAATATTTAATGTACTGTTTCCATTTAGCAGTAGAAGACATGATGATATGGAAAACATTTATTAAGCACTTACAAATGCCCAGCAATAGGTTAAGTGCTAGAGATGCAATACAAACAAAGTAGCTACTCTGCTGTACCTGGAGCTACAGAAGCCTAAGAGTCATTTATTCTGGTCAACCCTTGGGACCTGCCAAAAGTTCCACTCAATCTGGTCTTTATAGACAGAAACCTCCAGGACCTTTCAGAATCATAAGACACAATGGGGCCTCCTGTCCATGACTGCTAGACAGACTGCTTCATCTTCCATGGCTAACCCCTGTTCTGGGCCCAACTTGAGAACAGAGTAAACAATGTAGGTTCTCCAAAACATGAAGAATCCAGTAAGTTACTTGGCTTCCTTCTTAGATCAAATGTCAGTAGTTCTGAACTGTGCCTGGAATCTTATAAGTTCTACACATCCATGATATTAACCAAAACTTGACTGAGCAGGCTGGACCCTGAATTTCTTGGGTTGATTGCCAAGCTAAGGCTTTCATATAGGTCACCATCTTATCTTGACCCTCGGACAGCATGGTCTCATCTAACCAATTTGCAACATTTATAATAATGTAAAGGATATACAACAAAATCCTCAGGAAGGGAGAACTTTCTTAAGTCTCTGTCCACCATAATGTGGCAATATGAAAGAAAATTCAGATAGACCTGGGAAGGACAGGTAAGTTATGTTAGACTATTTCCTGGTGGAAACTCTTCCTCATTAATCTCAACCTAAGAAATAAAGGAGAGGAGGAATCATTGGCAAGACTGATAACCCACACTACTTATGCTGGGCCTAAAATGAGACAAAACTGTCCCTGAGAACTGATGGACTTGGTTTCCTTAATGTACATTTCTAGCTAGCCTTCCGGGTACCAAGGGAGGTAGAAGATTTCTCCTCTGGTGATGAAGATGACAGAAGCTGAAATACTTCATTATATCAGGTCCCCTTATACCAACCCCTTACAACAACATGTGAGGAAGGCAGATGTCACTTGGGAGTATGCAGTGGACTACAGGAAGCTTAACAAAGTCACTGTGCCTGCCTCTACAGCTGTTTTGTCTCCTTTCAGAGAAAGCTAATCCATGTTGGAAGAGTGAAGAAAGAGGAATCTGAGCCCACCCTATGTTGGGAGTAGGGGTAAAGAAGTTAAGTTGGGGCAACGTTGGTAGAGATTTTCCCTATCACCAGAGATTTTTTGCATCGGTTTTGCATCAGTTCATGAAAATGTTTCTATGCTTCTTTGTATTAATCATACTCATTTCTTATAGCAGAGTAGAATTGCAGTAGAGTATGTTACATTAATAACCACCACTTATTTCATAATTTCCCAAATGATGGGCATTTACATTGTTATTTACTCCCACAAGAAGTATTGTTAGAAATATTTTGGTCTATGTTGAGAGAATGATTTTTTAATTATTTGTACTTTTATCTCTAGCACTTAGTATAGTGCCTGACACCTAGAAGGTACTTAGAGATTTTTTATTAAGGTCAATGACCTCTTTAAGATGTATGCCTAGCAGTAGAATCTTTGGATCGAAAGGTATAAACATTTTAACCATTTGATTTATTCCAAATTGCTTTCTAAAATAAATGTACCAATTTATATCTCCACCAACAATACATTACTGTGCCTGTCTTTCCACAATCCAGCTAATATTGACTATTCTGATCTTTTGTCACCTTTTCCAATTTTCTGGAAGCCTCAGAGTTATTTTGATTTGCATTTTTCTTATTAATAGGTAACATTTATATAGTGTCTACTATGTGCCAAGCATTGTGCTAAGCACTTTACAAATATTTTCTCATTTGATCTTCACAACAACCCTAGGAGGTAGGTGCTATTGTTACCCCCATTTTATAGACTTGCCCAGCATCACACAGCACTATCTTCTGTGCCACCTAACTGCTAGTGGTAGTACTAGTGGTAGTAGTAGTAGTAGTAGTAGTAGTAGTAGTAGTAGTAATAGTAGTAGCAGTAGTAGTAGTAGTAGTTGTTGTAGTAATAGTAGTAGCAGTAGTAGTAGTAGTAACGTGGAACATTTTTCATATGAGTCTTGATAAGTTTCTATTACTTTGAGTTTTGAGAGCTGTTTGTCCATATCCTTTTATCACTTATCTCTTAAGAGTTAGCTTTTATATGTTTCTATTAATTTTCTATCTATATTTCAATATATTTGTGCATGATAGAATGATTTTGAAAAAAGAAAATTGGGTAGGAAAAGGTAAAAGGGAGTGATAAAGGAAGAACTAAATACCGAGAAAGCAGATGGGGTTAGAGGGCTGCTAATGTTGGAACTTTATACTCAACTGGATTGAAGAGGAAAAAAATGTGCGCATCTGGAAGAATATAAAGGTCTTCTGAACCTGTAGAGAGGTGGGAGAACTGGGGAATAGGGTGGGAGACTTTTAGAGGGGTATGCCAATTGAGATTTTAGGGGATGGAGGGAAAAGATGAGGAGAATTTTGGAAGAGTGTGTGGATACACAACATTTATAATTTTATCCCATAGAGGCTAGAATTGCCTCCACTTTCATTCCCCTATTTCTCTAACCTTCAATCTTTCTCTCCATACTAGTTCTTTCTCTACTATCTATAAACACAACCAAGTCTACCCTATCCTTTAAATAATCCTCTCTAATTTCCATTATCCCTGCTAACAATTGTTCAAGAGGATTCAGAATCTGTCTCTGGCACACAGTGACTATCTAAATCACTCAATCTCTCACTACCCCCGGTGTACCTTTCTTCATTGGTAGAGGAAGTTTCATAGAATCACATATTTAGAGCTGAAAGAGACCTTAGAGACCATTAGGTACCACTTTCTCATTTTATAGGTGAGGAAACTGAGTCACACCAAGTTTAAGTAACTTAAACATTGAGGTTGTAAGCATCAAAGGAAATGTTTTGATGTAAGAAACTAGGATTAGGTTTTGTATGTGGATGGTTTTCGTTAGGGAGGAAAGAGTCGAAGAAAGGATTACCAGCCCAGTTCCTTTCTCCTTTTCCTCCCCCTTTAATTAATATTCAAGCCCAACTGGTTCTTCTGAAGCCTAAGACAGACAAGTTCATCATCATCATGATTTGTGGTCTGCAGGGTCCCAAGAAAGCTTAGATTTTTATCATATAAGGTCATTGTATCCAAAGACCTTTCTGCTGAAGGTGTCATCAATACAGACAGTTGAATTAATGTTCTCTAACTCTAGACCCATGTTCATCCTACTTATTGACTGTAAATTCCTTGAAAGCCAAGGATTAACTTGCTGTTTGTCTTTATATCCCCAGTACCTAGCATATGGCACTTCATAAATGCATGTCAATTGACAAAAAATTGATTTGGTTGACTTGATATTCAAGGGACCTCAAAAGTCTTCTCCAGTACCACTATTTTAAAAAAAACATAAATTCTGTGGTGCTCAACTTTCCTTATTGTCAAGTCACAGATGCATATTACAACTGGAAAAACCATAGCTTTGAGTAGACTTTTGACTAGACTTTGTCAGAAAGGTGAGGTCTCTGCTGTTTAGTAGGCTGTCCACATTTACTATAGTTTTCCTTCCAAGGAATAGTCACCATTTGCAGTGATCTTTGAGCCCAGAATATAAAATCTGATACTGTTTCCATTTCTTTTGCCTCTATTTGCCAGGAAGTGATTGGAATGGTTGCCAAGATTTTAGGGTTTTTTGATGTTAAGTTTCAAGTTAGTTTTTAGACTTTTCTCTTTTACTCTCATCAAGAGACTTCTTAATTCTTCTTCACTCTCTACCATCAGAGTGGTATTATATGTATTGTTGATATTTCTCCTGACTCTCCTAATTCCAGCTTTTGATTCATCCAGTCTGGCATTTCACATGATGCATGTAAGTTAAATAAATAAAGTGACAATATACAGCCTTGTTATACTCCTTTTCCAGTCTTAATTCAGTTGTTTCATGTATGGTTCTGTTACTTCTTGATTCACAGTCCTCAGGAGACAAGAAAGATGATCTGGTTTTCCCATCTTTTTGAGGACTTCCCACACTTTGATCTACATAGCCAAAGGCTTTAATGAAATCAATAAAGCAGGAGTACATGATTTTCAGAAACTTCCTTGCTTTCTCCACAATCTAGAGAATGCTGGAAATTTCATCTTTAGGTCCTATCCCTCTTTGAAAACTAGTCTACATTTCTGGTAGCTTAGTTCACATATTGCTGAAGACTAAATTGCAAAATCTGGAGCATAATCTTGAAGGTGTGCAAAATAAGTGCAATTGTTCAGTAATTCTTTGGCTTTGCCTTTCTTTAGGATTGGGACATAAACTGATCTTTCTAATCCAATGGCCACTGTTGTGTTTTCCAAATTTGCTTCCTGCTTGATGGCTAATATGATTACTGTCTCAAAGTACCCAGTTGTCTCAATGCTGAGTCACACACATATGATCAGGTAGGTTCAGGAAAGACAGCACTGAGTATGGCCACCAATAGCCCTGATTACAGTCTGAACATATAAAGCAACAAAAAAAGATGGCATACTGTCCACAGGAGGAGAATCGTAGGAGAAATATCAGGTTACCTTGGAGTGTTTGACAAGTTCAATGGAAGAAATAAGCAAAAGAATGAACAGCAATGTTAGAATGAAAGGAATCTCCCCAGGACTACTTTCCTAGCTCTGATTTACAATGGTGGGTTATATCCCCAGAGAGTAACTGACCCAGGTAAGTAGCCACTTACCCAAGTGGTAAGCCTGAAAGTCAATGGGATCTCTAGCTCTGCTGTTGATGAGTCTCCATCACTCAGACAATTAACATTTTAAAAGGGCATTTACTAAGCAGATTTGTCAAAAATAGTTGATATAGGAACATCTTCCCAAACAAGAGGCACATTCTGCCTATGCACACACAAGGTTCCTGGGAAGAATGAGCTGAGACTTAGAAAGTGCATGTAGTCAAAGAGTAAAGTTACATCTCTTGGTTACTGGATAGCTTTTTCTCCCTTTCTGGAGTCCTCATGTTCCCTTTAGATGTAGGTACCTTTTGAGCTCCATGGATAATTGAGCCCTGAAGGTGCCATTCCTCATAATGGAGAGTTTTTTTTTTCTTGGTGTGCTGCTCAGTTTCAACATAAGCATTGCCATCATCCACTGCTATTTTATTGGACACTGCTGCCAACAAAAATGTGAATTCCATATTGCCTGACCTTAATTGATTAAATAGAGTGAAAATCTCCCTGTGTACTTCTGTGCCCCCTTTCTGACACCCCGGAAATTCTCTCACAGGAAACCTAAGGGCTAGATTTTGACCACTAGTTGACTGATTCATTTAGTTGATTTTCTTTCACCAATCATGAGATATTTTCATGCAGTGATCAAAAGCCCCTGATATCCTTTCATGTTGATCAAGAACTTACTCATATCTACATTACTTTGATTCCATCAAGCTGCCTAGGCCTTCTGGGTTTAATTGGGGCAGAAGCAGACCCCTATCTTTTACTTTAAGTTTTCAAGGGGAGAATATTATGGTAGAATAATATTCACAATCAAAAATCCATTAAAGGGTCAGGATTTCCTAAAGCCATGGAGCTAAAGGATTGGAAAAGTAATTTAACTGGGTGAAGAGAAAGCCCTAGAACTGTAGCAAAAAAGCCTACACTAAAAGAGTAATGAGAGATTCCATGTCACTCTGAATGAGAAAGAGGTGGTCCCTCCTCTGAGAAATCCTGATGATATCAAAAGCAAAGAATAAAAGGACCAAAAGTCCTAAAAACAAAAGGAGAGGTGTATTAACTCTTGTGTAATCAAGATTGATCATTGTATTCAGTTTTATTTCTGCTGTCTCAGATTTAATTTTTATTATTTTAGTCATGAATGTATTTTGTGGATAATTAGTCTTAATCTGATCTTTTTATTCATTAGCATTTTGGCTCATTATAACCTGGACCTGAGAGTGTCAGAAGGAAGCCTGCAATGGCACTGTGGGGAGAAGGACACACACCCACCAAGGACTTTTTTTGAACATTTTTTGTTTTTAACTGAGGAAGGAGGAGCTGGTTGCTCACTTCCCAAAGAAGGACCCCCAAAGAATATGATATGTTATGAATATACCTTTGTATTTGTTTAAGGCAATGTGGTCAATCTGCTAATGAGTTGTTAGGTTTTCTGCAAATGTGAAGTTCATGATGTGTTTATTTTGTGGGAATTATGCTGTATTTACTTAAGAAATGTTAATGTCTATTCAGATACAAGTTGCCTATGTTATGAGCATGAAAGATCTCAGGGCCTAGTGTGATATTATTTAGACTTAAAGATCTTCCCTGCCATTAATATGCCCATTAATATGCCTCAGATATCTTTGGTTAATTTCTAATGAGGCACTGGATCATGAAGCGCGTGCTCTCCCTATCTATTGATCTGTGATGTATGCATTGCTTATGATCAGACAATTAGAAGCCCTGTCTGTTGGTCTTTATTTCTCTGCTTATATTTTCTCTGTTGATGAATGAAATTAAGGAGATTGTTAACCCCTCAAAGGATGATTTCTTTTTAGAAAAGCAGATCTAAGAACTTGTTCAGTAGGCCTTCCTGTGTATACTAGGGTGCTTGCTACTTGCTACTTCATGTCTTTTCATTTTCTTCAAAAATCTGCTTTTATTGCTGCTTATGGTCCATTATTTTTATGTCTCAATTCATCCCCCAATTGGTGAGCAACCACTTTGTTTCAAGGGTTTTATTGTTAATTTGATTTTTTGCTGCTAAAAAATGATGCTATTAATATTTTGATATGCATGAGACTTTTCATTCTTTGAACTCCCATGTAGTATGTGCCTAGTGCTGGAATAATCAGAGGCTATGAACAAATCAGGAACTTTTTTTCACAAAATTCTAAATTGTTTTCAAGAACAGTTGGTACAAATCATAGCTTGACCATAGTGCATTAATGTGTCTTCCTTTCTACAGTCCTATTAGTTCAAATTCCTAGACCCAGTACTTGCTTTGTGACCAGTCCCTGGATCTCAGTTTCCACATCTCAAGAATATGTATGAGTGCCATGGGGCTCAAAAGATACACATACACACACAGGCACATACATGCACGCACACATGCACACGCACACATACGCACACACACATGCACACATGCACATGCACACATGCACACACATGCACACACACACAGAGAAACTCATGCATATATACATATATGCCCTTCCCTTCAAATACATATATATGTATATATAATACACTATTTATTATCATTTTCATTGCCATCATTATCAGCCTCAGCTTTGTAAGCTTCCCTGTGAAAAAGAAAGATAAAATAGGTGTAAATAGGCTTTGGTACTCGTCAACGTCTCGGGAATTTGGCCTCTTGTTGGTTCATCATTCCCAAACCTGTGTCCCTCCTTTGTTTCACTCAGATGTTAATAGTGTCAGTGATTATGTCGTGCAGGTCTTTGAATCTTTAGGATGAACCCATTTTTCTTGTCTGATGTGGTGTTCCAAAGACTCTGACTGCCTCCATCTTCCTGGTCAAATTACAAGTCTTGAGAGATTAAACAGTAGCAAAGAGGCATCTATTATTCACATGTATAGTGGAGAAATACAGCTGTATCACTTGATCTGTGCAGATGGGACTCATGTCACCCAACTTTGTGAGGCCTCTCTGCTATTCTATCTGGGAACTTTAATTATACTACTGTGAGCTAACATCCTGTTTTTTCTGTTTTCGCTCTCAGGTGACCTCATTCATTTGCCTCCTTATCTTCGAATGGATTTTTTGTTAAACCGAGGGGCCCCAGGCATCAGCAGAGAGCAGAACTTAGGACAGGCTTGCTTGGAACCTCAGAAAAGTCGAACCTTGAAGTGTTCCACAGTTCTGGAACCTATTCCAATGGAGGCATCATCATCCACAAGAGAAGGACAGTCATGGCAAGCTGGTGCTGTGGCCCCATTACCTCAGAGAGAAGGAGGAGTAGAGCTGGGACAGGCAGCTAAAATGAGCAGCTCTCAAGAATCCCTGCTGGACTCTCGAGGCCACTTAAAAGGCAACAACCCCTATGCCAAATCTTACACCTTGGTATAACAAGCAGAGTATGACTGGACAGTGGCTGTAAATACAAATAAAAACAAATTCAATTAAAGCTACTTTTTTAAAAAAAAAACTGGATTCTGATATTTATAATTAAAGAAAATTGTCAAAATATTTTAAAAAAAGGTAAAAAGAAAAAAAAAAGAAACCACAGATACTTCAAAGACTCCCCTGCTTTTTTTCTGTCTGAGTGTGAGCTTCATATGACTGGGCATCTGATGTTTTTGGGTAAAAGAAGTCCGGTTTTCTGATCTTCACAGGATGTTGAATTTTTACTGATTTTTCTACAAAGTGCATGGAGAACAAACAAAACATTCTGACTGGAAGTCAATCACACAAGATTAAAGAAAAACAGGGGGTAATCACATTATTTGTGGATTTTAAGGGACATTGATTTTAGGGGAAGGGAAAGTCTTTAATCATGTTTGCACACTTTTTTTTTCCAATTAGAAAATGGGTCCTCAATTGAACTTTCTGTTGTTGTCGTTGCTGTTGTTACCGTTAAATTAGAATGAGTCTTGTCTGTGAAGGGGGGAGGGGAGTGTTCATTTGTTTTTCTTTTTGTTTGTTTTTTAGTTTAACAAGAAACTTTGCATTTTGTCTAATTGAAATAAACAAAAACAGTTGTCTGTTTCTGATGTATGCTGGCATTTCCTAGTTTTACTTTTATTTTAAATGATGAAGACTAAATTTGGCACCTTATTTAGAGATGCAAAATGAAAAGCCACACTAATTATACACTCCCTGGGCATGCCTGCGTTCTATAACCAACACAGAGAAAAAGGAATCTCTGATTCAAATAATTTGTACCAGGCAAAAGGGCCCCCTATGGAACTCCTGTCACATTTGAGGATTTGAAGAGCCAAGACGAGACAGTTGGACACCATGGCCAAGGTACAGACCTGCCCATAGTTGTAGCACAAAACTACTCCCTTTCTGAGTATGCACACCAGAGACTTTGAATCCTTTTGTAACAAATGTGATTTGATTTAATCACAAAATAAATCGTGCCATGCAGAATTTCCTAAAATTAACAAAATGTGTATTTATACAGATATTTAAAATTATCATACATTGACCTCTTTTTTCCCATCCTATATTGCTCTCTAAGCACAGCATTGCCTTTTCTATCCTTAGTTTCTTTTTTCCCCAAAGGGGAAACTGAGTTTAAGTCACTTGCCCAGAAACACACAACCTGGGTCAAGTGTCTGAGGTCACATTTGAACTCAGGTCCTCCTGACTCCAGGCCAGTACACTATCCACTGTACCACCTAGCTGTCCCTGCTCTTAACTTTAACAATAATGAATAGGTATTCTGAAGCCTGAGCCTCAGACACTTACTAACTGGGTGACCCTGGGCAAGTCACTTAATGCTTTTGCCTCAGTTTCCTCATCTGTAAAATGAGCTGTACAAGGAAATGGAAAACCACTCCTGTATCTTTACCAATAAAATCCCAAACAGAATCATGAAGACTCAGACACAATTGAAATGCTTGAACACCATTCTAAAGCCTCACTATTAACAATATTCCTATCCCTTTTTTCCTCTTGCCCACATTCCAGTCTTGGCCACTAGTTAATGGCTGGATTCAGTACATCTAACTTCCAAAGATCTAGCCTATTCTGTAGTGAAGTCCACATTTGCCTCATATTCTGTAACCTTGACCTTAGTAGATAGCACCAGAATATGAAATAAACCAAATACTATTTCATCTAACTTTAAGTGTATTGAGTCAAAATTGAGCTGCATTGTGCCCAGAGGAAATACTAAGCACCATGAAGATTGGGTTTGTTCCTATTGTTAATCTTTTCGAAACTGTACACTTTTGGAACTTAAAAGACTCCTTTGTTCTTTAGTTTCTAACATTCAGAGTGCTTTACAGCAAACTCCCTAAAATGGGAGAGGAATTAGTACTTTGATTTCACAAATTTCATTTATGTCACATTTCACCTAAAATCTATAGAAGCATCACTAAAATCTTTTAGTCTGTAACTAATATATACCTACTTAACTTAAATACTACTAGAAATACTGTCAGATTATTACAGGATCATTACAGGAGACTGGTTAAAGAAGTGGGGTTTTTTGCATAAATATACATTTGGGATTTCACACAAGCTTTGTGCTCCTCGTTTTTGCTAGGATTTGATAATTAGATCAGTATTGAAAGATTACCATTTCCACATGTACAACCTATTTTTATTGACTAAGGTATGGAAACAGTATTACTGCATGGTATTTTTAATTTCCTTCTTTCAATTTCAAGGCTCCCTCAAATAGTAAGTATCTGAACCTAGATTTGAACTCAGGAAGATTAGTCTTCCTGACTCCAAGGTTGGCATTCCATTCACTACATCACTTAGCTGCCTAACTTGAGGATTACTTTCAAAAGACTCCTACCTCCATAAAAAATGCTTATCAAAATGAGCCCCTCATCCAAATTTTCTTATAGGATAATCCATTTTTCCACTTTTTGAAGGGCTAGAAGAAGCAGTAAATGACTGCAAAGTACTCTTATCCCTTGAAAGAAAAGAATGATGTAAAGTGAAATATACCTATATACCTATATAAAAATGATCACCAGTCAGTGTCAATAAGCATTTATTAAAACCAGTTAATCTCTGGGCTGATAAGATGGATATTTGATTTTAATATTTCACACTGTTACAAGGCTAAGGAACTACATTTTCTCATTTCTTTTTAAACTTCTACCAATAGGAAAAGATTTTCTGTTCTTTACAACATGTAAGTTGTACATCCAGTACAACTTAAATTTTTACTTGTGTACACAGAAAGTGCTTTACTCAATATTTTTACTCTATGTATTATCCCTTATTCAGATGAATTCATAATCTGGACAATCCCCCAACTCACAGTCATAATTTGGGTTCTTTGGGGGACAACTATCTAAGATTCAAAGTATTATATGAATCTACATTCTGAAAATTGTTATCACACAAGATCCAACCAGTGTAATTACCTTTAACTCTGGTCATCCAGATGGCATACTTAGATGAAAGCAAAAGCATTAACTGAAATGGCATAGTAAACACAGAAACTACAGAACAGCATCCTCTCTTCTCAAACCTGGGGCATATTTTCCCACAAATATGCATGTCAGGGCAATGTGACCAGCCAGATAGAATATTAGCATTTTCTTTAATCCACACAAACTCTCCAAAATAATAATTACATGCAAGAGATAAAGCAATTTCCATTGTCTCCACTGTCTAGGCCACAAAGAAACACAACAAGGTGGTAAATCAATGAATTAACAGCAAGGAAGTCTGACCTATAACATGTTCACTCATTAATCTTTCCCCAACTGGACATTATACTCTGCAACTGTGCAAATATGACCTCAGAACAGAACTCGGTGGGAACATGATAGAAAAAGCTCTGAGGAAAATAAGTTAGCAGTTCATCTTGAAGAGGAAAACATTCATATTTGGAATGAATGTCCTCATTAAATTGAAGGTTCTTGGGAAAAACAGTCAATAAGAGGTAAAGGCTGCAGAGACAAAGGATACTTCTAATGTGAGCAGTAGATTGAGGGTAGGGTGAGCTTCCTAAATCAAAGAGGTGTCTATGGCATGGTAGACAGCCTTAGGGAAATGAGTTAGCAGAAAAGCACTGACCCTTTCATTCTTGCACTATGAAAAACCAAAGGCCAGAAGATTATTCTAGCTGGGACAGAAGCCTAACAGTACTCTTCACTACTGAGGAACAGAGAGAACTAGGGGAAAATAGCATTAATTCTATGGAATTCTAAGGGAATTGAGTCCCAACTCAATTGAGGTTCCACCAGAAGCCACTTGAGCAAAGACAGAAGCCAGGAAAGAAACGAAGGTTGGTGAAACATTAATTTTCCAGCACTGGAAAAGACAAAGACATTTTTGTGCTTTTAAAAAATATTCTATTCTATTTTATTTTCAGGTCTACATCCTTCCCTTCTAACCACCTCCTCCCCAATAATTGAGAAATAAAAAAACAAAAAAAACTTATTACAAACCTGTAAAATCTTGAGAAACAAATTCTTATGTTGCCCATGTATCCTATGTATATTATATGATATACACATATGTGTGTATGTACGTATACACACATACACACATATGACTAAATCTGCACTCTGAATCCATTACCTCTCATTCAGGTGAGTAGTATGTTTCATCATGAATCCTCTAGGATAATGGTTTCTCATTCATGCTAATCAGAGTTCTTTCAGATTTCTCTAAAATGTTTTTAAATATTGTTGTAATTGAAAAAAAA
>CM053771.1:344016105-344055341 GCA_028658325.1 Potorous gilbertii | reverse complement strand
AAAAAAAATGTTTCCTAGTTTTACTTACTTCATTTCAAAATAGTTCATATATTTCCCCCCAGTTTTTCTGAAAACATCCTTTTCATCACTGTTTACAGTACAATAGTATTCTGTATTTTCATATGCCATAACTTGTTCAGTCATTCTCCAATTGAAGGACATTCCCTCAGTTTCCACCACCAAAGAGCTGTTATAAATATATGGATCCTGTTCATCTTTCTTTGATCTCTTTAGTGGTATGGCTATTGTAGTAACATTGTTGAGTCCAGGGGTATCTTTTTGGAATATAATTTTACTTATAGGTATATATACATGTATGTATATATGTACACACATATATATGTATGTATATATATATAATGTGTGTACATATATATATATGTATATACATAACATAATTCAAAATTATTTTCCAGAATGTTCAGACCAAGTCACAGTTCTATTATAGAGTATTAGTGTATTAGTTTTCCTTTAGCTCCTCTAGTATTTGTTATTTTACTTTTTGTTAGGTTTGAAGAGAAACTTTAGAACTTTAAATTCTGTTTAAATTAAACTCTCTAATACTTCATGACTTAAAGCATTTTTAATATAGCTAATGATAGCTTGAATTTCTTCTCTGAAAACCGCCATTTATATTCTTTGACCATTTATCAGTCAAGGAATGACTCATATTCATATAAATGTGAAACAATTCCCCATATATCTTAGAAATGAGACCTTTATCAGAGAAACTTATTTCAACAGTTTTTCTAGTTTCCTGGTCCTTTTTTAATTTTAGCTGCCTTATTTTTGTTTGCTCACAAACTACTTTATGTAACCAAATTGAGCATTTTACCCCTGTCAGCTACTTCTTCTTTGGTCATAATTTTACTCTCTTATCAACAGATCTGACAGGTAATTGCTTCTTTGTTTCTCTAACTTGTTTACGATGTCACCCTTTATGTTTGAGTCATGTATCCATTTCAATCCATGAATCCATGTATCCATCTATACACTATTGTATATAGTGTATAGTATTTAGCGTATAGTGTGAGGTGCCAGCTTATATTTAGTTTCTTCCAGACTGCTCTACAATTTTCCCAACAGATTTTGTCAGAGAATTCACCCCCAAATATTTGGAATCCTGTAAAAACTAGGTTACTGTTCTGTTTAGAGTATACCTAATATGTACCATTGATCAGCTGGTATATTTCTTATCCAGTACCAAATTATTTTGATTATGGTTTTGTAACATGGTTTGAGATCTTTCCTTCTCATTTTTTCAAAAATCAGTTCCCTTGAGATTCTCATCTTTTGTTGCTCCAGATGAATTTTGTTGCAATTTTTTTCTAGTTCTACAAAATAATCTTTTGGTGGTTTGATTAGTGTGGCATTGAATATGTAAATTAATTTAACTAACACTGTCATCTTTATTATATTGATTCAGCCTAACTATAAGCAATAAATATTTCTTCAATTATTTAGATGTGTCTTTATTGTATAAAAACCATTTTGTAACTATAGATCTTATATGTATCTTGGCAGGTAGACTCCTCAAGTACTTGATACTGTCTGGAGTTATTTTAAGTGGAATTTCTCTGTCTATCTTTTCCTTGGGTGATACTCAGAAATGCTAATGATTTTGTGTCTTGCAACTTTGCTAAAATCATTTCAGCTAGTTTTTAGTTGGCTCTCCAGGGTCCTCTAAGTAAACCATCACATCATCAGTCAAAGTAATCATTTGGTTTCCTTTTTTGCTCTACTTGTTCTCTACTTATTTTTATTATTCTACTGCTAAAACTGTCATTTCTAGGATTAGCACTATACTGAAATGTACTAGTGATAGTAAACATCCTTACCTTACCCCTTCTCTTATTCCCATTTCAGAAAATACTGTCTCTTAACTACTTATATTAAGGAAAGATCCATTTTTACTTAAGCTTTTTAATATTTTCATAAGAATGGATGCTATATTTTGTCAAAAAAAATTCACCTATTTATGCAATCACATGTTTTTTTGGTGTTTCTTGTTATTAATATGGTCAATTGTATTTGCAGTGTTCCTGATATTGAAGAAGCTCTACATTCCTGGTATAAATCCATTCTGATCATTAATATAATCTTTGTTATATTAATGATCAGAATGGATCTTTGTGACATGTTGCTCTAGTCTTATTGCTAATAATATATTTAAAACTTTTGCATCAATAATCATTTGTTTATACTCTAGTTTTCTTTCTTTGTTTTGACTCTGCCTTTGTTTATGAATTAAGACCATATTTGTACCATAAAATTTGGTAGGATTTCTTCTTTTCCCATTTTATTCCAAACAGTTTATGTGGTATTATACGGTATTAGAATTAATTGTTCTATAATGTTTGGTATAATTTGTTTGTAAATTCATCTGGTGCTGAGTTCCTTTTTAATCTTTGGGCATTCATTTGTCTTGTTCAATCAATTTTTTTCTAAAATGGTTATTTAAATATTCTACTTCTGATTCTGTTAATCTGGATAATTTATGTTGTTATAAATATTTGTACATTACACTTAGATTGTCAGATTTGTTGACATTTAATTAGGTGAAATGATACCTAATAATTTGTTTTATTTCTCAATCAGTAGTGGTGAATTTACTTTTTTCATTTTTGAAACCTATAATCTAAATTCTTTATTTTTTTTTACTCTTGTTACCTATGAAATTTATTTTATTATTTTAAAAACAGTTACTAATTTGACTTATTAACTTAATGTATTCTTTCACTTTCATTTTGTTAATCTCTCCTTTGATTTTAAGGATTTCTGTTTTGATATTTGGAAAAAACCTAGGAATGTTTTTAGTTGCATGCCCAATTCACTGATTTGCTCTTTTTCTCTTTTATTGATGAAAATGCTTAGAGATATAAAATTTTCCCCTAAATACTGCGTTAGCCAAATTCCCAAAATTTAAATACGCTATTTTTTTTATTCTAATTATATTTAATGAAATTATTGATTGTTTCTATGATTGGTTTTTTGATTCACCCAATCTTTAAAATTTAGCCTCCAACTTACTCTTCATTTTTGTTTCAAAACCTCTGTATTGGATATAATTTTATAATATAATCATTTATAAAAACTTCATTTAATATTTCTATTTTCTATATTTGTTAGTGTTTTATGCTCTTACATGATCAATTTTGGTGAAAGAGCTATGTATATTTGAGAAATAGCTATGATCTTTTCAATATTATTCATGTATATTATACCTAATGTCTAAAATTTTATTCATGTCTTTCTTTTATTCTTTGTTTTTAGATTCAGTTGGAGAGGGATAAATTGAGGTCCTCTACTATTATACTTTTACTGTCTATTTCTCTTTATAAGTTATTTAACTTTTCCTTTAAGAATTTAGATAAAATTTATTCACTCTCTATGAAAACCTTCAGCAAAATATCATTTTTCTATTTATCACTTTTAATTAGGTCTTGTGTGTGTGTGTCTATTTCCTTTATCTTAGAATCATGATTGTTACTTTTCTTTTGTTTGATTTTACTTCAGCTGAAGAATAAAAGTTTCTACTTCACCTCCTTATTTGAAAATATATGTGTCTTTTCCTCTTCCTTTTATACTTTAGCTGAAGCATAAAAGATTCTGTTCCAGCCCCTATGTGTGTTTCAAGTGTCTTTCTTGTAAACAACATATTACTGAATTCTAGTTTCTAATCCATTATCTATCCTCTTCCATTTTATGAGTGAGTTTATTTCATTTACATTAACAATTACTAATATTAACTGTGTTTTTCCCTCATCTTATTCTCTTATACTTTTCCTTCCCACTCTTTAAGAGTTTATCTTGATGTTTTTCTAAACTCCCTCTAAATCTGTTTTCCCTCTGATTCTCCTCTACCTTTTCTTTAACTATTTTCCCTCCTGTTTCCTTATTAGATTATGTAGATAGATAAATAGATAGATATAAATATAGAAATGTGTGTATATATATTTATATATTTACCTCAACTGTAGGTGTGTCCTACCCTCTTTTGATCAGTTCAGATAAGAGTGAAGTCCAAATGTTGTCCACTTCTTCCCCCACTCCAAATAGTGAAAATCTGGGACCTGAACCAGGCCAGAGGGAAATCTTGCTTCATTCACTGAATGTCTAATGAATGTGCTGTCAATATAACTTATTTCAGTCCAGAAGGGGCCAGATTCCTGACTATATACCAGCATATCTAATCTAGGTCTACTTGGCCTCCCATTTGACAGGTCTCCAGCATCTCATTTTTCACCCTTATTGTCACTTCCAGTACATCACACTCATCAAAGAACTCTCCTTGTGACTTCATCAGGGCAAGTTAACATGCAGGCCCCAATTTTTCAGGCTTAGTCACAAAGAACTGTGGATGATTGATTTATTTGTTGTGAGCTCAGGGAAGATAGTATGTCAGCTTTATGACCCAGACTCTTCTGACATCATTTAGCTAAATAAGTTTACTTCTTACTCATGCACAGCAATCATATGAAATAATTTTCATCATTCTTCTTGTTCCTTTCCCACTCTCACCTCCAGTGTATTTCTCTTCTCTTCCCTTTTTTCTTTTAAGATCGTCAAAACATAACAGAATCAGTCCCATCATTTCTGTCACTTAGTCTAGTCAGTCTGTGACTCCTGATAATGGCTGGGTTCTCAAGGTGTGTCATTTCCCTATATTCAAATGTAAATAGTTTATCTTTGTTTAATGCCTTTATGGGGGAGTGCTTGCTCATTTTTCCTTTTATGTTTCTCTTGATTTCCATAGTTGCCAAAGTTTTTATGCAGATCTGGTCTTAAGAAATGTTTGGAAGTCCTCTATGCCATTAAAGATCCATTTTAAGTATTATACTCAGTTTGACTGGAAATGTTATTTTTGGATATAAGATTAAATCTTTTGCCTTCTGGAATATAATACTCCAAGTTCTCTGATCCCTTATAGAGGAGGCTGCTAAATTGTTTGTGATCCTGGCTGTGGTTCCTCAAAACTTGCATTCTTTCTTTTTACCTCTTGTAGCATTATTTTTTTGCTTTGATGGAGGAGGTCTAGATTTGACTAAAATATTCCTGGGAATCTTAATTCTAGAGTTCCTTTCAGTTTGTGATAAATGAATTCTTTCAATTTATATTTTTCCCTCCAGTTCAAAGAGCTTTACTTTTAAGATTTCTTAAGAGATGGTGTCCAGACACTTTTTTGGTCATGCCTTTCAGATTTGATGATTCTTCAATTATCTCTCCCTCATCTATTGACCAGGTCACTTTTGCTATGGTAATAGATAACTTTCATACAGTACTTACTATGTGTTAGGCACAATGCTAAGTGATTTACAGTTATTATCTCATTTGGTCCTCATAACAACCTGAGACATAGGTGCATTATTGTCCCCATTAAACAGATGAGGAAACTGAAGTTAATCAACTTACCCAGAATCACAAAGCTCGTAAGTTTCAGAGGCCAGATTTGAATTGAAGTCTTTCTGACTCCAGGCCCAGTACTTTGGTGCTGACTGTGCCCATTGATTCTCAGTTTTTTTTAACCTAGCTACCTAATGAGATCGCTCCCTTCTAAATCAGATGCATTTTCTTCTATTTTCCAATCTTTTTACTTTATTTTGATGTTCTTTTATGTTTTATTGAGTCATTACCACAATAACTCTCAATAGTGGGTTATTTTTTTAATTAGGGCTAATGCTAATTAATTCTGGGGAGAAAACTTGACCTGACTTTATCTTCTCTAGGTCTTTATGATGCTTTTTTATGGTATTAAGTATAATGTTATTCTAGAATCTCAGGGACAGCTCAGACTGGGTATCTGATGCTAAAGTTATGTGATCCTGGGTGAAATCTTTTTATTGCCCTCTGGGTCTGAGCTCTGCAAATTACTGAACCATCTTTGGGGCTAAGCAAGATACCTTTTAACTCTTCCCTGGTACAAAGTCCCAAAAGATTCAGTCACTATCAGGACTCTGAAGAGTTCTTCACATTCAGGACAAAGAACTGCAGCTTGTCTTTGGTGTAGGCTTCCTACCCTGATTATTTCACTAAAAACTTCAGAGTGTGCTGCTGACTAGAACTGAGTCCTTTCCCTGTTCCTGGGGGATACTGTCTGTTTCTAAATTTGTTTTTGGCTATTCTATACAACATAGGATCCATCCTTTCCACCAGTCCTAAATTCAGGCCCCCACCTCAGTCCCCCCTCAATCTATGACCCAGAACTGGGTAGTGGGTGCTAGAGCCGATAGGTGGCACCTATTTCTACAACATGCACTAGTTTAAAGACCTCCCTGAGACCTCTTCCTGCCCTGATATTTCCTGCCTATATGTAGAACCTTGGCTTTCCCTGGGCCCAGCTCTACACTGGGGCACTCCTGGCTAGAACCCATCCCATTTCCACAGACTCCTTGTCTGGTTTCCTATGGAACCACTGAATAGAAAAATGAGTCACTGTGATCTTTGTCTTAGATTTCTGATCAAGATGGAATAAGAAGCAATTTCTAGATCTTGGGTGTGAAGGAGGGAGCTTAGCTGTATTCTTTCCAACTACTCGACCATCTTGGTTTGAATCTGGCTGAGATATCTTTATTGTTTGGCCCCTAGGGAAAGTGTCATCAAATAGGAAGGAATTCAAAAGTAAGAAAAAGGGAAAGGTAAGTAAAAAAAGATTTAAATAACCAAAGATTTAAGAAAACAGAAAACTCAAACAAAAAAATTTATCACAGTTAAACCACAATATTAATGATAAAAATCCTCCAAATTATTTAAACAATTCCACACATATTTGGATAACTATTGAAAGACAAAGAAAAAAATAAATCAACATTTAATAAAGACCAGGACTCTTTGAATTCTCAAAGGAACATGGAATCACAGGAGGAAGTTCACAAATTCAGTCCTTCAGAGCATATATAACTGACAGAATAGAAAAACAGAAAAAATTGAATCCACAGTGCCAAATCTTACTGAAAAATAGAAGAAAAACTGACTGGGAATGCAACTATACAGAAATGAAGGAAATATAGAAAACCAAAGAGAAACAAAAAAACAGTGTTAAAAGAAAATATGCTCTCTACAAAAGGAAAATATATTGATTTTGAAGGCAAAATATGTAGATCTCCTACAATGATTATAAGGTCTCCCAAATGATTATAGGTCTCCCAAAAGAACATAGTGAATCAAAAAATCTCAACACCATAA
Source organism: Potorous gilbertii (assembly GCA_028658325.1). Taxonomy (NCBI): domain Eukaryota; kingdom Metazoa; phylum Chordata; class Mammalia; order Diprotodontia; family Potoroidae; genus Potorous; species Potorous gilbertii. Next base: position 344,048,159 of record CM053771.1, on the reverse strand, counting down.
TGCAAATCCAGACCTTCTGAACAAAGTGTCAATTGAAAGAATCCACAGCTCACTTGAGAAAAGATGAAAAAAAAGACAATGATGCAACCTCCAAAATATATAATGGTTATATTTAACAGCTCCAATAATAAAAACAAAATTCTGCAAGCAACCAAAAGAAACACCTTCAAATATAGTGGAAAAGAAATTTAAAAACCACAAGAGTGTTCTGTAATCACAAAAGGGAATAAACAAATATTTTTGGAAGAGTAAAAACATCTCAACAACTTTTTTTTGGTTTATTTATTTAGTACGTTATTTTCCCTAGTTACATAAAAAACAATTTTTATCATCCAGTTTTAAACTCTACAATCCAAATTCTTTCCCTTTGTCCTTTCTCAACCTAAGCCTATTGAGAAAGTAAGCAATTTGATATAGGTTATGCATGTGTATTCATGCAAAATATTTTCATAAGTCATGTTGTGAAGGAAAACATGTAACGGGGGGGAGGAAACAGAAAAAAAAATAAAGAATTTTTTTAAAAGTGTGTTTCAATCTGTATTCAGACACCATCAGTTCTTTTTCTGGAGATGGAAAGCATTTTTCATCATAAATCCTTCAGAGTTGTCTTGGATCATTGTATTGCTGAGAATAGTGAAGTCATTCAAAGATTATCATCTTACAATATTGCTTGTATATTGACAGTATATTTGACTTTGCATCAACTCATTAAAGTCTTTCCAGGTTTTTCTGAAAGCATCCTACTCATCATTTCTTATAGCACAATACTTTCCAATCATGATCACACCACAATTCATTCAGCTAATTCCCAGTTGATGGGCATCCTCTCAATGTCTGGTTCTTTGCCCTCAGGAAAGAACTGCTATAAATGTTTTTGTCCACATATGTCCTTTTCCTTTTTGTTTTTTTTTCTCTTTTGAGATACAGATCTAGTAGTGCTATTGCTAAGTCAAAGAACATGTATAATTTTATCCCTTTGAGCATAATTCCAAAGTACTGGTTAAATCAGCTCGCAACTCTACCAAAAATGCATTAATTTCTCATTTTTCCCACATCCCCTCACCCATTTATCATTTTCCTTTTCTGTCCTACTAAACAACCTGGGATAGAACCTCAGAATTTTTTTAATTTGCATTTCCTCAATCAATAGTTAGTAAAGTACTTTTTTCATATGTTTAAATAATTTTGATTATTTCATCTGAAAACTGTTCATATCTTTTGATCATTTATCAATTGGGAATGGATCTCATTTTTTATAAATTTGACTCAGTTTTCCATATGTTTGAGAAATAATACCTTTAGCAGAATAAATTGCTTCATAATTTTTTCAGTTACTGTTGAAAATATTGTATTTCCCTCCATCCTATTCCCTCCCACTTATTCTATTCTCTCTCCTTTCCCTTGTCCCTTCTCAAAAGTGTTTCGCTTCTAACTTTTCCCTCCCCAATATGCTCTCCCTTCTATGACCCTCTCCTTTTCTTATCCCCCTCCCTTCCTACTTTCCTGTAGGGTAAGGTAGATTCTATACCCCATTTTGTGTGTGTTATTCCCTCTTTGAGCCAATTCTGGTGAGAGTAAGGTTCACTCACTCCCTGTCAACTCCCTGCTTTTCCCCTCCAATCTGAAAGCTTTACTCTTGCCTCTTTTAAGTGAGATAATGTACCCCATTCTCCCTCTCCCTTTCCCTTTCTCCCAGCACATTCTTCTCTCACCCCTTAATTTTATTATTTTTAGATATCATCCCTTCATATTCAACTCCCACTTTCACCTCCTTCTATCTGCCCTAACAATGAGAAAGTTCTTATGATTTGCAATTATCATCTTCCCATGTAGGAATGTAAACAGTTCAAGCTTATTAAGCATTATATGGTTTTCCTTTCCTGTTTACCTTTTATGCTCCTCTTGAGTCTTCTATCTGAAAGTGAATTTTCTATTCAACTCTGGTCTTTCCATCAAGAATGCTTGAAAATCCTCTATATCACTGAATTTTCATTTTTCCCTGAAGAATTATACTCAGTTTTGGTGCTAGGTGATTCTTAGTTGTAATCCGAGCTCTTTGCCCTCCAGAATATCATATTCCCAACTCTCCAATCCATTAAAGTAGAAGCAGATAAACCTTATATTATCCTGACTGTGGCTCCATGATACATGAATTGTTTCTTTCTAGCTGCTTGCAATATTTTCTTCTTGACCTGCTAACTCTGGGATTTGGCTATAATATTCTGGCAATTTTCATTTTGGAATCTCTTTCAGGAGGTGATCAGTGGATTCTTTCCATTTCTATTTTACCCTCTAGTTCTAGAATATCAGGGCAGTTTTCCTTGATAATTTCTTGAAAGATGATGTCTAAGCTCCCTTTTTAATCATCACTTTCAGATAGACCAATAATTTGTAAATTATCTCTCCTGGATATATTTTCAAGTCACTTGTTATTCTCATGAGCTATTCACATTGTCTCCTATTTTTTTTTCAGTTTGAGTGGAGGATTGTTTATTGTTTCTTGATGTTTCTTAAGAACCATTTGCTTAATTCTAATTTTTAAGGAATTATTTTCTTCTGTGAGTTTTTGTGCCTCCTTTTCCATTTGGCTAACTCTGCTCTTCATGGCATTCTCTTTTATCATTTGGCCTAGTCTGTTTTATAAGGTATTATTTTCTTCAGTATTTTTTTATCTCTCCTTTAGCAAGCTGTTGATTCTTTTTTTCATGATTTTCTTACATCCCAATTTCCCAATTTTTCTTCTATCTCTCTTACTTGCTTTCCAAAATATTGTTTGAGTTCTTCCATGGCCTGAGACCAATTCATATTTTTTCTTGCAGGCTCTTGATGTAGGAGTTATGACTTTGTAATTTTCTTCTGAGTTTTTCTTTTGATCTTCCTCATCACCATAGTAAATTTCTATGGTCAGAATTTTTTTTTGTTTGCTCATTTCCCTTACTATTGCTTAACTTTTAACTCTGTGTTAAAGTAGGGCTCAACTTCCAGGGTGGAGGGCACACTGTCCCAAGTTTTGTGCAGCTGTTTTCAGAGATACTTCTAGAGACCTGTAAGTTTTCAGCTTTTCCAAGGTAGTAAGATCTAAGGAGAGGTGGCTTTACTTTTCTCCTGTCCTGTGCTCTGGTCTGTGAGTGACCAAAAGCATATTTTTGCCCTGGGACTACCACCCAGGACTGCAACCCAGATCCAAGTATGAGCAAAGCAACAGAGTTCTGCCTTAGTGCTAGCAAAGCACTGTAATCTCCTTCTGACTAGTTGCTGAACTCCCTTACTACCTGTGGGCTGAGAGCTCCAGAGGCAGCTACTGCCAATTCTGATGGTTTGAGGGGGCCTATGATTTGAGGGGATCTCATCTGCTCTGATGCAGACTGCCCTGGATGTACTCCTCTCTTATGCTTGTACAACAAACTTTTCCTGCAAACTTTCCAAGTTGTCTTGAGATGGAAAATTATTTCTGTCTTTTTGTGGATTCTGCTACTTTAGAATTTGTTAAAGAGTTATTATTTAAAGGTAATTTGGAGGGCTTTGGGGAGAACTCAGATGAGTCCTTGCCTTTATTCCTCCATCTTTACTCTGCCTCCATCTCAATAAATTTAGGAACAACTTTGAACAAATAAGTTATTTTTACTATTATAAACATCCAAACTAAGTATAAAATGCATATTAAGAAAGAGACTCTCTTCATTCAAAGAAAGAGCTTATAAATAGAAGTATGTATAGAATAATTTACATAGATAGATATACATCTATTTGTGTCTAATGGTAGCCATCTCCAGGGCAGAAAGGGAGGAAAAAAGAAGTTTGCATAATAATTTTGTTGTATATTTGAAAGGAATAGCAATTTATGCATAGTAAATTTGCAGTTTTATGTGTAATCATCTTTTTATTGTAGTATGTTATTGAAATATTTGTTTTATTCCATAAATTAAAAATAATTTTTTTTTTAAAAAGGAGGATGAAATATCTCAATTTGAAACTAAGGGTGACATACCCTGAAAATAATGAATGAATTCACCAATAATGAAAAATGGTGGATTAAATTATTTGGGGCATAGCTACAAAAATTATAGTAACTAAATAGCATACTAATAAGCTATCAGAAATGATGAATATATAGATGATGAATATAGAGAACCATGAAGTGATGAACTGATGTAGAATAAAATGAACAAAACCACAAAACAATCAAAAATGAGTGTTGCAAATTTACAAAGAAAAAGCATGACTCCAAAGAATATATTCCCACCTGTACACATACCAAAGTATTACACATATTTTCATACTTTTTGATATGTAGACCAGTTTTGCCAATTTTTTTTCCTTTTCAGAAAAAGATATTGTCATGTTGTTCATCTTCTAAGAATAAGAAAGGGGGGAATAGTGGGGGAAATGTTAACAATTTTGGAAACCAGAAGTCATAAATAAAAACTTATTTTAAAATTTTTCTGTAATGTTATGCCTTCCTGGGAAGAGCTGAACATGGACATACACATCAAAAAATAATTTGTTCATATAAACAAATGTAGGAAAGACTTTATTTAGCCTGTTCATGAGGGAAAACAACATGCTTAGCTATGGGCAGTTGTGTGGAACTGTGAACAGAGTGCTTAGATCAAAAAGGCTCATCTTCCTGAGTTCAAATCTGGCTTAAGACTAACTGTGTGACCCTGGACAAGTCACTTACCCCTGTTTCCCTCAGTTCTTCATCTGCAAAATGAGCTGAAAAAGGAAATGACAAACGACTCTAGTATCTTTGCCAAGAAAACCTCAAATAGGGTCACAAAGAGTTAGATATGACAGAAATGACTGAACAACAGCATACTTGGCTGATGGATGCAAATTTTCCTGTAAGCAGACTTCTCAACCTCTCCAGGTGGAAAATTTGTATAAAAATTTGCATCATCCAAACTTACTGAAGTATTCTGCTAAGGCTGCAGTCACTGCTACGGAATCATACGTTGCCCATAGGAAGGTAGAGCTTATGAGATCACTCTATTAATTTTTGTTACCATATTCATTTGCAGCTGTAGTTGTTGATGTGAATATTTATCCTTCATTCTCAAAAAAGACCAATGACATCAGGAAGCTGATGTCTTGACCTGCTAGTGAACTGGATTTAAGTGAGGCAGGGCAGGGCTATGCAGTCACCAGCCTCACTGTCTCCCTCAAGAGCTACTTGGGTCCAGTGGCAAGATATAGATCAAGATGATTAGAGATGGCCCTGGATGCAGTGGGTACCTTGATTTTTTTAAATTAAGGTCTTTCCCAAATCTCAGTTTATCTAAGACAATGAATGTCCATTCCATGATTAAAAGAAAACCCCAAATGAGATCACGAAGAGTCAGATACAACTAACCAGCAACAATAACCTTTGGAACTAGAGATTACTGAAAGAAGTTGGCTATCTCAGTCATATTTTAATTCCTTCAATTTATTGACCTCAAGAAGATGGCATTGAGAAATAAAATATACAGGCAATGGAGTTTAGAAATCTATCTTACTCCACAGAAAAATAGAAGAGAATAAGAAAAGAGGGAGTGATAGAAGGGAGGGCAGATTCAGGGAAGAGGTAATTATCTTGGGATGGGGGAGGGGAAAGATGGGGAGAAAATTTGGAATTCAAAATCTTGAGGAAATGAATGTTGAAAACTAAAAATAAATTAATTAATAAAAAAAATATGGCATTGAACAGAATCTGATTTTCCACCTAGACAATCCTTTCTTACTGAAAAATAATTCTGAGACTTAAACTTCCCTATAGTTGAATGACTGATTTCTATTTCCAGATCAGAGGAACAGTGCCTTCATTTCTGTATTCCATTTGCACATACATTATTAGGATAGTGAGAATATGAAAACTTGAAAAGAAAGAAAATAAATCATAGAACATAATAAAACCCTATATTTAAGGGACCATTTTCTGTGCTGTATTTTGTTTCCTCGTTAAAAACAGGGTATTACTGTCATAACCTGAGATATGTAGGTAGGTATGTGATAGGAAAGTAGGATTCATTAAATTTAATTCCTTTTCCATCTCTAATAAAACTACTATTCAGCTGATTCCACAAGGGTTCAGGGCACTTAAATCTCCCTCTTTTACCCTCAAGCATTGTGTGATTTTTTGAAGTTTTTTATTTGTTTTGTTTTGTTTTGCTGTATCCCATCCTAAGAAAGCCTAACTTCTAATGAGGTGCATTCTCCTTTCTCAAATCCATCAAACTTCCAAAGTTCTCTACTGTCAAGGGCAGTATCATTGTCCCATTCTACCAACCTGACCTTACTCCTGCCCCATAAGGATGATGTTAATTTATTTTAATTATTTTATTGAAAAAAATGAGGTCATTCACCATTCTTCCTTCTTCAGCATTTCATATCATGCTGGTGCCTTCTACCGCTATCTATCCCCTCATTCAGTCCAAATGAAGAGGTGCCCCTTCTCCCTTTCCCTGCATAAGTGATGATATTCCATCCTGCCTCCTTCAGAAGATTTATCGTCACTACTCTCCTATTTATCTTTAATTTCTTCTTATCTATTACTTCCCTTCTCCTTACAAACATGCTTTTATCTCCCTATAATAGAATTTTTTTTCTTTTCATGATCCTTTGAATGTTCTTAAACTCCATTGTCATTTAGGGTCTATCTTGTAAATCTGACTTATGGTATACGTATATTTGTGTGTGTGCAATCCTTTCATATTTCTCCAACTCCACTCTTCAACAACATTTGTCACTTGGGATCCATCTCTGATTTGTGATACAGTTTTAACTGGCTGTGAACTTCTGCTAGATTGCTTGCTAAAGTCTCCTATGCCTTCACTTCCTCTGACTATGTACTTTGATAATCTATCATCCCTTAGCCTGTTCCTTGGTATAAGGTCATCATTGTAAAGATGGTCTGAGGTTAGGATTTCAGGTGGTCCTTTACCTTTCTTCCATCTAGAGATGACACATACCAATGCTCAGATGCTTAAGAGGGAATATCGCCTCTTCATTTCAAGGCTGGGGGAATGCCCTATCCTCACAATGAGGCTGAGAAGGTATGACCCCACCCCTTGTTTAAAGGTAAGAGAACACCGTTCTCTCCTCATCCAAGTGTGTGTTCATCATTCTTTGCCAAAGAAGACCATGCCATCAGAGAAATAATGACATGATTTGAATTTGACTTTGTTTTGACCCTTTGTGCACAAGTCTGCTGCAAAGGGAGATGACTAGACTTCCCATGAAATGCTGTGTGCTTGGGATTTGGGTCACATCATGAAGCCAACTTTGCCAATTACTTTTTCTCTCATCCAAGAAAAATCTGTGAACCATCCTTCCACTTAGCCTTAATCTTAATCTTCTGGATTTAGAGAAAAAATGTCAATATTGACACAATTCAGTTCCACCAATAGTATGTCAACTCTGAAAGTCATTGGATAAGGATCTCACATTTAAGGTACAATAGTTGAATTCATTGCTATGGTTTATTTAAAACTGTTATTTTTAGCACCCACTCCCCCCTTTACTGTCACTCTACTATTTTCACTGGGGCAGCTAGGTGATGCAGTGGATAGAGCACCAGAGCAGGAGTCATCCAAGGGAATGCTTTAGAGAAACCCCCTCAAATCTTCACCCAGAAGAATAATTGCTGTCAGTCAGTCCTTGGACTGCTAGATTGTCTCCCTCTCTTAGCTAATGCCAAGAGATCCTCTAGCAATACATTATTCTATCCTCAAAAACATTCATTTGATTCTTCCATTCCCATTATCGTCCCACATGCCTTTCAGCCTTTTGTGGCTAAACTCTTTGAGAAAGACATCTATAGTCTGATGTCTGACTTCATCATTCAAACAAAATGTTCTCTCCAAAGTTGCCAGTGATTTCTTGATTGCTAAATGAGATGAATTTCTGTCATTCCTCATTCTTCCTGATCTTTCTGCAATCTTTGACACTATCGATTCCTCTTCTCCTTGATATTTTTCTCACTACAATTTCATGGAACTAGTCTATACTGGCTCTCCACCTCCTTATCTAACCCCTCTCCTAGGCTAGATCATTGTCAAGCATGCCCACTAATTGTGGGTGTCCCACAGATCTCTATTTTGGACTTTCTTTTCTTCTATAGTATTTTACTTGTTGATATCATCAACCCCGATGAATTCAATTATCTTTATACTGATAGTTGTCAAATTTACTTATCTCTCCCTAGGCTCTTTGCTGACTTCCAGTCTCCCATCTCCAACTGCCTATCAGATATGTTGATATCTAGAGTTCATATCTTGAGTTGAGCTGATCACTCAATATCTTTTCTCACTTCCAAAGTTCTCTGCTGTGAAGGGCAGTACCATTGTCCCACTTTCTCAAGCTTGCCACTAGGTATAATCTTGCAATCCTCACTATCACTCACTTCCCCATATCCAATCCAAGGCCTATCAATTTCATCTTCAAAACATCTCAGATATGCTCATTTCTCTTTGATAACACCACTACCCTAGTGGAAACCCTCATTTCCTTACATCTGAACTATTGCAACAGCTTACTGGTAGATTTCCCTGGAGCAAATCTCTCCCCACTCTAGTTAATCCTCCAGGCACCAAAGTATTTTTAAAATAAATGTAAAATTAAGTCTTTCCCAATTCTTCTTAATTTACCTGCCTTGTCTCTATTGATTATTTCCTATGAATCCAATATATAGCTTGATTGTACATAGATGTTTGCATGTTGTCTCTCCCATTAGACTGTGAGCTCAGCAAGAGTGGGGATTGTTTTTTGCCTTTCTTTGCATCTCCATTTCAAGGAATCTGCAGGCATAGTGCCTGGAATATAGTGGTGGAAGTTTAATACTTAGTACTTATTGAATGATTCCTGTCATGTCTGTCTCAGAATCTGAACAGGATTTCAAGAATCTTGTCGCAAATATTTAGGTTTAGTAGAAGAATCTACCTCTTCTTGATTTTGTGATTCTTCCTATCTTTCTTTAGACTAGTCTATTTCTAAATCCCAGTGGGGTTTTTGCAGGAGTTGTGGGCTCATCTGCCACTTGAAATTCTTCCATCTTCCCAACCCATCATTCTACGGTCAAATCTCTATTCCTAAAGCATAGGATTGGTCATGTCACTATTCTGTAGTTCACAAAGCTCCATGGAATCCCTGATGCTTCTTAAATATGATAAAAACAAAAAATATTTATTAATATGTGCTGAACATTATCCTAAATGCTGGGAATACAATGAGATGGTAAAAAATAAAAAAGAGCAATACCTAATTTCAAAGAGCTTCCACATACAAGCAGCTAAACAACTAAGAACAAACAAAATATGCACAGGATAAATGAGAGATAATCAAGATAGGGAAGGCACTAGCACTAAAGATCAGGAAAGATGAAGATGGGATAGAACTTGAAGGAAGCTCTGGAAGTCACAAGACAGAGATGAAGGAAGACAAATCTAGACATGGGAGACAGTCAGTGAAAATGCCTAAAGTTAGGAGGTAGAGTATCTTATGTGGGGAACAGCAAGGAAGTCAAGGTCATCAGGTCACAAACAGAGTACATGAAGGGGAGTAAAGTATCTGAGAATTGAAAAAGTAAGAAGAGGCATGATTATGAAGGACTTCTAAAGCCAGAGGATTTTTTTTATATTTGATCCTTGCGGTTATAGAAATCTTCTTTTTTCATTTAAAAGTCTAATTATTCTAATTCCACCCTATCTTTCCAATATGATTATATATTAATTCAATTAATACATGATATACTCAATCAAATGTCCTACTTACTGTGTCCCTTACCTTCCATTTCTGATGTCTGTATCTGTCCCTGTGCCTAGAAAGCTCTCCTTCCTTTTAAGGGTCAGCTCAAGTGCCACCTGCTTCAAGGAAACTTTCTCTCCCCAACAACCTATGGATATGGCCTTCCATTCATTTTGTATAAATCTTGAATTTACTTGAAAGTACTTGAATTCATTCAAATACTTGAATGAATGTTATTCATTAACATAGTGCAATTCCCAATAGAATGCAAATTCTTATTTCACCAATACATTGTCAAAGTTCCTGGAACATCATTCTACATGCTTAATATATGTTTGCTGATAGATAATAAGAATTATGCATTAAGGAGATTAATCTCATATGTAAGACAGAAGAGAAAAGTATGGAGTCAGGGAAGTTAGAAGTATATTACAATCATAGACAATGAAACATATTAAGGGTTTGCCTGAACCAGGGAGGTAATTACAAGAATGGACAAGATATAAAAGATAACACAGAATCAAAATTTAAATTTTTTCTGATGGCAAAGTGAGGGAGAGTAGTTGAAGGTGAGGGAAATAAAACATGATGTACAGACTTAGAGAATAGTGGTGCTATTAAGAAAATCAGGGAGATGATGAGGAGAATATGGAGGGAGGGTAGGTTTTGATCTAAGTTAAGAATATGATGAGTTTGAGGCAAAGGTGGGACACCTGGGTGGGTGAAAAATTATAGGCAGTTAGAATTTAGGGTCCAGAGCACAGGAGTAAAAGATGAAAATTTGGGAATCATCTGCACAAAGAATAGATGAAGTAGTAGAAGCTTACCAAAGGAGAAATGTAAAGAGAGAAAAAAAGAAGACTGATGATGGAGTCTTTTAAAGCATGGAAATATCTATTTTTATAAAGTAAGAAGAAATGGGACCAATGAATTATTCAGAAATGCAAATAGGCTGTTTTTCTAAACTTCTAAGAAATCTCCAAATCATCTGAATTCCCCAAGATCATTCTTTTGTAAGCTGCAGTTCAAGCTACATCTTCAATATTGAGAAGGTGTGAGTTCCTTTTAATGCCACATTCTCAAGAGTTTTCAGCAAGAAATGGAGATTTTCCTCTAGAGTGTACATTTTATTATGAATATGCAAATGAATAGAATCATAAAGACAGAGAGGATCAATGCTGGACAACTGGTCAGTTAGAGACTATCTAGTCAAACACTTTTCTCCTGGGAAGGAATTCACTTAACCCTTCAAGGTCTATCCCATTCTAGTACTGTTCAAGGACATGTAAATGGAAATGGAATATTAGGCAGACCTATCACCCTACCCCATTCCTTGCATCCAATTCTACACCAAAAGAGAAACCCAATAAAGCAAGCTCTTTTACCTTAAATATCTGGATTGGGAAAAATTCATAAGGGTCAAGTGTGGAGAGCTAGTTTGAATTACTTGGGTTATTAATTCAAATATCCACCTGTTTGTTTCTGCTAGCATATATATAGCCTCAGTATCAACACCACTGAGCTACAAAAGTCAAGCAATGTTCTGTCTTCTTAATCAATGCCCATAGCCTCATCTGGCTAAGACCATCCTGGCCTTAAAAGTATCCATTCATAAACCTTACCAACTTACGAGGGTCCATGCTGCTTTGCTTCTATGAAATCATCTTCTCTAAATAATGAGCTTCTCTTCCGTATGTATGCAGCCTCAAAGTGAGTTTGTATTATGGTGATTTAACTATCAGACTTACAGGGGAGTAGAAGAGATAGGAAAGGATCCAAAATTGCAAATTCTGGTAAATAATCCTAAAGGGTGACAAGTAGGGTAAAGACCATAGAAAAATATAGGAAAGGTAGAAAAGCCTCCATTCCTTCAAAGGTCAAAGAATTTTTTTTAATAAATGGAATAATAGTTAAGAGAAGCTAAAATTTTCCATGAATTTCCCCCTACATTATTAATAGTTAGATGGGGGTGGTTGGGAGAGAGGGGTGTATTGCTCTTTATTTATGCATTATGTAAGTCTAAATTATATGATCTAAATATAGGTGGATTATACTCATGTCTCCTATCCTGGATCAGCACTTTCTTTCTTCAATAACATCTCTGGTACCTTTGTCAGAGAAAAATATATTCTCCTATTCAGGCCTTTGCAGCAAATTCCTTGTTTTTCCTTTATTAAAAGCAAAAATTTATTGACATAATGAACATTCTCTAAGTAAGTCAAGTAATACAGAGAAATCATCTTACATCCCTTAGCAAACAAAAAAATAACAAATTCAGATCTCCAACTTATGTCTTCAAGCTTTGAATGGAGAATAAAATATGAATTTATTTTGTAACGATTTATGACTTTCTATATTAATATAAAACAGTAAATGAAGACAGATACATCTTTATTTTGTTTTATTATGACATCAAATAAAGTTGTTAGTTACAGAAGAGAGAACTAGAGCTAAACAAATAACCTTAATTGCTTAAATATCACTGTCATATCTTCCTACATGGCTATAAATATCTAGAACTTGTATACATGCACTTCATGTTTGTTATTCAGATGTGTAAAATGTGGCTGTTTGGAGGGTTTTGCTGGTTGGGTTATTTGTTCATATATTTTCTTATCTGATGACTGTAGAACTCTATTCATTGTCATGAACTATGAGGAAACTCTTGACATTAAGACTGGGACCCTGCCTTTTTCTTCTGGAATTTTCTGAATTGAGACTGTATTGTCACAGCTGCACGTTCTGTCTCTGGAGCATCCATATCAATTTGAAATTCCTCTTGAATTTTCTTTTGTCCATCTGTCTCAAGAAAACAAAAAAACAAAGAAATGATTGAACTTAAGATAAGATGACCACAGACCCTGAAGCCAAGATAAATTTGAAAAGCAAAATGAAATTTAGGGGAATTATTTTGATCACAATCAGAAGATGGACTGGATAGCATTACTACAAAGAAGAGAGTAAAGACCCAGGGAGTAATACTCAGGTACAAAATTATTACATTTTCTTCTTTATATGATTTCAAGTATTTCTGTCTTTATAATGGTCAAATCTGAATGAAAGTGTCTTTATATTCTCAGAATTCTTTAGGAATATTTTATTAGCTTTATATGTTTCACTAAATAGTTTAATCAAGAAATATTTTTTAAATTCCAAATATCAAGCTTTTGACAAAATAGAATATTCATTCTTATTTAAAAAAAAAACACTAGAAAGCGTAGGAATAAATGGAAACTTTCTTAAAATGATAAATAGTATCTATCAGAAACCATCAGCAAGCATTAATGGAGATAAGCTAGAAGCCTACCCAGTAAGATCAGGGGTAAAGTAATGATGTTCATTATCACTCCTACTATTCAATATTGTACTAGAAATGCTCATTATAGCAATAAGATAGAAGCAATAAGATATAACTAGGCAAAGAAATTGAAGGCACCACAATAAGCAATGAGGAAACAAAACTATTACTGTTTGAAAACAATCAATGGTATCCTTAGAAAATCCCAGGGATTTTCTAGGGAATTAAAACAATTAACAACTTAAGCAAAATTGCAAGATATAAATTAAACCTACAAAAATCATCAGCATTTCTATATATTTTCAATAAAGTCCAGAAACAAGAAAGAGACTTTCCACTTAAAATATTGCAGACAATATAAAAAACTTGGGAGTCTTCCTGCCAAGACAAACCCAGGAACTATATAAACACAATTACAAAACACTTTTCACATGAATAAAGCCAGATCAAACAATTGGAAAAATAGTAATTGCTCATGGGTAAGTTTAGCCAATATAATAAAGATAACACTTCTACTAAAATTAATTTACTTATTCAATGTCATGTCAATCAAACTACCAAAAAGCATTAGATAGAGCTAGAAAAATAATAATAAAATTCTGGAAGAACAAAAGTTCAAGGAAAAAAATATGAAATAAGGCAGTCTAGTAGTACTAGATTTCAAGTTATATTACAAAGGGACAATCATGAAAACAAACAAGTACTGACCAAGAACTACAGCAGAGGATCACTGGCATAGATTAGGTACATATTACAGAGTAGTAAATGACTGTAATTTTCTAGAGTTTGATAAACTCAAAAATCCAAGTTTTTGGGAGAAGAACTCACTATTTGACAAATTTCTTGGGAAAACTGGAAAGCAATTTGGTAGAAACTAGATATGGACTATCATCTCACAATATATACCAAGATAAGGTCAAGATGGGTACATGATTTAGACGTGAAAAGTGATATCATAAGCAAATTAGGGGAGCATTGAAATGTCTACTTGTCAGATCTATAGTTAAGGGAAGAATTGGTGACTAAGCAAGAGATAGACAGGATCATGGAAAATAAAAATGATAATTTTTATTACATGAATTCAAAAGATTTTACACAAACAAAACCAATGCAGCCAAGATTATAGAAAAAAAGCAGATTATGGGGGAGGGGAGAATTAAAAATCAAGTTTCCCTGATAAAGGCATCATTCCTTAAATATATTGGGAACTGAGTCAAAAATATATGAAAAATGTCATTCCCCAATAGATAAATCATCAAAGGATATAAACAGGCAGCTTTCTGAAGAGATCAAAGTTATAGTTATATGAAAAAATGTTCTAGATCACTATTGATTAGAGAAATGAACATTAAAATAACTCTGAGTACCACCTCACACTTGGAAGATTCGCTAACATGACAAAAAAAAGGAAACAATAAATATTGAAGGGGATATAGAAAAATTTGGACACTAATTCACTGTTGGTAGAGTTGAGAACTAGTCCAAACATTCTGGAGAACAATTTGGAACTATACCCACAGGGTTATAAAACTGTACGTACTCTTTGAATTAACAATACCACTACTAGTTCTGATCCCAAAGAGATCAAAGAAATATGAAAGGAACCTATATGTACAAAAATATTTGTAGTAGCTCTTTTTTGTGATAGAAAAAAATGGAAATTGAGGGTATGCCCATCAATTGGAGAATGACTGAACAAGTTGTGCTATATGATTGTGATGGAATACTGGTGTTCTGTAAGATATGACAAGCTTTATAGCTCCAGAAAAACCTGGGGTGTCTTATATGAACTGCTGAAGAGTGGGATGAGCAGAACAAGGAGAACATTGTACATAGTAACACCCATATTGTACAATGATCAAGTAGAGTAAGGAGTGGGAGAATTAAACAGTTGAGATCATTAGTAACTTTGGAGTCTGATGTTTCAGTAGAATGGGAGGTTGGAAGCTAGATTGAAGTGAATAGAAATTAATTGGTATCAGGAAAATTGAGAGAAATTGAGGCAAGGAACAGAGGTAACTTTTTCTAGGAATTTGGTTAGGAAAGGTAAAAGAAATTTAAGACAACTTGAGATGGCAGGGTCCACTGAAGGTTTTATAAGGAAGGAGACCTACACATGTTTGTTGGTAGAAGGGAAAGAATCAGTGAGTAAGGAAAGATTAAAGATAAAAGACAACAATTGATTGAAGGGCGAAGATCCCAGAGAGCAGATATTATAGAGTCAAGGGGGCCTCTTGGAAGACAGAACAAAGATGGTCTAATAGTAGGAAGAAATACAGCTAAACTTGTTCCACCAAGACATAGACAATATTCCAGACCAAGTCCTCATCAGGAAATTCAAGAAAAAGTCATGAGTCATCTTTTCCTAACTAGGTTAGCATAGACAGATAAGTAAAGAGGTCTGGGGTGAAGAGTGTACCTCATGGAGCATGGAAGCCTGCAGGAACTGAATAAGGACCAAGGATGAATATCAGGGAAAAGAGAGCTCCCAAATCCATAAAAAATGGGCCAAATTTTAGCAATATTATTTAAGGAGGCTGGGACAGATGCCAACTTGCAGCTCTGTTGCTCACTCCACCAGTTCCAAGTGCCAAGACTGAAATCCAAGCCAGAAATTCAGAGCTCAGACTAAAAGGGCAGTAATCAGACTTTGCCTTAGATCAGACCACTTTGAAAACAGCAAATATTTGCAAGTCCCTAGCCTTATCTGTTTTTAAGATCCCGGAATTATACACAATTAATTAACCCCCAAGAAAGTATGGTTTTTGGCCTTCGTTCTCAAAGAGAACCAAAATGACATCACCATGATAAAGTGAAGTTTCTATGTATGGTTGTGGCTGATAAGACCACAGATTGGGCACAGATAATCTGCATGAACATTTGAGGTATTTACTCCAAATTTGCACATCCTATGTTTCCTTTGTGCCATTTCAATTCTGCTTTGCTCATAGAGGACAGCACCTTTTCTGATGTGGGCACATCATGTTGAACAGTTCTGTGCCAGTGTTTCCCATGTCCCACAATCAAATCCAAAGATCTTGAGAGAGACTTTGAGAGTATTCTTGCATCGCTTCTTCTGACCCCCATAGGGTCACCTGCCCCATGCGAGTTCTCCATAACAATAGTCTTTTTGGCAAGCATACATTTTGCATTTGAACAACATGACCAGCCCATTGGTGTTGTACTCTTTTAAGCTTAGCTTGAATGCTTGGCAGCTTAGTTGCGATAAGGACTTCAGTGTCTGGTACTTTATCCTACCAGGTGATCTTCAGAATCTTCCTAAGACAATTTTTAAGGAAGTGATTCAGTTTCCTGGCATGGCACTTGTAGACTATCCATGCTTTGCAGGCATACAGCAGTGAGGTCAGAACAATGACTCTGTAGACCTTCATTTTGTTTGTTAGTCTAATACCCCTTCTCTCTCAAATTTTCCTTTGGAGCCTCCCAAATACTGAACTAGCTCTGGCAATGTGTGTGTCAGCCTTCAAAGTGCACCCTAACATAAAGTCTGAAGTATGGAAAAATGAGCAAAGAACGACTCCTACCATAAAGAGCTAATATGATGACAAAGTCACTCAAGACACAATTCCAAAATAAGAGACTGCCTTCAAAACATCTCTAATCAATTGTGAAAAAAAAGTTTAGGTAGTTCCTTACACAAAATGTAAAGTTTGTTTTAAGAATTAGAATTTTAAAAAATTAAAATATAAAGCATTAAGAATAAAAAAACAATTTTTAAGTAAAATCAAAATCAAATGAATACGCTAAAGAGAAATGAAAAAATGAGACCAATAGAAGAAAGAATTGGAAAAAGAATTAATACCTTGGAACAAGAATTATAAAACCTCACATACTCTCTCTCTCTCTCTCTCTCTCTCTCTCTCTCTCTCTCTAAAAGAACCCAAATTCCTTGAAAATCAGAACAGATCAAAAAGAAGTTAATGTATCTCACAGTGAAAACAAATGACCTTTTAAAAAAGAGCAGAGAGAACATTTAATAATCATTAAACTACTTGAAATGTATAACTTAAAAAGAGCATCTAGAAATCAAATTTCAAGATATTTTTCAAAAAACTTTCCAAATCTTTTAAACTCAAAGATAAAATGAAAATAGAAAGAATCCATTAGTCATTCCACGAAAGAACTCTTACCCAATACAGCTTCCTCCCCACATACAGCCCGGATACACAAGCTATGGTACAGTTTTCTAGCCTAGGGTCATATGAGCTTGGTGCCTTTGAAATTTGGTGACTTCCTGATTGTACAAGTCACTGTATCCTGATGACTGACTGATTGGACACATTTCCAGAAGGATATGATGGAGACCATATCCAGAGAAGCCACTATATCCTTGTTGTGTTAGGGCAAAGCAAACCTCCGCCTTTGTTAAATGTTCAATGACTCCTAAGTGCCTCATTTTGTCCCAACATTGAACCAGAACAGAAGGTACTGGATCTACAACATTTGGCAGTCAGCAAGGCAAGATGAGACCTTTTCTGTTTTTCAATCTTAATTTTGTTCTATTTTTTTGCAGTTACTAATTGCTTCCATGAAAACATTGTTTTGTACATGGGGCATAACATTGCAAACTCAAGGCAACTCATAGACAAAAAGATTAATTCCTGCATCTATCTCTTGTTTATGTGAAAAGTTTATATTTAACATCCATCCAACCAAAACCAATAAGCTCTCTCCCTTGAAATGCTATCCAGATTTTTCCAAGAAGACCTCTGAACTTCATGTTTGTCTTAGAATGCCCTCGGAATGCTCTGTCAATGATTAGATGATGGAATAAAACCCCCATGGGAAATAGCAGGAGGAAAATGGGGGAGAAGCTATTCAAACTTTGGGTTGTTTTTACATGTGACTTGTCTCTTCCTCAGGCTTGTCAAAAACTACCCTGGCCTACCAAGTTTCCTTGATCTCTGCCTGAAAACTCCCCTTGGGCTCATTTGTCACCTGCTTGGCCATCAAAGCCTCCATGGCCACTATCACAATGGCTTCCAAAGTCACTGGGGCTTGGCCCTGTCTGAAATTACTTTATTTCACCAGTCTCCTGGTCTTCCGTGCCCCTTTAATATCTTCCTCTGAACTGAAGTCCATAAAAGTGAACCCTTTAGACAATCTTCTCTGTGATTATCCTGGCACCTAGAACTGTGAAATGAACCTTTCAGTGCTTTTTCTATCATATCTTCAAACAGACCTTTGATGAACAAAATTTTGTAGGACTGGATCCTTGGGGCTGCATTAGTTTTCTAATGTCCCTATAACTTCACCCTGATCACTCTGCCTTCAATTTCTAAATTGTTACAGGAATTCAAAGCTTCCTTTGCATCTTCTGCAGAGGCAAATTAAATACATGCAAATCCTTTAGGTTGACCTTACTTGTTTGGGAACAAGCTGATAGATGTTGCCTTCTCAAACACTACCTAGAGACTTTCTTCTGAGACACTGTAGACAAGGTTATTCAGCAACAGTGTCTTTGAGTTTGCCACTCTGTTGTAATTCCGACTCCAGGAATTGCTCTTGAATTCTCTTGTCCTTGACTTTTCTGTCCTGTGTAGTCCAGAATGAATTCCCAACCATTAATCTCATCTCCCTATTTCTCTTGTGAAGTCTTAAGTTGCTTAAATTTAATGTAGGTCATTCCTTTTTATATCACATCTTTGGTATAGATCAATCTAAACTCAAGATCATCTTTAAACACTTCCTTGAAATACTCCTGAGATACCTTTTAGTTCACAGATGATTATACAGTCAATTCAGGCTCTGAAGGTGAGATGTAACGGAGTACAGATTAATTCTCTGCCACTTGTGCTAATTTTGGCCTAACAATGAACACAAAGCAAACAGAGGTTCTTCACACTATCCATATGTGGAACTACTGATAATAGCAAATGGAGAAGTTTTGAATGTTTGGATAAGTTCATGTATGTTGTCAGTATACTTTCCAGGGATGTACACATATATGATGAGATTTATGCACACATTGCAGAGCTAGCTTTGCATTCAAGAGGCGCTGAAAGAATGTGTGGGAAAGAAGAGGATGCCTACAAGACTGGAAGTCTACAGAGCCATTGTACTGATCTCATGGTGTATGCCTATGAAACCTGAACAGTTTACCAGCACCAAGTCAGAAAATTAAACTGCTTCCATTTGAATTGTCAAGATGAGTCTAAAGATCACCAAGTAAGACCAGGTATCAGACACTGAAGTCCTTTCTTGATCTGGACTGCCAAGAATTCAAACTCTACTACTGAGAATGTAACTTCGATGGGTTAGCTATGTTGTTCCAATGTATGTTTTTCCTAAAAGACTATTTTATAGAGAACTCACACAAAGGAGGCACTCACATGGTGGCCTGAAGAAGGGATCAAGGATATTATCAAGGTCTCTCTGAAGAATTTTGGTATTAATTGTGAGACATGGGAGACCCCAGCATAGAATCATCCAGCATGGCATGCCTGCATCAAAGAAGATGCTATGCTCTATCAGCAAAGCAGAATTGTGAAAGCTCAAAAGAAATGTGAGATGCACAGATTTCATGGGTCCAAAACTGGCCTCAGACATGTATGAGATGTGTGACCCTGGGCAAGTCATTTGACCTAGTTTGCCTCAGCTCCTCATCTGTAAAATGAGCTAGAATAGGAAATGGCAAACCACTCCAGTATCTGTCAAGAAAACTCCAAATGGGGTCACAAAGAATCAAATATGTTGAACAACAGGCCCATTTTTGGTTGAGTTGGGACCCCCATATTGGTGCTTCTTGGTTGTCAGTTTCCAATCATAATGCCTTCAGGCTTCTAGGTGACCGTCCATGTAGTACAAGAGTGGAAGAAGTTATGGCAAGAGGAATGTGACTTTTTTCTTTTTTTTCTCATTGGATTTCTTGACAGTTATTTGGAATTTCAGAATTTGACTGAAATAAATATGTGAGAGCTGGATGTTTCTCCTATTCAGGAAGCTATCTTGATAATATTCTCTATTTTATAAATGAGTTCATTCTCTTTGTCTGCATAAAGAATAGATGAGATCAACCTGAACAGCTTTTGTAATTCAGTCTATTTATTCTAGGACACTTACTTTCTAGTATAGATGATGAAAAGACTTCTTTGGGTGCTAATGAATCAAAATGACAAAATGTTTAACAATCAGCTCTATGAATGCAATACTTTCAAGTTTAATCTATCATTAACTTTTCTCTATCACTTTTGTAAGTCTATTCAATCAATAAAGCAATAAATCAAGCCCTGATTTGTAGTGCTTGCTGATTTTTGAAGTGTAATTGCTCACGCTGAAAATTTAACAAGTTACCCCCGTAAGCTAGCTCCAGCACTGAGTACCCCCTTTAACTCTCCCAAGAATAACTCTAAGACTTCAACTCAGCCTTCAATTGGATTTCCCCTTGCAGAGATTGAATCCGTCGTGTTTCTGGGTCCATGAGCATTGGTCTCAAAGACTAAACTCTGCCTCTATTCATCTAAAGGGAGGGAAGAGTTAGGAGTGCCACCTTGTATTGTATATATGAAGTATTTTGCAAACTTTGAAGGATTATGCAAATATAAACTAAATTTTCTTTTCCATGACTTCAATAACATTTTCCAGTTGATATTCTCAGGCTTCTTCTATTTGTTTCCTTCATCCCATTTTCTTCTCCAGATTTTAGAGGGAATTTTTGGTTTGAATTTATGATTTCACTTCTATAGGGAAATTCCAGTAAGGAATTTCCATCTACAAAAACAGATCAGTAACTGTTTATCAATTTATAATCTTAGAGAGTTGCCTAAAAAACACTGAAAGACTAAGAAGGCTTACAGAATGCAAGATGCAGGACTTAAAATTAAGACTTCTTGGCTTTGTCTCTACGTCCTAGAGGCATTCTTCAACCAAAATTCTCTCTTGTCTTTAGTAGATGTTCTCAAGCTTTCAGTTTCTCTGCCTTTACTTGTCTTAAACTTAGTTCTATGACAGGAGGTACGTGACCTTTCTCTCTTTTTATAATACTTAAAAAATTTCCATTTCATTCAACCACCCTCTCAAGCTATAATTATGTATTTCTCCTGGCTTTGACAGCAAAAGTCCTAGAAAAACCTGTCTATAATTCTTGCCTCCACTTTCCCACCATCCACTACATCGCAATCTGGCTTCTGTCCAAAACACTCTATAGAAACCTCTCTCTGAAAAAGTCATCCATGATCTCTATATTGCTAAATACAATGTTTTTTTTTAATTTTGACACTTTTAACTCACCTCTTTCCTTCTATATACTTTCTCCTTCATGGGTTTCTATTTCACTACTCTTTTGTGACATTTTTCCTACTTATAAGACAGATCCGTCTATACAAAAGGAACAGACCTCTTTATCTTAAATCTTTTTCTCTCCTACTCCTGTCTTCTAACAGTCAGTGAAACCTTGCTCCTTCCTGATGACAGTTTCCCTTGCCATGTTTCACAGTACTAGCTGCACCCATTCACTTCAGCTCGTTGGGTGAGGTGGGGGATTTGGAATGATCCTAAGCTTCCTTTTGCTACTTTCATATTCTCTCCCTACCTTCATCAACTTCCTCATCACTTTATGTTTGGACTATTGAAATAACCTCCTGGGTCAGCCTGCCTCTCCCCACTGTAATTCAACCTCCATTCTGCTGCCAAAGTGATTTTCCTAAAAGCACAGATCTGATATCATGTCAAACCTTGCTTTCTCCCTACTCCCACACTCAGCAAACTAGTGTCTCCCTGTCACCTACTGGATCAAAAACAAAATCCTTTGTTTGGTGTTCAAAGCCCTTCATAAACTAACCCTCATCACATTTCTAATTTTCTCCTATTTACAGCCCACTCTTTGATCCAGTGACACTGGCCTGACTCTTGATTGAATAAGACACTCTATCTCTTGACTCTGGAAATTTTCTCTGACTGTCCTCCAGGTCTGAAATGTTCTCTCTTCTCATTTCTGCCTACTGAATTCCCTGACACCCTTCAAGTCCCTATTAAAATCAAATCTTGTACAGGAAGCCTTTCCAAGTTCTTAATTCTAGTGCCTTCTCTCTTTCATTTCCCATTTATTCTATACATAGCTTGTATGTACATGTCATTTGTTCATTGTCTCCCCCATTAAATTATGAGGTCCTTGAAGAGAGGAGCTATCTTTGTGTCCCTAACCCATAATATGTTGCTTGACATAGAGTAGCCACTTTAAAAAAATTAACTAACAATATCCTTTGTAGGTTCCTCATCCATTTATTGGCCCAGGGCTACATCCCAAGATTCTGTCTTGAGACCTCTCCCCTTTTCCTTCTACACTTCTCTCTCTGAACTCAGATCTCATGGATTTAACAATCTTTCCTATGCACAAGATACCCACATCATGTCTAGCCTTCAACTCTTTCTTGAGCTCTAGCCCCAAATCTCCAATTTACTGTGGGACATCTCCACCTGAATATTTCATAAATATCTCAAACTCAACATGTTCAAAATAGAATTCATTATCTTTCCTCCTGAACTTTCTTTCAAATACACAAAATACCCTCATCCTGCCTATTTGCTGTTCCCTCCATATAATATTCTTTTTCCCATCTCTGTGCTTTGGCAGAGGTTATACTCCATAGGTAGGAGGTTCTCGCACTTAAATTCTGATTCTCAAAACTCCTTCCTGTTTCCCCAATTATCTCTTTACTTTAATATTCTCTATCTGCCTTGTGTATGTTCTGTATTCTCTGTTATATCATTATCTCAAGCTCATTGACACTATATCCACATTTCTATACAAGGCAGATAGAGAGTCTAAAGAGTAAAGAGATAGTAACTGGGGAAATAGGAACGTTTTTGTTTCAAAGAAGTGACATTTGAGTTGAATCTTAAAGGTGTTTCACAAGAGGAAGAAAGAAAAAACTATTAAGTTAAGGAAAATTCTAAAACAAGGGAAAGGGATAAAGAGGCTTAAAGATAAGGGGAACAGAGCCTCTGGTTGTAATGTTACCTTAAAATATATTCAGCTAAATAACCAAAAAAATTAGTGCCATGATTACAGAAGAAGAGGGGAAAATCCCAATTTATTAGAGACAAGTCAAGGAACATATAAACCTAATTCCCATAACTTTAAATGTAAATGAATTAAATAATCCAATAAAAAAGAAAAAGACTGATGGATGAGATCTAAAAAATAACACATTCAGTTGCATATGAAAAACAAAAAAATACACAGAATAAAATGAGGGATTAGAACGAAATTTGCTATGTATAAGATGAATCCCAAAAAGAAGTGTTATTACGCTATCAAAGTAAAAACAAATATTCAAAACATAAAAAGAATAAACAAGATAGTTACATTATTCTGAAAGAAACTATAGACAAAAAAAAATATCAATACTAAACATATATTTATTCCAAATGCTTTAATATATAAACTCCCAGAGGAAAAGTTAACTGAAATACAAGAAGACATCGACAGTAATGCAATGGTTACAAGAGATATCAATGTGCCATTCTCAGTTTTGGAAAAGTCTAACCAAAAGATAAACAAAAGTAAAAATATAGAATTGAACAAATTGTTGGAGAAACCAGAACTAAAAGATTTATTGAGTCTTTTAAAAAGGATTGCTCAAAAAATGCATATTTTTCATCATAACATTGAACTTTAATAAAAAATGACCACATATTAGGAAATAAAGATATTGCAAACAAGCTACAACCCCAAATTAAATATCCTGAACAGCTAAACTTAATCATCAAATGAAAAGGATAGACCTTCAACAACAGAGAAATATTTGTGAAATTCTTGAAAAAAAAAAAGTAAATGGATTAATTTACTTGCAAATATCCCCAACAACAGAGACTCAGAGGTAAAAATGTCTTTATGTTTATAAACTATTTTCTTATGTGCACACACACACACACACACACACACACACACTCAGAGAGAGGGTAGAGAGATGCAGCTGAATGCACAGAGTAATAGATGGAAAGTTGATATGGGATTCAGAGATAGCCAGGTTCGAGTCCTGCCTCTGAGACGTACTGGTTCTGTAACCTTGTGATGTAACCTTTCATTTCCATAGGCTCTAAAACTATAAATTGCAGAGAGTTCTGACCTGATATTAACATACATATGTTGTAGATGGATACCGATGTATATGTATACATACACATGTAAAATATAATGACTATGCGCATATGTATATAAATATATTCTATTATAATGTGTATACATATATATGCATATATGTATCACATTTATATGTATATATATATATATATATATATATATATATATATATATATATATAAACTTATTCTCAAATGCATAAAGGATTCCATGTTTTTGTCAGTATCGGGAGCTCCTTAAACCAATACAGATCACAGCTCATCTGTGGCATAGTAAATTGTTCCTAGGCATTTCATTCCCTAAAACATGTAGGAAAGGTTAAATGAAAAAGACACATCTAGTAAGTGTCAGAGACAAGATTAGACCAATATCTTCCTGTGTTCAATCAACCTAGTACTTTAGGTACTATCTGTGTGCGTGAGTATTTTGTATTTTCTTACCATTCTCACCAGAAGACTTCTCCTTTTCATTGGTTACCTCACAACCCTTTTGCTGCAGACATAAAAAGAACAGAAGAAATTGCCATCAGGTAAATCCAAAATTAGATAGATAGATAAAGATACCTACATACATACATATATATCATGCCATCATTGGTCTTACATTCTCAAGGAAAGAAATGCAGGTTAACCATAATCACATTTAAAAAAAAAAAGCTTCCTATCATTACAATGCAAATTAAATGCAATTCTGAGATTTTACCTCCTACCGGTAACATACTTTGACAACTCAATTCTCTCCCAAGTCATTTCCCCTGCACCTACACTCTCTCCTTTTCTCTTTATCTTCACTCTTTGGTGAACAAATCTAATTCTACACTGACCTCCTCTCTTGAATTCTTAGCCTCTTTATATCATTAATTACACCCAGTCACACCTCAGCCTTGGCTACTTTTCCCATCATTCACACTTTTATTTCTAAACATATGCTTGCTGAATGAACATGGAGAAAATCACACAACTGTTCTGGGTGGGTCTGCTACAAATTTATTTTATCCAGCCCCAACAGGTCTGCTAGCCAATCCTACTGTGTCTCCTTTATCAGCTTATTATTTCACTATCCACAGTAGTTCTTCCACTATCCACAAAGGGTTCCTCTTCCCCTCACTCTATCAGCAGACATCATTGCCTCATATTTTACAGAGAAAAATGAGCTTGTGATTTCCCCTTCTCCCCTCTTCCCTATTTTCTATCACTCTGGTGCCCTCTGCCACTATCTCCTCTTTTACCCATTTGACATGATGAAGTGACCTTACTCCTTACCAAAGCTAACCCTTTTCTTGTTCAAGCATTCCCTGCCATTCTGTCTTCTCCAACAGATTGCCCCTCTGTCATCTCCACTTCATTATTTATTTTCAATGTCTCCCTTTCTTTTGACATTATCAGTACCAGTTAGACAAACAAAGCCCACACCAGGCACATAACAATATTATACTTAAGCAATACTATTAATTAATTAATACTAATATTAATAGTATTTGGTTGGTTTGTGGCTTAGTGTTGATTTGTAGTTTTCCTCTTCCCTTCAACTACATCCCCACAACCCCATTTTCTGTAACAAAATGGAAAAACTATTTAATTTCACATCTTGTCATATTTATCTATGAGGGACTAAGAAGTTAAAAGGAAACTTGACTCCCCATGATCCCTTTCAGAAATGACAATTGTTCAGTCGCATCCAACTCTTTGTGACCCTGTAAACCTCTCTTTATGGGATTTTCTTAGCAAAGATGCTAGAATGATTTGCCATTTCCTTCTCCAGTGACAAACAGAGGTTAAGGGACTTGCTCAAAGGATTTTGTGATGCTGGGTTTGAACTGTGTGGCCTTTGTAATTCCAAGTCCAGAACACTATCCACTTTGCCACCTAACTGCCTTGAAAACAATAGAAATACTAAAAAGAAACAAACTTCCATCTTAGAGAAAATAGGGCTATTCCATGTGATGAAACCGGTCCCCAATGATATCCTGTATTGACCATATTATATAGAGATGCAGACACCTTCATCTTTAAGATACTGTAACTTTTAAGTGACTGCAAACCTTCAGAGGAGTTATGAAGAAACTCAGTGGTACTAAGGCCCATTACTTAATTTATCACAGGGTCAAGGAACTAAGTATGGTTTTAAATTATGGAGCATTATTTAAAAGGGACAGCTAGGTGGTACAATGGATAGAGCACCAGCCTTGAAGTAAAAAAACCTGAGTTCAAATCCAGCCTCAGGAATTTACTAGCTGTGTGTCCTTGGGCAAATCACTTAACTTATTTGCCTCAGTTCCTCATATGTAAAATGGGGGCACTCTGGAGAGGAAATTGGCAAACTATTCCAGTATTTTTTCAAGAAAACTGCATGGACAATGTCAATGGAACCATGTAGAGCTGGACATGAATGAAAGACTGAACAATAAAAATTGTTTAGAAACTGTTGAAATGTCTTATTTTAATTTTTCTGTAAAATGTACACACATGCAGAGAGAGAGAGAGAGAGATCTTTGACCAGTATGGTGTTAAAAATTTGCATCATGGCTATGTTTCGTTGGTATACCTACACTGGAGTAGCATGGTGTAGTGGAAAGGACACAGGACTATGGAGGAAGAGATTTCTATCTACTCTCAGTTCCAATGTGACGATGAGCAATGTAGTTAACTCTCTGGTGTTCAGTTTCTTTGTAAAATTAAAGAGCTGACCTAGGTGATCTCTAAAGATAATCCTAGAGAACAAACTAAACTTCTATGATGTTCCTTAATCCCAGGGTTATAAAGAATGAATTTTTACATTTGCATTTTCCTTCTCTGCCTCTCTAGACCTTTAGACTCTATAAAATTTGCAGACATGAGGATAAAGTAATTCATTTTTATTCCATTGGAAAGTTGAGTTTATTTTCTCCTAAATACCTATCCAACCAAACAGATATATAGCCAAGTGTCCTGGAACTAAAATAAATCAGAAAGAACAATTTTACAAATAAGCAGACTGCTTAAAATATCTGACTTCTTCCCCTAAACATATCCACACTTAGAAAGGCAGCATTGTATAGCAAATAGAAGATAGGCTAAGAACGAGAAAGATCTGGGTTTATTTAAGTCTGCTTCTGACATATTGACAGTATGAACTTGGTCAAATACTCCCAGTGCTCTAGGAAAATCTCTGAGACTGAATTTCAAAGATGTCACCACCAACATTGGTAAAGAGAGTTTTCTCATCTTATACTAACAAAATCACTTACCTACTCCCTCTCCCAACCTACTCTTAACTAATTTGAGGAAATACCAATACACTGTGGAAAGTTGTAGCTTACAATATGACTATATGTAGTTCTTGTTATTCATCATCCTACCAATGAATCTAATTCCTAGACTTGCTATGTAGATACCCTTCAAATAAGTATCTATGTAAACATACACAAAAACTTTTGTATTTTATATATATACACATGTGCATATATGTATGCACACACATGTGTAAATATCTGGGTGTATATATTAATACATGTATGTGTATTCTCTAAAGAGTATAGTGTATATGTATAATATATGTGTGTACATATATGTATGTATATGTGTGTGCATATCTATATGTATGTATGTATATCTTGATTTGTTGTTGTGTTTCATTCTTAAGGAAGACCAAAATGATATCACTATACTGGCAAAAGGTTCAGTATGCCCAACTGTAGTTGATCAGTCAACTGATCATATTCAAAGACCAGAAAGCTCTACCACAGGTTGGGCACAGATACTCCACATGAATGTTTGGAATGGAGATATCTCTAATTTGTGCATCTCACGATTCTTTTGAGCCACTGCAGTTCTGCTTCATGCATAGAGCACAGTGCCTTCTTTGATGCAGGCATGCCATTCTGGGCAGTCCTTTACCAGTGTCTCCCACGATATTCAGTCGATTCCAAAGTTCTTCAGAGAGACCTTGAGAGTACCCTTTTACCACTTCTTCTTACTTCCAAGTGAGCACTTGCCTTGTGAGAGTTCTCTAGCAATGCATGTGCCAGTTTCATCATCTATGTGTACATCCCTTGCAAGTATACTGCCAAAGTAAGTGAACTTATCCACAGTATTTAATATTGTGAGAGTTCTCTAGCAATGCATGTGCCAGTTTCATCATCTATGTGTACATCCCTTGCAAGTATACTGCCAAAGTAAGTGAACTTATCCACAGTATTTAATATTTCTCTATTTAGTGTAAATGATGGTTGCATATATGGATGGTGTGGGGCTGGTTGGTGGAGAACCTGTGTTTTCTTAGTGTTACTTGTTACGCCAAAATTAGCACAAAAATTAGCAGGGCACCAGTCCATACTTTGGATTTAAGTGAGGTGGAGTTGTATAAATTTCTTGTCCTCACTCTCTTCCTGCGTTGTCAAAGTCCAGTGGCAAGACCAAGTCAAGATGACTAATGATAGCTCAGGATGCAGTGAATAATGTTGACATCTCAAGCTCTAAAAACTCCACAGCACCTGCTTCAGCAGCCTTTATGGCTATCAGAACAAATTGTTCTAGTCTACCCATTCTGCTGGGGGAATTCTTCCAATGCTTGGAGTAGATATTCCCCTAATTCTCTGATGCGTTTGAGACCCCTCAGTTATCCTCAACCTGGTTTAGCATGTCTGCTGAAATGATTGACTAGGGTGTGGCCATTGCACATATTACAGTTGCCTGGAGCCACAGGTGAGAGTTGAGTGAATCAGGTAGTTACCAAAGGTAGAAAGCAGCCCTAAAAAGGACTTTGCAGCCCCCATGCCTAAGGTAATAATCTTCCTTGAACACCTACTACACCTCCCATACATATCTATATATAAATATAAAACATATATCTCTATATAAATTTGTATACATATAAATTTTGTCATTAAACATATATCTATGCAAAAATATAGTTATATTATTTGTATGCACATACATACACAAAAATACACACCAACTTTTATACAATATATGTCAGATATGTAGAAATATACTTTCTGTATGACCTGGGCAAATCACTTAAGGTCTATGATTCACACACAACTCTCGATTACTGAAAGTTAGAGAAAAAGTGATATATATATATATATATCACTTTATATATATATATATATATATATATATATATATACACATATATACATATATGTGTGTGTATGCATACACACAGATCTATCAACAAATGTACATGTTTTGTGGAATCTGTAGAATTTATTCACATGCTCTAAGTTTTGCTCATATACAAAAGTAATTTAAGATAAAAGGCCAGATGTGCCTTAAAATAGCAGCTGTTATAATTTAAAAATCAAGGTGTTAGTTATTAAGAAACACAAAATAAATAATTCCATATGGGATAGGGATAATACATACTTGGAAAAAATCAGAGTTTTCAAGTATGGTAGATCACAATAGCAATCATTTGCATATTTATTCTTTTTCCTTCCTTCTATATATTTCTATTTAGCCAGATGGCTAAGAGTAAAGTAGGAGGTGGTATTCCTTTCGGAAGAGTTTAAATTTAAATTTAGAAAGCAAATAATACTTGAAAGCATACACAGCAAGAAAAAAATTGACGATGTTTGTATTTTGGAACAAGACATAGCCTCTAATTGAACCATTATGAAAACAATAAGCAAGTTCATTTGCCCAAAATAATGTAGTTATTTAGCACTTGATATTTTTAAGTATATAACACATAAACTTATTACTTATCTCTAAGTATGAGCGAAGTCAACAAGGATTCTCCCTAGAGTGCTGCAACTGAGTCAGAAAGAGAAAGTGACTAAAACTCGACAGGCTACTTCAATATTTTTAAGTAAATAATGTATAAACTTAGTACTTAAGCATGAGGGCTTACATCAGGGTGCCGGGAATATCAGAGGAGAGAAAGAGATATACATGAGAAATGTTGGAAGGGTGAAATTGATAAGCTTTGAGAGAAGATTGGATATTACAGGAGGGTAAGAGAGTGGAGGGACTCAAAAAAAAAACCATCTAGCTTGTGAGCCTGGGAAATTGGAAGAGTGGTAGCACATTTTGGATCTCATTCAATAATTGACCGAGATCTAGCATATTTAAATTCCTTAAAATTCTCTTCTTTCTAATTTATTATTTTTTGGTTAAAATTTGCCTAGATTTGAAAGGGAGTGAATGTATACGACTATTATAATTTCTCAATCTATTTCTTCTGGAAGTTGGATTAACTTTTCTTTTACATATTCAGAGCTACTCCACTCAGGATATTAATATTAATTCATTATCTATGGTAGATTTAAACACAGTGTAGGTTCCTTGTTTACTTCTTTTTATCACATCTCTCTCTGAAATTATGATGGCTACCCATCCCTACTTTATTTTTAGTTCACCTGAAACATAATGCATTTTTTCCACCCCTTGATTTTTATTCAGTGTACATCTATTTTTCAAGTATGTTTCACGCAAAAATCATGTTGTCAGACTCTGCTTTCTAAAACATTGTGCTAATCTCGTATATTTCATGGCTTAGATCATACAGCTTATCTTTTTAATTGTGTATTTTCATCCAGCCTCCCCTTTAATATTTTTCCTCTTTTTGCCTCATTGGGTATTGGGAGAGGAGAGTGCTTAGCACTAGGGGTTTATGTTTAATGCATTTACATGCATTCTATTACTCTCCTCTCCCCTCACCCTATCCCCAAGCATGGGCTATTTTCTTTTCTTTATTTTTTTAACTCTTCTTTATCCTCCAATCTCAAAAAAGGAAATTAAGTTTGTTTTGTTTATCCTGCTCAAAATCTATTCCCCTCTTTAAACATTTTCTTCCATCTCCATTTCCATGCCTGACTGATCGCTTGATGAGTTTAGTGAATTCTTATCCCAAAATCTTTGTAAGTATGTGTGTGTATTCAATCCTCTGTTGCCTGATT
Source organism: Potorous gilbertii (assembly GCA_028658325.1). Classification (NCBI taxonomy): domain Eukaryota; kingdom Metazoa; phylum Chordata; class Mammalia; order Diprotodontia; family Potoroidae; genus Potorous; species Potorous gilbertii. The sequence goes on along the minus strand of CM053771.1, from coordinate 344,017,151 downwards.
CAGAAAAAATTGAGGTTCATGTGTAGCCTTCTCTCCCTGCCCTTTTCTGCTTCTTGAGCATCCTAGTTATGTGGGAAAACAAGTTTCACCCACGTCTCCCTCTTTTTTCCATAATAGTGTATTCTTTTTCTTTCCTTTTTTTCTCTTATTATTATCAAAACAAATCAAAATTTAGCCCAGGTCTTCTGCCTTAATTTCTCCCCTCTCTCACCTTTGAAAAAATTAGTAGCCTGAGGGGGGTTCTTGCTTCTCCTTCTTTTAGTATGTAAATATTTCCTCCTTGTAGGCTGTTCAATAATCATTTCTCCAACTCATCAGGATCCATTTGGGATTTTCTTGGCAAAGATACCAGAGTGATTTGCCATTTTCTTCTCCAGTTCACTTTACAGATGAGGAGACTGAGACAAAAAGATTTAAGTGACTTGCCCAGGGTCACACAGCTAGCAAGTGTCTGAAGCCAGACTTAAACTGACCAAGAAGAGTTTTACTGACACTGACATGGCACTTCTGTCCACTGTGCCACCTAACTGCCCATTGTATAATCCCTTCTATTTAATCTTCTATATTTCTCTTGACTCCTGTGTTTCTACTTCAAGCCATCTACTGATCTTAGATATCTTCATTAGGAATACTTAGAAATCTTCTATTTAATTAGAAATTTAATTTAATTTTAATTTAATTAGAAATCCATTTTCCCTTTAGGATACTATTTGGTTTTGCTAGATAAATTATTCTTGCTTATAAATTAGACCTTTAACTTTTGCCTTCTGAATTATCATATTCTGAACTCTTTTATTCTTTACACATGTAAGAGTAGAAGGGGAGGAACAGGAGATTTGGTTACCTGCACCTCATCTCGATTTATTGAGTTACAGGATTTAATCACAGGTGATAAGATTTTAATGTGCCATCAAGATATTAACATCTGATTATTCCTTTGGGAAGTGTGAAACCTCTCTTCTTGCTTCCCTCCTCCTCACCCTACTTTCTTCACCAGAGTGTCTCTCTCTCTCTCTCTCTCTCTCTCTCTCTCTCTCTCTCTCTCT
>CM053771.1:343876688-344015605 GCA_028658325.1 Potorous gilbertii | reverse complement strand
CAAATGGGGTTTACAGAGAAGAGTTATGGAACAAAAAAGGACAATATGTAGGGCAAGGCAGCTAGGTGGTGCAATGGATAGAGCACCAGTCCCAGAGTCAGGAAGATTTGGGTTCAAATTTGGCCTCAGACACTTATAGCTATGTGATCCTGGGCAACTCACTTAACCCTATTTACCTCAATTTCCTCATCTTAAAACAAGATGGAGTAGGAAATGGCAAATCACTCCAGTATCTTTGCAAAGAAAACCACAAATTGGGTCAAAAAGTGTTGAATATGATTGAAACAACTAAACAACATGTGTGGGGGAACAGACAACACTTGAACCTCACATCTCTCTGAATTGGTTAAAGGAGGGAAGAAAACACATACATACACAGTTGGGTCTTATCCAACAGGGAAATAGGAGGGAAATAGTTAAGAGAATAAGAGTGAAAGCAGATTAATGGAGGCATTAGAAGAAAAAACAAGAAGAATCAGGGGGAGAAGGAAAAGAAGACGATGGAGGAAGTACATAGTAATTATAGCTACAGATGTGAGTGTGATGAACTCCACTATAAAACAGAAGACAGCAAAGTAGATTGGAAACTAGAATCCAAAGTATATTATTTACAAATAAACACACTTGAAACGGAAAGATATACAGAGATTTAAAATAAAGGACTAGAACAGAAGCTATTAGGCTTCAGTTGAAGTAAAAAAAAAAGTACAATAAAGGGCTATTGAAGCTAAGAGTTAAAATTAATTGGAAACTAAGTAAGTTTATGTCAATTAATGACTGGGTCAAAGAACAAATTGTGAAAACTTTCAAAAATTCATTGTACATAATGAAAATGAGAAAAGATACCAAAATTAGTGGAATGTAACCAACACAGTACTTAGGGAAAAAAATTATCTCTTTAAATTCTTTCATCAGTAAAAGAAAAAAAGGAGCAGGTCAAGGGATTGGAAATGCAACTTTAACTTAGAAAACTGACAAATTATTAAAAAAATAAACATTGAAATAGAAATCCTGAAAATCAAAGGAAAGATTAACAAAGTCAAGATGTTAAAAAAGAGCCATTGCACTAATAAATAAAACTAGGACCTTTTTTTTGCCTGATGTGCATTGAGGGAATAAATAGTAAAATAGATTAGCCATTAGCTAATTTTATTTAACAGAAGAAAGAAAAAAAATAATTATCAGAATCAAAAAAGAAAAATTAATTCATAACCAATAAAGAAGGAATAAAATAAATTATTATGAGATTTCCACACAATTATATGCTCATAAAATTGATAATCTAAGTGAAATGGATGAATATTTCAAATATATAAATTGCCAACATTAACAAACCAAGAAAGAGAATACTTAAGTCTTCCTATTGTAGAAAAAGAAATTAAACCATAAATAAAATCACGAAGAAAAACACTCAAGACGATATGGATTTACAAGCTAATTCTTCCAAACGTTTAAAGAACAATTAATTCCAATATTACATATTTTTTGGGAGAAAAAGGGAAATAAGGGGTCCTATCAAATTCCTTCTGTGAAATAAATATGATCTTGACACCTAAATCAGAGAGAGTCAAAATAAAGAAAACTATAGACCAAATTTTAGTAATGAACACTGATGCAAAAATTTAAAATAACATATTAGTAAGGAGATTACACAAAGATAATTCACTATAATCATGCTAGATTTAAACTAGGAATGTGAGGCTGGTTAATAGTAGGAAAATTATAAACATAATATACTGTATTAATAATAAGGGCCAAAGTCATATGATAATTTTAATCAGTAAACAAAAAGTAGAACACCCATTCATGCTAAAAAATCCCCACTGAAAAAGCATAGGAATAAATGGAATTTCCCTTAAAATGATAATAGTATCTGTCCAAAACTAAAAATAAGCATTATCTATAATGAGGAAAAACATGAAATCTTTCTAGTAAGATCAGTGGTGAAGTAAGGATATTCATTACTGAAAAATAAGACAAGAAAAAAGAAATGGAAGAAATAAGATTGACAGAGGATGCAAAACTATCACTTTTTGCGGGGGAGGTTTACTTACAGAACCCTAGAGTATCAGCTAAGAAACTAATTAAAACAATGAACAACTTTAGCAAAATTGCTGGATATAAATTAAACCCACACAAATAATCAGTATTTTTATGTATATTACCAACAAAGCCTAGCAGGAAGTGATAGAAAGAAAAATTCCATTTAAAATAATTATGAAGAGTACAAAATACTTACAAGTCTAAGTGCCAGTAACTTACACAGTAACTACATGAGTACAATTATTAAACATCTTTTTACACAAAGAAAGACAGATCTAAATAACTAGAGAAATGTTAATTGCTAATTGTAGGTCAAAACAATATATCAAAAATGACAATACTAGATAAATTAATTTTATTACTCTGTGCCACATCAAACTACCAAAGAATTACTTTATAGACCTAGAAAAAATGACAATACACCTGGAAGTACAAAAGATCAAGAATATCAAATGAATCAATGAAAAAGATGGGGAGTCTAGAAGCACCATATACTATACTACAAAACTCTCATGTTCCTTTCTCTTTTCTTTTTCTTTTCTCAAGTGACATCAAGACTTTTAAACTTTTAAAGTCTCTCTCTGTCTTGTCCTCCCTCATTTCCTTCCTTCCTTCCTTCCTTCCTTCCTTCCTTCCTTCCTTCCTTTCCTTTGACATGGATAATTTAGGAATTAGTTTTGCATGACTATTCATGTTGTAAGAGGTCTTGTTTTCTTATCTTCTTAACTGGTCAGGGAGGGGAGGAAGAGAAAAATCTGGAACTGGAAGTAAAATTGAAGTTAAAAATATAGTGCATATTGTTTGGCATGTTGCTGAAACAACAAGTATTATTTGTGCAATATTTTTAAATTGTCGGAGCAGGGAGAAATATGCTTCCACATTCCATCACCTCTGCTTTTAAAAAAGAATTAAGAAACTCTGAAACTGGTTATGAAGGATACAAATGGTCTTTTTTGAATTGTTGGACTCAGGAAAAGATGAGGCAGAATTGCTAAGATAAATACAGTTTTTGAAAAGAAAAATGTCATTAGGAAATGTCATTGGGACCTAGAATTACCTGGCAAATGGAAAAATAAAAGATTTAGGCTTTATAACCTCAGGGACTAGTGAAATTATTTTTAACTTCATTAATGATTCACTCATAACACCATATCATAGTTCCACAATAGGGTTCTTGTTATTAATCACAAGTGACAGTGAACCTTTGAAGGGTAGTCTTTTGTAGTGGATAGGAAGCTGGCACTGGATGTGGGAACATCTGGCACATAATAGCTATGTGACTAGAGGAAAGCTAGCTATTGCCCCAGGAAATTCTCTAATACTGCAAGTTATCAATGAGTTACTTATTTGCATTTTTTGTAGAGAATTTCCACATTGGAAGTTTTCCATTATAATGAAAATACAAGTCCAGAAACCCTGTCCCTCATTCCCCCAGAAAAAATTCACTCCAATCATATACACAGGACTATTTCTGTTGTTAAGATTGTTCCAAACTAGGGATTCAGTTACATAGATATGTAAGTTTCTTATGTAGAGAAAGGTACTTATCTGATAGTTATTTGGAATAAATTAACACGGTAACCAGAGAGGGAGTTTGTTTCTCTCAATGAATTGTCATTGTTTATGTGTGGTGTGTAAGAAGTGCCTAGACTTAAGCAACCTCAGTTGATAGCTTTTATTCTCTTACCTCTGATAGAACTACCACCATTATCTCCAGGTATCCAGGAAAGAGTGATTGAGGAAGATGTAGTTTTAGATACAGTAAGTCGAGGTTGATCTGGTGGAACTAGAAGGAAAACATTTTGAAAAGAGAGAAATTAGGTGTTCATGACAAATCTTTTCTCACAAATATGAAAATCGCTTCTGTCAAAATGTCTAATTTGTATCAATCAATCAACCAGCATTTTATTATACAATCATAATGAATGAAACAATTCTTCCTCTCCAATTTTTTCAGCACTGGGAGGATAAAGTACAAAATCCATCATATAAAATAAACCAAGTAGAATTGTACTAAATACTGCTATTCATTCCTTTGACCTACTTGTACATCATAACATGTCTATTGAAATTAACTTTTAAAATAACTAGAGATATAAAGTATTATCTACTTTCCCTTCTTACCCTGGTTTAATTGTGAGATTAAAAAAATCATATGTAGATGCTCCCAGGGATTGATGAGGAGGGATATATACATTCCAGAAAGGAGATGGAGAGGGAGAGAGGAATTTTGTACAAATTCAGTTTTCTCAGAAATACTGTAAATATCCTGTGTCTCTTGTCTTCCAATAAACCTATCAAGTTACCTCATCTCTAAAGATAAAAGATTTATCAATATTCAGAAGCATATGAAACTGAAAGATCCTTGGAATATGATGAATCAACACTTCTTCCTCACCAAAGCATATAATTTCTTGGAATTTAGTATTATTTTGGAATGACTCACAAGAGTAGGCAAACATTATTGGGACATTCTATATACATAAAGAAGTGGTTTGTGAAATTCCGGTTTAGTTCATCAGATTCATTGAAAAAGTTTCATAATAAATTCTTTTCACTTCATGTTGTGAGAGATATGTCCTAAAATGATCTCTAGTCATAGTCTCTTTTTAGAGTACCAACAAAAGTCTAGGTACTAAAAGGGCTTAGATGATTTCCTGTTTAATTTTCTTTCAATTCCTGTTGAACGTTTTTGCAATCTTTCTTAGGCATTTTAGTGATAATGAGTGTGAGTTTATAATGAAGAGTGAGGAATAATAAGAGAAGTGAATGCAAAATTTGAAATTAAAAACCACCTATTTTCACCTTGAAAGAGAAAGGAGAACTTTTTTTATTTCAAAAACCGACTTGCTTATAGTAGTTTTGAAATTTCTCCCCCCTTTTTTCTACTCATATGAATTTTATGCTGTTTATTTCTTTAATATTCCAGTTTTGAAAACATAGCTATCATTATTTAATTTATAAAGAAAGATAAAGCAAACTGACAGAAATAACTATCAATTATCAGTACTTATATTGATTATTTAGCAAGAATCCTAGACTGGTCATTAAATCACACAATTACTTAATTTTGCCTTATTTGAAACAGAATATTACTAGAAGAGATTTCAGAAAAATGAACAACTTCAAGACCTTTATACTATACTATTTAATCTTAAAAATAATTTGGGGGGGTGGAGACAAGAAGGATGGACCTACTCTAGCTCTCCCCCCATTGCCCATAAAATACCTGTAAAAAATGACTCTAAACAAATTTGAGAGGGGTAGAAGCCACAAAATGACTCAATGAATTGTCATTATTTGTGTGTGGTGTGTAAGAAGTGCAGTGAGTGAAACAGATTTCTAGCCCAAGGTAGCCTGGAAGGCCAATAGGAAGGGTCTATTGCACCAGGCTCCTAGCAGAACGTAGCTCACCATGGGCCACATGCATGGACAGGACTGGAGCAGGCTCCAGGGCATGTAATCATGGGTGCAGCTGTGGTTCCTAGATTTCTCAACTCCAAAACACCAAAGACAGCTTCAAAGATCAGTAAAACAACTGTTTCATCTGGGTAAGAGGGGAGCAGGGTCCAGCCCTGGCTGAGCCCCAATCAACTGCACCAGTGCAGCATCCACTTTTGGAGCCCTAGGCCTAAAGACACTGGTGGAATTGAGCAGATGATCTGGGTCTTAGTCCTGAGTGGTGGTCCTGGTGTGGGGAGGGGAGCTCTGGCATGATGGAGCTGATGGTAGCTGTGAAGAGGGAACCCTACTCAGAGTTTCAGGGCAGAAAAGAGTGCTTGTGATTACTTACAGACCAGAAGACAGGCCAGGAGAGGAGTAAACTACTCTCCCTTGATTATGCCACCTTGGAGGAACTGAGAACTTACAGGTCCCTAGAGATATTTCAGAGAGCAACTGCACAAAACTTCTGAAGACTAGGGTAGTATACCCTCCACTTGAGAAAGGACTCAAAAGTCAAGTAACTGGCTGGGAAAGTGTCCCCAGAAGGGGAAAAATAAGACTATAAAAGCTTTCTTTCTTGGTGAAAAGGTATTTTCTTCCATCCTTTTGGATGAGAAAGAACAAAGTATACCATCAGAGAAAGACATCAAAGTCAAGGTTTCTACAACCAAAACCTCCAAAAAAAATATACAATAGTCTCAGGCCATGGAAAAGCTGATAAAGGATTTTGAAAATAAAGTAAGAGAGGGGGAGGTAAAACTGGGAAGAGAAATGAAAGTGATACAAGAAAATCATTAAAAGTGAGTCAACACCTTGCTAAAGGAGATTCAAAAATATGCTAAGGAAAATAACACCTTTAAAAATAGACTAACCCAAATGACAAAAGAGATCCAAAAAGTCAATGAGGAGAAGAACGCTTTAGCAAGAAAAGTTGGCCTAATGTAAAAGGAAGTTCAAAAGTCCCCGAAGGCAATAGTTTTTTTTAAATTAAAATGGAGCAGATGGAAGCTAATGACTTTATGAGAAACCAAGAAATTATAAAACGAAACCAAAAGAATGAAAAAATAGATGACAATATGAAATATCTCATTGAAAAAACAACTGACCTGGTAAATAGATCCAGGAGAGGTAATTTAAAAATTATTGATGTACTTGAAAACCATGTTCAAAAAAAGAGCCTAGACATCATCTTTCAAGAAATTATGAAGAAAAACTGCCCTGATATTCTAGCACCAGAACTAGAATGGAAATAATTCACCAATCACCTCCTGAAAGAGACACCAAAAGTAAAACTCTTAGGAATGTTGTAGTCAAATTCCAGAGCTCCCAGGTCAAAGTCATATTACAAATAGCCAGAAAGAAACAATTCAAATACTGTGGAAATACAATCAGGATGACAGAGGGGATTAGCAGTTTCTACACTGTTTCGATATTACTGGAATATGATATTCCAGAGGTCAAAGAAGCTAGAATTACAACCAAGAATCACCTACCCAGAAAAACTGAGTATAATACTTCAGGGGAAAAAATGGAATTTTAATGAAATAGAAGACTTTCAAGCATTCTTGTTGAAAAGACCAGAGTTGAATAGAATATTTGACTTTCAAATATAAGAATCAAGAGACACATGTAAAGGTAAATGGGGAAAAGAAGCCTTAAGGAACTCATTTAAGTTGAATTGTTTACATGGAAAGATGTTATCTGTAATGCATGAGAACTTTTTCAGTATCAAGGTAGTTAGAAGGATTACAAATATATGTAGGTGTGTATGAGTATGTATATATATATTATATGTGTAGATATGCATAAATACATACGTATATGTCTAACTGTATGTATTTAATATACTTACATATATATCTATAGATAGACAGACATAAATACACACATACACACACACACACACACACACACACACACACACACACACATAGACAGAGGGCACAGGGTAAGCTGAATATGAAGGAAGAATACCTAAAAGAATTAAATTTACTGTTGAATGGAATATATTAAGAGTAAGAAAAAGGGGGAGGTAGAATGTAGCAAATCATCTCACATTAAAGAGTCAAGAAAGAGCTTTTACAATGGAGGGGAAGAGGGGGGAGATGAAAGGAAATGAGTGAGCCTTACTCTAATGGGATTTGGCTCAAACAGGGAATAACATACACTCAATTGGATAGGGAAATCTATTTTACCCTGCAGGAAGGCAAAGGGGAAGGGGATAGGAGAGAGAAGATAATAGAAGGGACAACAAATTGGGGAAAGGGATAATCAGAAGCAAACTCTTAGAGAACAGGTCAAGGGAGAGAAAGGAATAATTGGAGGGGAGGATAGGACAGAGGAAAATGTGGCTAGTCTTTTATAACATATCTATCATGGAAATGCTTTGCATTGTTACACATGTATGACCTATATTGAATTGCTTGTTTTCTCAATGAGGGTGGGTCGGGAGGGAGGAAGAGAATAGGGAACTTAAAGCTTTAATAATGAACGATAAAAATTGTTTTAGCATGCAGCTGGAAATTAAGATGGTTTGCTGGTTGGTTATTTTCCTTCATCTTTGAAGAAGACCAAAATGACATCACCATAATAAAGTGAAATTTCAGTATGTCCTACTGTGGCTGATCAGACAAACATTAGCCTGGAATGTTTTATCATAGGTTGGGAATAGATAATCTGTGTGAATATCTGGGGTGAATATCCCAAATTTGTGTATTCTACATTTATTTTGTGCTATCTCAATTCTGCTTTGCTCAAAGAGCACAGCACCCTTTCTGATGTGGGCAGCCATGCAGAGTGGTCCTGTGACAGCATCTCCCATATTGCACAGTCAAATCCAAAGTTCTTGAGAGAGACCTTGAGGGTATCCTTGCTTCTTCTGGCTACCATGTGATTGCCTGCTCCATGTGAGTTGTCCATAAAAGTCTTTTTGGCAAGAACACATTTTGCATTTGAACAATGTGGCCAGTCCATCAGAGTTGCACTCTCTGAAGCATAGTTTGAATACTTGGCAGTTCAGTTCAAGCAAGGACCTCAGTGTGGTACCTTATCCTGCCAGGTGATCCTCAGAATCTTCTTAAGACAGTTCAAATGGAAGTGATTCAGTTTCCTGGCATGGCACTGGTAGACTGTCCATGTTTCACAACCATGTGACAATGAGGTCAACACAATGGCTCTGTAGACCTTCAGTTTGGTATTCATTCTGATACCTCTTCTCTCTCAAACTTTTCTTTGGAGCCTCCCAAACACTGAGCTAGTTCTGGCAATGCATGTATCAATCTCATTGTCAATGTGTATATCCCTGGAAAGTACACTACCAAGGTAAGTGAACTTATCCACAGCATTCAAAACTTCTCCATTTGTTGTAACTGACAGTTCTACGTATGGCTGGTGTGGTGGCAGTGGCTGATGGAGCACCTGTGTTTTTTTTAGCGTTAATTATTAGGCCAAAACTAGTGCAGGCAGCAGATAATTGATCCATACTTTGTTGCATCGCAGCTTCAGAGGCTTCACTGAGTGCACAATCATCTGCAAACAAAAAAGCATGCACCAACACTCTCCATTTTGGTCTCGGTTTATAGCCTTTTCACATTGAAGAACTTACCATCAATATGGTAGCTGACCTTGATGCCATGTTCATCCTCATTGAAAGCATTTAACAACATGACTGAAAGCATCATGCTAAAAAGCATGGGAGCAGGCATATAGCCCTGTTTCACTCCATTGGTGACTGGGAAGGCATGAGAGCATTTTCCATCATCCAGAACCTGGGCAAACATGCCACCATAAAATTGATGTACAATATTGATGAACTTCTCTGGGCAACCAAATTTGACATATTTTTTCCATAAGCCCTCACTACTAACAGCATCAAAGGCCTTGGTCAGATCTAAAAGAATTGTGTACAGACCTCTGTTTTGCTCCTGGCATTTCTCCTGGAGTTGTCGGGCAGCAAACTGTTCCTCTGCCCTTTCTGAAGTCTCACTGACTCTCAGGTATATGATCATCTTCTAGCTGCAGGAACAACTTATTAAGGAGGACAGTAGCAAGAATTTTGCCAGCAATGACCAAGAGAGAGATCCCCCTGTAATTGTGGCAGGACACTCTATTCCATTTACCTTTATAGAGATGGACAATGGAGTCATCCTTGAACTCCTTGCGGATAACCTCCTCTTGCCACATAACCTGGAAAATTTCAGTCAGCTTTTGTATGAGCAATGGTGCCCCTATCTTGCAAATCTCAGCTGGAATAGAATCAGCACCAAGTGCTTAGCCACATTAAAGGAGCCTAATGGCACTCAAAACCTCTTCTTTAGTTGGAAGTTCAGCTCAGGAGGGATTGACTTCTACCTGAGGTAAACAGTTAATGGCCTCAGCATTTATTGATGATGGTCAGTTGAGAACACTATGGAAGTGTTCAGCTCGTCTCTCTAGGATCATGTCTTTATCACTAATCAATGTGGTTCCATCAACACTGAGTAGTTGTGAGGCACCATAGGTTTTTGGTCCATAAAAAGGTTTCAGGGAATCATAAAAGCACTTTAGAGTGTTACTATCAGTGTAAAACTGAATTTCATCTGCCTTCTTACCGAACCAGGAATACTGCTTCTCTCTAAGTTTTGCTTGTATTTTTCTTTTGATGGAATTAAATGCTGCCTTCTTAGAGGTAAATGAACTATCCTGTTGGTAAATCCTGTGGAGTTCTTGTTTTTCATTTAGCTGTTCTGAATGTCCCCATCACTTTCATCAAACCAGTCTTGGTGTTTGTGAGAGTTCTGACCCAGATGAGCACATTCACATGCTGCAGCTTCTTGGAGTCAAAGGTGAGAGTTAGGTGGAGGAGGTGGACACCAAATATGGAGAGAGCCCCAAAAAGGATTCAGCAGTCATTGCACCAAAGGTTCTGGTCCTCCCTGAACACATACTACATCCCTAAAATTAAGATGTACAGGCAATGGAGTATAGAAATCTATTTTTCCCTACAGGAAAATAGAGGGGAAGGGGGATGGAAGAATGGTGGGTAATAGAAAGGAGGACAGATTGGAGGAAAAGGTGGATGGGCTACATGCTCTTCTGGGGTGGGGAATGATGGGGAGAAAATTTTAAATTCAAATTTCGTGGAAGTGAATGTTGAGAACTGAAAAATAAATAAATTACATATTTAAAAGGAAAAAATAAAATGAGAGGATTGACCTAAACCTCCCTCCTCCTAAACAACATTTGACTGTGAATTGTTCTAGGTCCTTTCCTAAAGCAAGTTTTGCTTTACTGAAAAAATAGTTATCTTTAGATTTGAATGCATCATGCCTACTGATTAATTCCCAGTCATGGTGGATTAATTGTTGTAGGAATTCATAGGCATATTAAGTGTGGAACACCTTTAAAAATGCTTAAGAATGTCAATCAATAGCTTTTGATTTTATCATACATATGAAATATTATGTACAGTTATTTTGTAATAGCCACATAAAGTTATAAAATGACAGTAAATTGGGACTCATATTAACTTAAGGGCCTGGAAATCTTCAATATTAGACTAAAGATTTTATAATATAACTGAAATTTTTCACTAAATTCTGAAACTGAAAAATCATATTGTCTGGATATAGGCAGTCAGAGAATGGCACTGGTGAAGAATCAGATGCCAGACTAAATGCAGTGTCTTGGAAACAGTAGAAATGTTAAGTGAATGAACACTCTATGAGGTTAGGAAGCTATAACACCCTTAAAGTATTAGCTACACTGAAGGCATTGTTCTTTGCAGGAATACCTATATGCTGGGTAGAATTTCACTTTTATACCCATTCTTTCCTTCCTTCTGCAACAGTAAGCACCCCAATATATACAGGGGGGCTTGCTATCACAGGTTCTTAGATCTGCACTCATAAAAGGAAAGGCAACTTTTGAGGGGTTAGCAATCACTTTAATCAAGCACATGTATCATTCCTTTAACTAAGTACATATATCATTCTCCTAGTCCAGGGAAGTCAGCATCCTGAACTTCAAAGAAATTACAGAGAAATCAAAAAGTCAACAGACATGGCTTCCTCTGCCTGACAATAATTCAGCAGACAAGTCCAAATATTTGACTATAGTTACCAGAGAGGGAAGCACTGACATCTAGATTTTCAAAGCCAAGGGACTCCTTAAAGCAGCTTCCCAGAGTCCTCATCTGGCACTCAAACTTTCCTACAAAAATTAAGCCCCACAGTAAAATCTCACCCTCAGAGTATTTATACACTTTTTAAAGCCAGAGGGTATGATCCTCTAACTCATCGTCATTTGTTACATATTTTATTTATATAATATATTCATCATTTTACAGGAAAATGATATTCTGTTCTATTACCTATATATATTTCATTACTTTATACACACACATGTATATATACACATGCAAACATATACAGACATATATGTACATGTCCTTAAAAAAAGATCCCAAGCAGCAATCAGAGGATTGTTGAGGATGTCTATTGTTCCCTTTCTTAGCCTACTTTCAAGAACCTTCTTATATTGAGTATGTGGAAAGAAGGAGGTGACTTTGTTATATCTTCTGATTTTACATTCCCTATCTAAGTTATTGATCAATATCAGGCAAAGCAGCAAAACATAATGTAGCACTAAGGGCTGATCATATTTTACATTTTGGTGTCCTATTGGTACATATCAACTGTACACTCAGAACCATAGCTCATTGCCCTATACTCCCACAGCTTGCTTTTTTCCTTTAACGGGAGTACAAAAAGTAAAGCCATGCAATAAAGTTCCATAGCCAGAAAAGTAGCAATCAGTAGCAATTCTCCCCAAATACACACATTGGCAGTATAGAGGAATGAGTATATAAGGATTAAACATTAAGTGGAGAACACTGAAGAGACTATGTACCAGGTAATATATGTGGAAGGCTTTAAAACTCAGTGCCACCAATATCTTCAGATTGTGTCATTCTGGTCTCACTAAGATTTTCACTTTGAGTGTGGCCTCTCTATTGGAAGTTAAGTTCTGATGGATTCTACTGTTCTGATAGTGATCGTTGATGAATTCTCTGTATCTCAGTGAGGTGTTGTTCTGGAGGTCTTGTGGTAGCTGCTGGCATGTAGTTTCTCTGAAGATATTATTAACTGTTACGAGTTTATTGACTTCACTTCTTCAGGAGAAATCACTGGTCATTTCAGCACCAATCTTCTGATGTATAATGTCTAGAAAAGAAATCTGTTTTCTTTCTAACTACCAAATTTTCTTTCTGACACCTTTATTTCTAGGCAAAACCTATGTCATTTAGGGTTAAACATACTCAATTAACCTTTTGGTTTAGGATAAAAATGAATTTAATTCTGAATAAAAAGTTAAGAGGCAAAGCCTATGTTCTCTACCATCTGATGCACATTCCTTTCTTTATAATGTATATTTATAAGCAACAAAACCATTACTTTGGTTATGTGTTTAATAAGTGAAAAAACCTGATTGTTCAGCAAGGAAAACTTGGCTCTTTTCTTATAGAAATAACCAGTTAAAACTACTTCTTCTTATATGTTCTGCATGATTCTTCTTGAACAGATGCTACATTAATAATATGGACAGGGTAAAAGTAAGTGTTATAAGAACATATTGAAGCATAAGTTGAAATACTGTGGGAATGCTGTAAATTGATGGAAAATAAAGCATTATGTGGAAATCAGAGATAGATGGAGTCATTCACTTAAGACTTATAAATCATAACTATAAAGTACTTTTCTGTTTTTCTTCAATAAATATTTCTTTTTTAGGCAGACTTACCACATATAGTAATAATTTCCTCTCCAATAATTTTGATAAAGTCTGACAATTTGCTTGAAGCAGCACATTTCACTTTGAGTAGACTTGTATTAAACCTAAATCTGACACCCTGAAACTGCTCCTACCCCTTCCTCCTAATTCTCCACCAGGACCAAATAAACAAGTTTAATCCCTCATTCCTTCAATGAATCCTCATGCATAGTGATCTTAAGGGGGTATTCAGCTTATTAGAGAATTTCCTTATTAAAGTTTGGTCCTTCTTTTATGCTTGGAATATAACCTAATTACTTCAAGTAAGGTATATACTTTGAACTATAGCTCTTCAAGAAAAATCAGACAGTACTGAAATATTATGTTGCAGTAGTTTATGTATAGATTCAGAATTTACTTTGATCGTTATTTCATTCAGGTTCTAAAGAATAAAATTACAAGACATAAAAAAAAATCTTTCCTTAGTGCCATGCTAAAAATCTTGTTTCCTTCTGGGCTTATACTTTCTTTTTAATCAGTGTAAGGTAGATAATACACTTGCTAGTATGTTTAATAATGTTACTTTTTGTTTCTCTTTCTTAACTATGCATATAAACTATTTTTAGAACAAAAAATTATCCAAAAATGAACAATTTCTTACCTTGTACTTGCAAATTTAAAATAATTTCATCTGATCCCCAGTTGTTATTGGCAACACAGCTATAATACCCAGAATCCTCTGCTTTCACAGTGCGTATGACAAAGCTGCCATTACTGAAGATGCTTCTTCGCCCATCAACCATTACTAGACTGGGCATCCCGTTACTACCTCACAGGAAAAAGTATGAACAAATTAAACAAATTAAAATCAAAATTAGTCAAAACAAAGGGAAAGATACAAAGTTTCCTTTTGAAACTAACTTGAAATTTGGAGACAATACAATCTCATATTTTTGTTTGTTTGTTTTGGTTTTAAGTTAATTTCCTTGATGTGGAAACTTCCTATGCCCAACGCAGAAAAGAAACTTTTGTGTTACTTTATGAAACTTAGGGTTGTCTGAAGCATTGAGAGACTAAGTAAAATACCCATGGTTTCATAGCTGATATGTATGAAAGTAAAGCTTTGAACCTTGATTTTTCTGACTACATGCGTCAATTTTAGTTGATTTAGTTAACTACTCTTGTACATCCTGAGATATTTACTACCCAAACAGAACTTAGATTATTTTGACCATTTTGCACAAATTCATATTTCCTCAAAGTGTCATTTGAGTCAAAATGATTCAGGAGTAATTCACCAAATCTTATAATGTATTAATGCATATATGTGGAAACTCGAGTTGTTTTAATTTGGATTTCTTTAATTGTTGGTGATTGGGAACATCCTTTTTCATATGATTGTTAGTAGCTTGGATTTCTTCCTCTGAGGACTACCTGTTCATGTCCTTTGATTATTTATTGGAAAATGGCTCTTACATATATGAATCAGTTTGTTATATGTTGGAAAGGAGACCTGTGTCAAAGGAATTTATTGCATGAATTTTCCTCTTCAATATGTTGTTTGCCTTCTAATTTTAACTACACTGACACAAAAACTTTTCAATATATTTATTTCAGTATATTCAATATTCTGGCATATGGTTTGAGATGTTGGACTATATCTAATTTTTTTCAAGACTGCATTGCAATTTGCTCAGCGGTCTTCATTGACTAGTGAGCCTTTCTCTCAGTAGTTGGACCTTTGATTTTTTTGAAAATAATGCTCCCATGTTTGCTTGTTCATTATTCATATTATCTGTTTAATTTATTGATTCAATTTATTTTTCAGCCAGTATCAAAAAGTTAATTATTGGCTTTTAGATTAGTTTGAGGTATATCTGATATTGTGATTGTCCTCCTTATTAATTCCTTTATCATTTATCTTTATCATTCCTCTACATGAATTTTGATATGTTTTCTAGGTACATGATGTAATGCTTTTGTAGTTTTATTGGTATGACATTGAATAAAACAATTAATTTAGTTTGAATTGAAATTGATTATTCTCTGAATACTACACAGGATTTTCTTATAAATCCATCCCTCTTCCTTTGGGAGTGAATATAAGGCTTACTAAATTTATTTTCTGAGATTAGGTTCTTTAAACTATTATTCCAGTTAACCTATTTTACTTTTAGTGGTAAATATTGATCTGTTTAATTGAAATCATTTGTTTTGTTGGCATATAATTAGGCAGAATAGTTTTTAATTATTTCCTTTATTTATGATTTCTTCATTTTGATTCTTCTTTGACCCTGAAAATTTGGTTTTGCTCTCTTCCTCCTTTTAGTTGAGCTAGCTATTTTGATTATTGATGTTTATTTATTATGCTTGGCATTTTATTATTTTACTTTATAAGTTTCTAATATTATTCAGCAATTCAATGTTCTTTTTCACTTTTCACTTTGTTAATCTCTTCCTTGACTTTCAGAATTAAATGTTAGTATTAAGATGAATTTTTATTATGTTTTTCTAAAATTTTTTTTAAAAGTTCCATCCCTAATTCACGAATTTGTTTTTCCTTTCTTTTGTTGGTAAAAATATCTAAAGTATATGATTGTTCCTAAGAACTGATTGGTATTATTCCAAAAATTTAGATCTCAATTTTGGCCATAGTTTCGGTAATTAGGCTATCTCTCCTTGAACTTTTTTCCAGGTCAGTTATTCTTTTATAGTAGATACTTTGCATTTTCTTTCTTTCTTTTTAGTTTTAAAATTTGTGCTCTACTATTTTTTTGTTATCTTATGTCCTCATTAATTTATGTTTGGTCCATTTTAATTTCCAGAAAGTCTCTTACTTCTTGTACTAAGATGTTCAATCTCATTTCAGTTCTTTTCCTCCAGAGCTTTCATTTCATTGACACTATCATTTTAAAAGTTCTGGGGGTTTTTGAGTAATTAAAGTTGTCTTCATGTAAGAGATATGCATTTATATAAGTTATTCTTGTAGCAGCCCACTATGGAAAGACTCTCCTTCACTACTTCAGTATAAGAGTCTTAATTAGTACAATGACTTTAATCTATAGGTTCTCCTTTGAACTAAAAAGATAATTGGATATTGGATTGAAATAAATTGATAATTTCCAATTCAAAGAAAATATCTTCCTTCTCTCTCCTACTTTACCCTTTGTAACTATTAATATTAATGCAGTTTCCAGTGATTTCATTGAATATATGGAAATATAGCAATAGTATGACATCAAAGATTTCTTTTAGGAAGTTGATTATAGCACAATTTAATTCAATAAATATTCATTAAATATATAATATTAGACAGTTAGGGGTATAGTAGATGGAATGCCAGGCCTAAAGTCAGGAAGACTCATCTAGCTGAGTTCAAATCTGGTCTCAGACACTTAATAGCCATGTGACTCTGGGCAAGTCACTTTACCCTGCTTGCCTCAGTTAAAAATGATCTGGAGAATGAAATGGCAAACCACTCCAGTATCTTTGTCAAGAAGACTCTAAATGGGGTCATGAAGAGTTGGACGTGACTGAAATGACTGAAAAATAACAAAAATGCGTAACATATATTAGGCACTATGCTAGGTATCAGGGATACAAAGACTTACAACTTAATGCAAGTGGGGTGAGTGGAGGAGGATATTACTTAAATAAATTCGATAGAAGGTGGAATAAGTGTAAAATAGGAATTCAAACAAAAACAATGTAAGAAAACTTGAGCATGAAGAAGTCACTTTGAGCTGGGGGTAATCAGGTAAGACTTCATGGAGTAGGTGGCACTTGAGCTAGGTTTAGAAGGAAGAGAAAGATTCCAACAGGTAGAGATGACAAAGGAGCATAGAAAGGTAACTAATATAAAAAAGGAATTGCGTGATAGGATGGGTTAGAGGATCACATTATTGAAAGCCCACATTCCAGGCAAAGAATTTTACATTTTACACCAAAGGCAATAGGGAGCTACTGAAGTTACTTCAGTAGTGGAGTGGTCATTAAGAAAGAATATTTTGATAATTCTATAAAGAATTGATTGGAGAGACTAGAAGAATTATTAGGAGGTCAGTCCTTACAATAGTGATGTCTAATACAATTTTCTAAAGTATAATGCCAAACTTCTAAAAATAAAAGTAAGGGCAACATGCACACATATACATACATACATACATATATATATATGTATATATACATATAGTTTACATATATATATATAGTTAGATAAATTATGTAGTTTATTCTCAGATAACTTTCATACTTGCTCAGAAATTATATATTATGTTGCTGGTTACCTATCTTTCATCCATTTCACTGTAGGAGATGGATCTCCAACGGCCTTACATGGGAGAACAATATCTTTCATCCACGGAGTAGTTACAGTACCACTGAAAGTCAGAATTCTAGCTGGAGCTGAAGGAAGAAAAATAGAAGAATATTATTATAAGATTCTCTTTAATGTAGGATAGATCTTGGTTCTCTTAAACATGATGGCATAAAGTAAAAGACTAGGGCAATGTAGTTAATTAATAACACACCATTTTTATACATATTTCTGTATTTTTTCATAGGCTGTTTCTTCTATTCTTAATCTTGCTATATTAATTTTTTTTGGGTGTAAATGTTTTTCAATTTTATGTGCTTTTTTTGACTTCTATCCTATTTTTGGTTAAAAATTCATCCTTTACTCAAAGCTATGAAAAGTCTATAATCTGGTTGTATTGTAATTTTTATATCATTCTGACTATTCAGGTCATAAATTAACTCAATATATATATTGAATTTGTTGTATTAATTTATATATATTTATATATAATATATTTATATATATAGAATTTATTTAAGAATATGAAGATGTTGCCCTAAATCTAATTTCTTCCAAATAGATCTCAAATTTTTCTAGCAGTTGTTATCAATAGGAGTCTCTTTTCTAGGTAATTTATGTTTTGGGGTTTATTAAGTTCTATTAGTTCTGATTCTTTTTCTGTCTAGTCTATTTTATTTAAACTAGTTCCAAATAGTTTTGATGATGGTTGTTTCATAATATAGTTTCAGCTTTGTCCCATAATTCCTTCCTAGTCCACTAGGAATCTGAATTAAAATGTTGCTTAAGACTCTTTATTAACTGTATAACTATGTTCAAATCACATAACCTTTCTCAGTCTAAGTTTCTTTGATATTAGCCTTTTTCCCCTAGGATTTCTCTGTTGGTCTCTTCCTGACAGGTCTCTTGTTGATGGATATTCCCCAAGTTATACCTTAAAACTATTTCAGTCTCCTATCATGTTGGTGAATTTAATTTTCACTAATGTTGTTCTCTCCCATAAAAGCCTATGTATGGATAGGATTTGTTTCAGCTAGATGCTGTTCTCCTTTTTCCATAGGCCTGATGTGGTCATGCACTTTTGTCCTCTGCCCTAGTATTTTTGGTTCCTTATTTCTGCTTTTGGTCTGGGTTAGCATCTACTCCTTTTCTTGGGCTTATTTGGGGTTCTCTAACCTAGGGATCACTTCAAGTAGAAGGGAACTTGATTCCCATTTTCCCATATTTCTCCCCTCTTACATAGCAGGGCTGATTCAATATTTCATGCTGGTTTTAACAGAATGATGTGGGAAAGGGCAGGAATGGCAGAGGCTTCAGCAGGAGGCAAATTCCTGAGTTGTTCCCAAGGCTCAAACCTCTGGGTTACTTTATGTGCCTTGCTGAGCATCTTGCTTTCTTAATCTACTTCTATAACTCATTTTTTTGTTTGTTTTAGAACTAATAGAGACTAGAAAAAACATAATTTTCCATCTTATTGGTCATGAGACCTGGAAATTTTTTCATAGGGAGAAGTTTAGACTTCCTGAAGAAGCCATTAAATTGCACACCTAGAGTTAAGGAGTTCTGGGTACCCCACAGAATAAATAAGCTCCCTGGATTAGTCATATATATGGAACCATTCTATTATTCTTTAATGGGAATTCCTAACCCAGAAAGTATTATCTACTATCTTGGTTGCCCTGGGGAAAATAGGAAAGAACTTGGAGAATGAGCTAAGTAGGGCATTTAGATATCTGCTATCCAAATACTGTTTTGTAAATGACCATTAAAAATATTGTGAACTTAACAAACACAAAAAAGATAATTTCCAAAAAAGATAAAGAAGGAATTGTTTTTGAAGCTGTAAATATCTATGATGTAGAGCCTACTTAAAAAAAAATAAAATTACAAATTTAGCATTTTACTTTCCAACTTATCCTGTCTGTGCTTTCTTCAAGACTTCAGTCTCTTCTCTTTTGTTTACTTTCTTTGGTATGTTTTAGAGATCATATCTCTTTTTTCTTTTTCTTTTTCTGGCATTCTCTCGATGACCAAATTCTGCCCATCCCCTTCCCATTGAAAAGAGAAAAAAATCCTTGTAGCAGTCAAGGAAAACAATTTGGTATGTGAGTCATGCCCTCAAATGCGTGTTTAATTCTGCAGTTTGACATCTTCTTAGGAGATGGGCAGCATCATTCATTATTTGTCTTCATGACTGGTCATTGCATCAATCAAGGTAGTTTTTAAACGTATTTTTAGAATTCTATTGTGATTATATCATTGTTTTCTTGGTTCTGTCTCCTCCAGTCTATATCAATTCATATGTCGTCACAGGTTTCACTGAAACCATATGTCTCATCATTCCATACAGTACAATAATATTCCATTACGTTGATGAACCATGATTTATTCAACCATCTATCAACTGATGGACTTTCTCCTAGTTTTTAGTACTTTAAGGACTGCTGTGAATATGACATACCTGGAGGTTGGCAGATTGATTTCTAATCCCTATTAACAATAAATGGAGATGAAAACTGAAGTCCTCCAAAACCATTTTTTACAAATAGGTTATTTAATTAAGACAGTAATACAAATTGGTAAGGCAAGACAAGAAAAAAGTGAGTGAAGGCAAAGGGGAGAGGAAGAGAATGGGAAATAGAGAAGTAGCAACTGGATGAAGTGTATGAGGAAATGAAAGATTGTTTTAAGGATAATGGAGATCTAAGAATGTGAAGTCAGATAAAAAGAAATCTGTAAGGAAGGAGAGACTGAAGATGAATAAAGGAGAGTGTTGATTAATGACTAATAGAAAATATCAAAGTTATAAAATCTTTACATATAGAGTGTGTAGATGAAAATTAGTGACCATTTTTAAAAAATTTAACAGTTCAGAGATTTTAATTTTTAGATATATAATAATAACTAATATTTAATAAAGTGATTTGAAGTTTACAAGTGCTTTGTATGTTACCCTCAGTTGATCCTCACAATGACTGTGAGAGATGGGTGCTATTGTTATCCCACTTTGACAGATGAAAGAACAACTGAGGCTTAGAGAGGTTAAGTGACTTGCCCAGGGTCACAGTCATCATCTGAGGGAGGTTTGAACTCAGTTCTCCCTGATTTTAAGTCCACTGTTCTATCCTTACATCACCTATCACTACTCAATAAACTCCAGTGATTCACTATTACCTGTAAGATAATGTAATAAGCTTCTCTTATTAGGACAGGCTCAAAAGTATGTGGTTTCAGAAATTTTATGAATTTTATTAAAATTGATCTGTATTTAAGCTATCTACTTTTGCAAAGAAAATTAGCTATCTGGATTGGCAAAAATTCACCTTGAGTTAATATTGTGAGCTAATTTATCTATCTATAATAGATGGAGGTTCCTTTAACCCAGAGCTATTATGCAATGTCCACTTCCTGGATGCTAGAAATGATGATGATAGTTGAATGGGAGTTGGGATGTATGACCAAAGAGAGGTAGTGCTCAAAGCGAAGCCCTGCAATTAAGAAAGGCATTATCCAGGATGATTTTGGCTGACCTCTTTCTAAAAGGTGAGGAAAATCATCCTGAGTCAAATTTTGCCCTGCTCAATGATACCTGATGGTTACACTTTTATTAATATCCTATACATTCTGCATATCTCATTTGTGCACACAATGTCTGCTCCATTTGTATTTAAGTTCCTTGAAGGTAGGAACCATTTCTTTTCATTTTTATGTCCCTGGTACTTAGTACAATGCCTGGCACAAAGGAGGGACTTAATAAATGCTTGTTGATTCATTCATTGATTGCCGGTTTCTAAGGAGTTTTCTAATTCTAACATCCTATGATCTTAAATTAAATGAAGTGACTTGATCAAGGTCAACAACCAGTAAATGTTAAAAGAAGGACTGCTTGGTAGCACAGGTCGATAGAATGCTGATGTGAGGTCAGAAAGACCTCAGTTTGAAACTTAACTTGCATTGACTAGATGTGTGATCCTGAGCTTGTTTTTTAGCCTCTCTTAGCCTCAGCTTCCTCATCTGTAAAATGAGAGTGGCCTCTAAGGTCTATTTCCAGCTCTATATCTAGGATCCTATAACCCAGGCCTTGGATCACAAGTTCAGTGTTCTTTACTCTGGAAAACTCTAACTCTTTGGAATGGTACATTCAACTTTTAAGACAATCAAATAACTTATATTTAGTATATTTCTGATTTAGTACCCAAAGAAAGGTATACCTTTAGCTAATGGCTCTACAGTGATGATTTCACTGCTGTTGCCTCTCCCTGCTGAAGTCACAGCCACCACCCAGACACTGTACTGTTGATTCCGATTCAGGTTAGGAATTCTGTAGGAAAATGCATCAGGAGATGCTTCAAATTCACTGTTAACCTGTAATAAGAGACATAAATATTTCCACATTTAGAGGCAAAAGTCAAACTTAGATTACGTCAGGGAACAATTTAGTCTGATGTGTGGAAAGAGCATGGGTTTTTGAATAAAAAGACTTGATCTGAATGTTGGCTCTGCTACTGACTTTGGACAAGTTATCTAAACCTCAGATGATCTCTAAGGTCCCTGCTGGCTCTAAATTCTATGACCTTGATGGATAAATGGGTTAGATAATAATCCATGTAGGATTTTGAGTGTCACCATGAAAAGGCTTCATTGTTGGGAGTAGTGTTTTGTTGGTAGTTTGAGCATATCAATGCCCTGCTCAATAAAATCTAGTTGGCCGGCTCACTATCACCTCCAGGATCAAATATAAGATCCTGTTCAGCCTTCAAAGTCCTTGATGACCTCCCTATCCCCTGCCCAACGTACTTTTTCAGTCTCTTTTTACCCCCATCAGAGGCCACTTATGGCAGAGAAGAGAGATTCCCTAAACTCCTCAGGGTATCAAAGTTGGGGAAAAAGTTACAGAGCAGGCCCAGAGATAATGGAATCAACAATGCAACAAGTGTAACCTCAGTATTCAGGCTCTGTCTAGGGGAAAGGTCAAAGAATTGAAATCCTGATTTAGAGTCCTGCGAACTGTGGTCTGCACACCCTGGAAGGGGTGGGAGTTAGAATCATGGGGAAGGAAGATGGCATTCCTAAAGTAGAAGGAAGTTTTGAATTTCAAAACTTCAGTGACTCCATCTGCCTGTAATCAGGCTAGCTGGAGAAGCCTGACAAATCAAGTCAACAAGCATTTATTAAGTGCCTACTTAATAGGCACTTTGAGAGAAATAAGGAGCTGGCAGCTGAGGGGGTGATAATGATGGGTACTTAGGGACAGAGTGGCTGAGAGGGGAATGCATAGCAGCTGGGGGAGGGGGTGGGCATGATGGGGAGGATGGTGATAACAAAGAACTAGTAATAAAGCTGCTGGCTATAAGTACCTCTTTAAGATCTGAGGAAAGTTTTGCTTTTTCTTTCTGGTCTTATTTTATAACTTGCTAACTTAGCAGAAAAAGTGATCCAGGTGCCTCTAAGCCATAAAATGAACTTAATTGTATTGTGGTGTGGCTTCACTACCCACAGGGACCTGAGGTAAAATCTGTGTGTGTGTTTGTCCTTCATTGCCAAAGAAGATCATGCCATCAAACGGTGACATGACTTGCACCTGACCTTGTTTTGAGTGAGTGAGGGCTGTGCAGGTCACCAGCCTCACTTCTTCTCCAGAGCCATCTGAATCCAGTGACCAGATATTCATCAGGATGACTGGAGATGATCCAGGATGAGGCAATTAAGGTTAAGTGACTTGCCCAAGGTCACACAGCTAGTGAGTGTCAAGTGTCTGAGGTGAGATTTGAACTCCGGTCCTCCTGACTCCTGCACTGGTATTCTATCCACTGTACCACCTAGCTTCCCTTACTGACGTAAAATCTAAGTGTTAGGCAAAGAGGAGAGGGAAGGGTCTAGAAGAAGAGTCAAAGAAATGTTACCCTCTTGGGAGAAAAAAGTCATGATCTGGAAAGAATCACTTCCTCCCCTTTTTTTGTTGGGAAGGGAAGAAAAAAGTATATGTTCAGCTGAGACCACCACATAGCAATACCTGACAACTGGGTACTATGTCAAGGATATGCTTTTTATACTTTGATTCAATGTTTTTTTTCTGCATTAGGAATTTATTCTTTGAATGATTTTTATTCTCTTGAGCAGTATTTACTGAATTGTTGCTAAAGACATTTAATATATTCATATCATAGGAATATTAATTTTTATTTTCCTGAATTTTGCTTTTTTGATATTTTATGTTCATTTATTTTTTGTCTTTTATAGCTTGAGTTTAAAATTGAATTTAGCTCAACATTGGCCACTTTGTGAAGATTATTGGAAGTTGAATTTTCTTTTAAATCTAAAATTTTGCTAGACAAGTTCTAATTTCTAATGCAAAATTTCTTTTAAGAAAAACTTTTATTTATTGCTTTTATGACTTATTTTCTTTTCTCTCTTATTAAAATTATTATTTTGAGGAGCCAAGATAGTGGAGTAAATAGTAAGTCTCTCTCACCCTCCTTTGTTGACCTTGAAAAATCTAGAGGATGTTGCCCCAAGGAAAATCCTGGAATAGGGGATTCATCAGAAAGACGAGGTATGGCAGTCTTTTAGCTCTAGCTTGGGAGGCCAGGGGGATTATTGAGAAACTCCCTCTTGCTGTGGCTAAAGGGACAAGTACAGGAAGGGAGGCATTTCTGCAAACCAGCAACAAGCCCCACCTCAGCAGACCAGCAAGGTATCCTGAGTCCCAGGGTAGAGGAGTAGGGAAGTGCCAACACCAAGCTCACGCCACCTCCAGCTCAGTACCAGGTAAAATACCAGACTACTACAACATCCAACTGCAAACACCTGAGGCCCCAGCACAGAAAACCAGTAACCAGGCCCTCACCCTCCAGCACAAGAAGTCTGGGACAATACCCCTGGTCCCAGAAACAGAGATAAAACTTAAAAGCCAAAAAATCGAACAACATGAGCAAGAAGAATAAAAAAAAATCAGTGACCATAGAGGAATATCTTAGTGACAGGGAAGATCAAAACACAAATTTAGAAGAGTACAACATGGTCAATATACCCACATCCAAAACCTCAAAGGGGAGTATGAACCGGTTTCAAGCCCCAAAAGTCTTGTTGGAAGAGCTCAAGAAAGATTTTAAAAGTCAAATAAAACAGACAGAAAAAAATTTAAAAATACAATTGACAAAATGGAAAAAAAGGTACATTGAACAAAATAATTCCTTAAAAAGTACAATTGGCCAAATGAAAAAGGAGGTAGAAAAGCTAACTGAAGAAAGAAATTCATTAAAATTTAGAATTGGGCAATTAGAAGACAATGACTCTGTGAGACATCAACAATCACTCAAACAAAATCAAAAGAATGAAAAAACAGAAGAAAATATAAAATGCCTCATTGGAAAAACAACGGACCTGGAAAATAGATTCAAGAGAGAAAATTTAAGGAAACCTCCTCTGAGGTCTTAGAACCAGAGTAAAATAGTCATTGAAAGAATCCACCGATCACCTCTTGAAAGAGATCCCAAATTGAAAATGCCAAAGAATATTATAGTCAAATTTCAGAATTATCAGATTAAGAATAATTAAGCAACCAGAAAGAAACAATTCAAGTATTATAGAACAACAGTCAGGACTACACAGGACCTTGCAGTTTCTACATTAGAAGACTGGAGGGCTTGGAATATGACATTCCATAAGGCAAAGGACTTTGGATTACAGCCAAGGATCAAAGACCCAGTGAAATTGAGCATAATCTTTCAGGGAAGGAGATGGACATTCAATGAAATATGAGACTTCTAGACTTTCCTGATAAAAAGACCAGAGCTCAATGGAAAATTTGTTCTTGAAATAGAAGACTCAAGAGAGGTATAAAAAAGTAAACAGGAAAGGGGCAGGGGGTAAACTCATGTTATTCAATAAGGATAAACTTTTCATATCCCTACTTGGGAAAATGATACTTACAACTTTTGAGAATTGTATCTTTATTACAACATATAGAAGGGAAATATATAGACAGAGGGATAAATTTAAGTTGATTTTGATGTGTTGATCAAAAATCTAATTAAGTGATATAAACAAATTGTAATGGGAGAAGAGAGAAGGAGGATGCAGAAAAGGGTAAATTACATCACATGAAGAGGCATAAAGACATATTACAGTAGAGGGAAAGAAGGGAAGGTGATGAGCATTGTTTGAATTACTCTCATTGGATTTGGCTCAAGGAGGGAATAACATACTCAGTTAGGTATAGAAATCTAACTTCTCCTATAGGCAATTGGAGGGGAAAAGGGAAAGGAAAAGGAGGGAGGAGTGGAAGGAAGGGAAGCAGTAATAAGAGAAAAAAGAAAGAAATGGAAGGGCAGCTGATTGAAGGGAAGGCAGCTTGAGGGAGGAGGCAGTCAAAAGTAAAACTCTAGAAAGGAGGGAAAAGGAGAAAGGAGAAAGAAAAGCATAAACAGGGGTAGAGGAGATAGTATGAAGAGAAAGATACAAATAGTAATCTTAACTGTGACTGTGAATGTGAACGGGATGAACTTTCCTGTAAAGTGAAAGTGGGTAGTAGAATGGATTAAAAATAGTAATCCCATAATATGTTGCTTATAAGAAACACATTTGAAATAGAGAGATACATACAGGGTAAATATAAAAGACTGGAGGAGAGTATATTATGCAGTGATTAGAGTATATTGTGAAGTGAAAAAAAAGCAGGAGTAGCAGTTCTGACCTCAGACAAAGCAAAAGCAAAAATAGATGTAATTACAATAGATAAGGAAGGAAACCATATCCTGCCAAAGACAGCATAGATAATGAAGCAATATCACTGCTTCATAAACATATATGTACCAAGTGGCATAGCACCCAAATTTTTAGAGGAGAAGTTAAGGAAGTTACAGGAAGACATAGACAGCAAAACTATGCTAGTAGGGTACCTCAACCTCCCCCTCTTTGAATCAGAAAAATCTAACCAGAAAACAAACAAGAAAGAAATTAAGGAGGTGAATAGAATTTTAGAAAATTTACATATGGTAGACTTCTGGAGAAAACTGGATGGGGCTAGAAAGGAATATACCTTTAGCTGTACGTGGCACCTACACAAAAATTGACCAGGTACTAGGGCATAAAAACCTCACAATCCAATGCAGAAAGGCAGAAATATTAAATGAATCCTTTTCAGATCATGATCCAATACATATTATATGTAATAAATGGCCATGGAAAGATAGATCAAAAATCAATTAGAAATTAAATAATCTAGTCCCAAAGAACGAGTTAAACAACAAATTATAGAAACAATCAGTAACTTCATCTAAGAAATGACAATAATGAGACAACATATCAAAACTAATGGGATACAACAAAAAGCAGTTCTTAGGGGAAATTTTATATCTCTAAATGTATACATGGACAAAATAGAGAAAAAGGAGATCAGTGAAATTGGGCAGGCACCTAAAAAAGCTAGAAACAGAACAAATTTAAAAACCCCAATTAAATACCAAATTAGAAATTCTGAAAACCAAAGGAAAGATTAATAAAATTGAAATTAACAAAACCATTGAACTAATAAATAAAACTAAGAGCAGGTTCTATGAAAAAAGGAATAAAATAGATAAACTTTTGGTTAATTTGATTAGAAAAAGGGAAAATTGTCATTTGGATTTTTAATGCTCTTTTGCTTTTTTTAATTAAAAATATTTTATGAATTACTCTGCTTTCCCATTTTTCCTTATGTAACTACTACTAATTTGATTTGGTCATAATTCTCTTAATGTATATGCATATTTTCTGTGTTGCTTGATAATGACAAACTCATATCATTTAGTGTTGATATAAAAATGGAATGCTGTTGTTATTACAACTGATCACCTTGTTGATACTTATGTTGGTAATTGACATATTGCTGTTTTTACTGTTTACTCTTATTGTTGGAGTTTATCTAAATTCAGTCAATTAGTAATTTACATTTTGGTGAATGAAATTTACTAACTGAACTAAAACTTCTATATGTGACAACTTCAAGGTTATACGAGTAACAAGAGGGTGGACAACAAATTCTCTGATGCTCATGACATCTCAGAGCTCTCCAAAAAAGAAATTATATACCAAAGAAAAAGCAATTTCAACTATTCCCATAATCTAGGATACCCAGAATTGAAAAGAAGGAAAAACATACTCCCAAATCAGAAACCCTAGAACTGATGTTGATTTTGAACTCACTGAGCACTTCTTCCCAACCCTGTACACTACCAGCAGTGAGATTCCACGAGCGGACCAAAGGTCATGGAACAACCTTACATCAAAATCCACTACTACATCCCAATTCCATGTCCCATCATAGAGACTACAGTTCCAAGATATGGAAGTTTCCCGTGGCTTCAATAGCCTACTTGGCAATAGCTCTTCAGGAGCAAAAGTCTGCAAGGTCTTGTAATCTGGAAGAGAAATGCCACAAAGCCCTGGACTATCAGTAATTCTGAACTGTCATGCTGCCAGTATCAGGGAAAGTAATCTCTGCTGGTGCAAGAGAAAGCAATTTCTACCAGGGCTGGGGAAACAGCCTACTCTGGTGCCATGGAAAGTAGGTTCTAAAGTATTAGTGCTAGGCCAGAAAACTAAGGAAGAGAAGGAGTGGGATAGGTGATCAGGACAGGAGAGCTGTGCATTACTCCATCAAACCTGAGGGAAGAGCACAGCATTCAGGTGGGACTAGTTTTGACCATCCAAAAGTCAGTTGGGGCAGACACCTAACTTGGTGCACTGTGAACTTCCCAAGGCAAGAGGAAGGCCGAGATGCTTTGAGATCTAGCTCCAAGGAAATCACAGAGGGGAGAGACTCAGAATTGAACAATAAAGAAAATAAGGTGGGGAAAGCACAGGTGAGAGAAGACTGAAAGTACCAAAGATTCCAGTAAGAAGTACTTTTGAAGACCTTGAATATAAACAGATAAAAGAATAAGGAAAATAGTAATATTATAAGGAAACATGAACTCTAAATTTGGTAAATGAATTAAAGCATCTTTGCACAAATACTACAAAACAAAGAAAAATAATCCAACATTCGATGAAACAGAGGACTTTGTAGAATTTAAGAGAAAATGGAATTGCAACACATTGTTTCTGAGTAACATAAAAAAATGAGAATTGTGAGGGCAAAATTTATGCCCTACATGGCGAAAATAATGACCAGAATAGAAACAGTAAAGTCTGTAATGGCAAACCTCACTAAAAAATAAAAGAAAAACCAATAGGTTGGCAATGTAAATACACAGAGATAAAAGACAGTCTAGAAGAAGAGAAACCAAAAACAAGAATATTAAAGAAAATATGCTCACTATGCAAGGAAAATAGATGAATCTCCAAGACAGGGTTCATAGAGACAACCTAAGGATCCAGAGAGACCTAGGTCTTTCTAGAAGAATATGACAGGACAAAGATACCTTAATATTATAATAAAGGAAGTAATAGAAGAGAACTTCCCAGAGCTTCTGAACATAGAAAATGATTCATCAATTGAAAAAATTCACAGAAAAAAACCCAAGGCTGCAAACTCTCAGTTCTACATGATATCAGGAGAACGTCCTTTAAGTACAAAGGATATTTGAACATTGCAAGACTCCAGGCAGAAAAAGAAGGAAATGTGATAATGTGTTCTGAAGAGAACCGGAGCTAAGGATGCAAAGGTTTATAAATCTGAGTTTAACCATACAGGAAAAAAATAAATAAGTAAGCAAACAAACAAATGTAATAAGAAAGGATAAGAATTTTAAAGTAAGAAATGATGTTTGAAAAATAAATAAAAGGGAACAGGTAAAAAAAAAACCCTCATTTGACATGCCAGTTTTATAGCACCTCTATTAAGTTCAAGAGGCATTTCAGTAATCAGTAAACTCCCAGGAAAGATACAAGTATCTTGACTTGGCTGCATCCAAGAAACCTTTAAAACATAAAGAATTTGGTGTTTCTATGAAAAATTAGTATATACTGTGTTTATTTTGCTCAGTCATTAATAAAGTAGCTCTAGCTTATATGATTGAAAAGTGACAGAAGCTGATGGATAACAATGAGAAATTATCTTAAAATCAAGAAAGCTCTTTGTTAAATAATTAAAAGATAGGCATAAAAATCTTACAAAGACTGGATCAACTAACAACCCAAAGATGTACTAGTATTAACCTATGTGGACAATTTTTTAAAATTGAGAATTTCATTTTCTCCCAATTACATGTAAAAACAATTTTTCATATTCCTTAAACATTTTTTGAATTCTGTTCTCCCTCCCCTCTTTCCTCAGTAAGAAGGCAAGCAATTTGATATCAGTTATGCATGTGTAGTCATGCAAAGCAAGTTTCCAGATTAGTCATAATGTGAAAGAAAACATAGACCTCCCAAAAAACCCAAACCAAAAACAAAACAACCCAAACCAAGAAAAAAAAGTAAAAAACAAAGGCTTGTTCAATGTGCACTCATACTTCATCAGTTCTTTTCCTGGGGATGGATATCATTTTTTCATCATTAGTCCTTCCGAAATACCTTGGGTCACTGTATTGCCAAGGATCGCTATGTCATTCACAATTGATCATCATATGACACTGCTGTTACTAATTACAATGTTCTCCTAGTTAAATTCATTTCTTTTTGCATCAGTTCATGTCAGCATCTTCAGATTTTTTTGAGAGCATCCTGCTCATCATTTCTTATAACACAATATTATCCCGTCACAATCATATACCTCAGCTTGTTCAACCATGCCTTAATTTATGGGAATCCCTTCTTTGGGGGAATCCAGATGGGAATTCAGTTCTTTGACTAGAAAAGTGCTGCTATAAACATTTTTGTATATAAACATCCTTTTCCTTTTTATTTTTTATTTCTTTGAGATACAGACCTAGGAATGGTATTTCTGTGTCAAATGGTATGCATGGTTTTATAACCCTTTAGGCATAGCTCTAAATTGCTATCCAGAATGGTTGAATCAGTTCATAACTCCAACAATAGTATCAATTTTCACATATCTTACCCAATATTTGTCATTTTCCCTTTCTGTCATATTAACCAATCTGATAGGTGTGAAGTGGTACCTTGGAATTGTTTTAATATGTGTTTTTCTGATCATTAGTGATTTAGAACATTTTTTCATATCACTATAGATAGTTTATATTACTTTGTCTGAAAATTTCTTGTTCATATCCTTTGATCATTTATCAACTGGGAATGAATCTTATTTTTATAATTTGATTCAGTTCTCTATATATTTGAGAAACAAAGCTAACATGCTGTAAAAATGTTTTCAGAGTTAAGATTATTAATTGTATTTCCTTTCATCCTATTTCCCTCTTTATTCTACTCTCTCTTTCCTTTCACCCTATCCATCCTCAGAAGTCTTTTGCTTCTGACTTTTACCTTCCCCAAACTGCCCTTCCTTGCCTCAACCCTCCTTCTTTTATTGCCTTCCTCTCCTACATTTCTGTATAGTGAGATAGATATCTAGATCCAATTAAGAATGAATGTTATTAGCTCTTTAAGCCAATTCAGATGACAGTAATGTTATAATTTCCACACACACCCCCATCTTTCCTTCAACTTTAAAAGCTCTTTTGTGCTTCTTTTATGTGAGATAATTTATCTCACTCTACCTTTCCCTTTCCTTTTCTTCAAGTGCATTCCTCTTTCTCACCCCTTATTTATCTTTTTGGATCTCATTCTATCATATTCACCTTAGGTGGAGCCAAGATGGAAAAGGCAGGGAATTGCCTAAACTCTCCCCAGTTTTCCTAGAAACAACTTTAAATTCAGCCTCTAAATGGATTCTGAAGCAATACCAACAAAAGACTGGAAAAAACAATTTTTCAGCTCCAGGACTGCATGACAAGTCTATCTCATTTGAATAAAAGGGGAGTGTAGCTCAGCACAGGCAGTGTCTAGACAAGCCAAGGGGATGCCCCTAGTCCCAGAACAAATAAGCAACCCAGTTCAGTCAGTGAGTGTTACAGTGGAACAGCTCTGAGGTCTCCAGGACTAACCTAATAGGTGAGATTCCAGCTCCAGAGCTTCAGTGTAGCAGGTGAATTGTTGCAGAAAGCCAGTGAATAGGACTTACTCTCTTTATCCCTATCTCCCATGAAAGAAACTTGAGGCAGAGCACCCAGTGTCCCAGGAGCAGAGCTCAACTTAAAAAGTGATGGAATATGGTGGAAAATGAAAAAGAAAACAACAACAAAGCCTTAATCATAGAAAGCTACTGTGGCCACAGGGAAGATTAGAACACAAACTCAGAAGAGGACAACAATGGCTAAAAGCCTACAAGCAATGGCTCAAGTAGAAATACAATTTAGTCTCAAGCCCAAAAAGTCCTCTTGAAATAGCTTTAAAAGGATTTCAAAAATCAGAGAGGTAGAAGAAAAATTGGGAAAAGAAATGAAAGTTATGCAAGAGAATCATGAAAAAGAGTCAATAGCTTGGTAAAGGAAGCATAAAAAGTTGACTGAAGAAAAATCCTTAAAAAATAGAATTGGTCAAATGGAAAAAGAGGTACAGGAGGTAACTGAAGGGAAATAATTCCTTAAAAATTAGAATTGGGAAAATGGAAGCTAATGACTCTATGAAACATCAAAAATCAGTCAAGCAAAATCAAAAGAATGAAAAAAACAAATAGAAGAAAATGTAAAATACTTCACTGGAAAACAATTGACATGGAAAAAAGACCCAGTAAAGATATTTAGAAATTCTTGGACTACCTGAAAGTCATGATTTAAAAAAAAGAGTTTGGATAGCCTCTTTCAAGAAATTATCAAGGAAAACTGTCCCGATGTCCTAGAACCAGAGAGTAAAATGGTAATGGAAACACTCCACTAATCACCTCCCAGAAGAAATGCCAAAATCAAAATTCCCAGAAATATTATTGCCAAATTTCAGAACTCTCACATCATGGAGAAAATACTACTAGCAGCCAGAAAGAAGCAATTCAAATACTAATGAGTCAAAGTCAGGATTACACAGGGTTTAGTACTTTGTACATTATAGGATCAGAGGGTTTAGAATATTCCAATAAATCTGATAGCCTACGTGAAATGGATTAATATTTACAAATTTACAAATTGTCCAGATTAAAAGAAGAAGAAATAGAATACTTAAATAACCCCATTATTAGTAAAAAGAAATTGAATGAGCCATAAAATAAAAGAGGTAAAGAAAAAACTGATAAAAGTAATGAAAGTGATAATGCAAGAAAATCATGAAAAAAGAGTCAATAGTTTGGTGAAGGAGGCACAAAGATGGATTCACAAGTGAACTCTACCAAACCAATACTACACAAAGTATTTGGGAATATAGGCAAAGAAGGACCTCTATCAAATTCCTATCTACCTACACTAGGGAGAGTCAAAACAGAGAAAGAAAATTATAGACCAATTTCTCTAATGAAAATACTAGCAAGGAGATTACAACAATATATCATTAGGATGATACATTTTGATCAAGTAGGATTTATACTAGGAATGCAGGGCTGGTACAACATTAGGAAAACTATCAGCGTAATTGACCATATCAATAAAAAAATCAACACAAATTATATGTTTAAATCAATAGAGGCAGATAAAACTTTCGACAAAATACAAGTCACTCTAATTAAAAATTCTAAACAATATAGGAATAAATGGAGCTTTCCTAAAAATTATTAGTATCTTTCTAAAATCATCAGCAAGCATTTCCTGTTACTGAGATAAATTAGAAGCCTTCCCAATAAGACTGGAGGTGAAACAAAGATGCCCATTATCACAATTGTTATTCAGTATTGTAGTAGAAATTTTAGCTTTCTCAATAAAAGAAAAAAAAGAAATTGCAGGAATTAGAATAGACAACGAGGAAACAAAATTATCACTGTTTGCAGATAATATGATGGTATACTTAGAGAATCCCAAAGAATTAACTAAATAACTATTTGAAATATTAAAAACTTTGGCAAAGTTGCAGAATACAAAATAAATCCATATAAATCATCAGAATTTTATATATACATACATATATGTATATGTGCATATATATATACACACACAAAGCTCAGCAACAAGAGGTAGAAAGAATCTCCACTTCAAATAATTGTACACAATATAAAATACTTGAGAGTCTACCTGTTGAGCCAAACCAATGAACTATATGAACACAATTACAAAATACTTGTCACAAATAAAATAAGATCCAAACGACAGGAAAAATGTCATTTCCTAATGGCCAAGTCAATACAATAAAAATTATAATTATACCTAAATTAATTTACTTATTTAGTGTCATACCAATCAAACTACAAAAAGTTTTTTATAGAGCTAGGAAAAATATTAACAAAACTCATCTGGAAGTATAAAGGGTCAAGAGTATCAAGGAAATAAATGAAAACAAATGTGAAGAAGGTGGACTACCTATATCGTACCTCAAACTATATTTTAAAGTGGTAATCATCAAGACAATTTTGTACTGGCTAAGAAACAGAGTGGTAGATCAGTGAAGCAGATCAAGTGAGACATGATAGTAAATGACCACAGTAACATAGTGTTTGATAAACCTAAAGAAGATGATTGGTGGATTCTTTCCATTTTTATTTTATTTTATTTTACCTTCCAATTCTAGAATTTCAGAGCAATTTTCCTTGATAATTTCTTGAAAGATGATGTCTAGGTTCTTTTTTTGATCATGACTTTCAGATAACCCAATAATTCTTAAATTTTCTCTTGGATCTACTTTCCAGGTCAGTTGTGTTTCCAATGAGATATTTCACTTTTTATTCTATTTTTTCTTTCTTTTGATTTTGTTTTATTGCTTCTTGATGTCTTATGGAGTCATTAGTTTCTACTTGCCTAATTCTAGCTTTTAGGGAATAATTTCCTTCCTTAAGCCTTGGTGCCTCTTTTTCCATTTGGTCAATTCTACTTTTTAAGGCATCCTTTTCTTCATTGAATTTTTGTGCCTCTTTTACCACTTGGCCTATTCTGTTTTTAAGGTGTTATTTCTTCAGTATTTTTTGTGCCTCCTTTACCAAACGATTGACTATTTTCTTCATGATTTTCTTGAATCACTTTCATTTCTTTGACAATTTTTCCTTTACTTCTCTTAATTTGATTTTTATAATTCCTTTTGAGCTCTTCCATAGCCTGGGAAAAATTCACATTTATCTTTGGGGCTTAGGAGTTTTGACTTTGCTGTCTTCTCCCTGTCACCATAATAACTTTCTATAGTTATGATCTTTTTTATTATTTGCTCATTTTTCCAACTTCTTTCTTGACATTTTGCTTTATATTAAAGTTGGGTTCTGCTCCTGGAGCATAGGGAGTACTGTCTAAAGCTTCCGGTTTTTTTTTTGTGCAGATTTTTCAGATCTAATTCTTGGCATCTGTAAGCTTTCGATTTTTCCAAGGTGGCATGATCTGAGGAGTGATATGTTTACTACTCTCTTGTCCAGTGGTCTGGTCTGTGAGTGACTCCAAATACTCTTTGCCACCCTGAAACTGTAACCAGGTTCCCCACTCCCATGAGGCCACAAGCTCAAGCACTCTGCTCCTCCTTGCCCTGGGACTGTGATCTGGATCTGAGTATGAGCAATGCAACAGAGTACTACCTCCAGTGCCAGCAAAAGAACCCCTGTAATCTCCTTCTGAGAGGCTATCCAACTTCTTTACTGTCTGTGAGCTGATAAATCTGCCAGCAGCCACTGGTGTTGCTGATTCAGTGACCTCCAGGGCTTGCTCTCATTTTTCTGGGACACTGTCTTAGCTGGCATAGCCTGTGATGCACTCTCACCTTGTTATGATAGACTTTTCCTACTAAGTTTCTATGTTGTCTTGGAATAAAAAAATGTTTTTCCCATCTTTTTATGTGTTCTACAACTTCATAATTTGTTTTAAGATATTATTTATAGCTGTTTGAAGGGAATTTGAGAGAGTTCAGGCCATTCTCTGCCTTTTCTCTACCATCTTGGCTCTACTTTCTGAAGCAAACTTTTGTGCATACTGACATCAGTGAGGAGAATTTGTGAGAAGTTCTGTATCAAGTGATGGCACCAGAAACAAATTGTATTTGCAACAGAGGCTTGAGTGACATAAAGCTAGAGTTTTTGACTCTGATATGGATTGTCACTAATAAATTTTAAAACTGAGTAGTCAAAGTTATAAATGTAAACTGAAAATAAACTGGTAACATATTGTGACCAATGTCAAGTTAAATGTTGGTTGAAAGAGATGGTTAGCAGCACACAACTGTAGATTCACCTCTCATTACAAGCAGATTTGTGATACTGGAATTATGGTCATACCTAAAGGAGTAAAAATTATATGTAATGTCACAAGAATTGGATTGTAAGTATATTGCAGCATAGTTGAAAGTTTGGAGCTTCTATAAAATCATTTGCCTTGCTTCAATGGGTTGACTTTCTTTACCTCAGTTGTGTGTGAATGACTGCAAAGAAAGCAAATGACTAATGAAGGCTTGAAAAGAGTGATACAAACCAAAATATTAATTGACATCAAAGTGATTCAAGTGCCAATCCCGTGAAGGCATTTTACTATTGGGTCAATAACAGAAAGTGGAGTCATACTAAAACAAAGTCATATTAGATTCTCACTTTTCTCACAAACTATCAGGAAACAGAAAGGTACTCCTCAGTTCACATTGCTCTATTACCATGAAAATTTTACATGACATCAGACATATGGGTCAAAAATGGACAACAGAGCTATGAAGAAATAGAGTTTACTGACCCAAGAAGGCCACAGATAGGACCAAAAAGTGTGATATATGCTTATTGTATGCAAAGAAAGGTAATTCTTTCTGTTTGGAGAACATTGTTTTTGAAAAAAATTTCAATTATATTCAACTCTTCATGACCCCATTTGAAGTTTTCTTGGCAGAGATACTAGAATAGTTTGCAATTTTCTACTCCAGCTCATTTTACAGACGAGAAAATGAAGCAAGCAAAGTTAAGTGACTTGGCCAAGGTCTGAGGACGGATTTGAACGGAGGAAGATGAGTCTTTCTAACTCCAGGCTTAAGAACTCTATCCACTGTGCCATCTAACTGATCATTGGAGATTATAAATACTAGCAAAATTTTGAAACTCTTCCATGGTCTTCCTGTCTTTGGTAGGAGATAGCAAGAACAAAAGCCAAACATTGGTGGTGATGGATCATTTCATGTACGGGTATATCCAATCAAGAATCAGAAGGTTTACATGGTTGTAAATGTATTATCAAAGCATTTCTCTAGGTATTGACTTCCTTCCAGGATTGAGATTAAGGCAGACATTTTGAAAAAACCCTTCTTAAACAGATGCTAACTTTAAAAACGCTAGAACAATACGTAATACCAATGAGGATTAGGTTCAAGGAGATCTACTTTCTGCTTTTGTGAGCTACACACTAATGACCATATTAGGAACACTGAAACTAGAAGAAAAATCTTAACTGGCCCAGAAGGTGGCTTTTCTAGTATACAAGTGAAATTCCATCAGCAATGATGGTATTGGTTTGGTATCTTGCCTGCTGACATTTGGGCCTCCCTAATGACTTAGATTTGGAGTCTCTGGAGGATGAAACTATAGATTCTCAAAATCTGTACATTTTTGGCTAAGAGAAAAGTTGAAAGGACTTACTACTTAGCAACAGCTTCAGTCCAGAAGGATGCTGAAAAACCCCCAACAATTTGATGATGTCTGATTTTGCTAAAGATACTGCCACCTTTATTTATTTATTTTTACTTATTTTTTGGCCATCTTCAGTTGTTGTGATCGATATTTGGTCACTGGACTCAGGCTCTAGAGGAGAAAATGAAGTTGGTCACTCTGCATAGTCCTCCCTTACTCAAATCAAAACCGATTGCAAGTCACGTTATCTCCTTGATGTCATGGTCCTCTTTGAGAATGAAGGACAAATCACACAATTGCCACCTTTAATAAGGTGGTAAAATTTTGCTGAAAAATGTTGCTGTTCATGGAACATGATAGAAAGTTACTCCATACCTAGTTGTGGACATGGAGTGTATGTATATTTGGGGAAGACTAATACCTCTGGCGTTAGCACCGAGGAGATCTTTCCAGGGCTATTTTCTGCCTTTGGTGTCCATTAGGTACCAACTCTCACTTGTTGCTCCAAGAAGATGTAACATGCACAATGGTCACACTCTTGAAAACTGCTTCAGCAGTCAGGCTAAACTGATAAATCTCAAACCCATTGGCAAGTCAGCATATGAAGCTAACATCCTAAGCATGTGAAGACTTGCTTCAGCAGAATGAATTAATTTGTCCCAAGGGGCCATGTAGGCAGCAGAAGCAGGTACTGTGGAGTGCTTAGAACTTGAATAGTTTGAAGATGCCAAAGTCATCCACTGCATCCCACATTATTACCAGTCATCTTGATTTTTGCCTTGCCATTGGACTCAGGTAACTCTGGTAGAGTGAGGCCAACAACTCTGAACAACTCTGGGTCAGAAAACTTACAAACATCAGGATTGGTTTAATGAAAATAATGGGGAAATTCAAAATCTACTAAAGAAAAAATGAGAACTCTATAGAGGCTACCAGTAGGATAATTCATCTATCTCTAAGAAGGCAGCATTTAACTCCACCAAAAGTAAAGTTTAAGTGAAGCTTAGAAGATTCTTGGCTCAGAGGGATGGCAGAGGAAATTCAGGTTTGCGTTGATAGTAATATTTCAAGTGATTTTATGATGCCCTAAAAGCTATTTATGGACTATAAACCTATGGTACACTCAACTATTTACTATGATCCTGAAGAGATGGGTTGAACATTTCCATAATGTTCTCAATAGACTGTCATCAAGCAATGCTGAAGTCATTGACCATGTACGTTAGGTTGAAGTCAATCCTTCTCTTCCTGAACTTGTAACTGAAGAAGAAGTTTTGGCTCTTGTGTGGCAAAAAAGTCTAGTGCTGATTCTATTCCAGCTGAACTTGACAAGACAGGGAGTTCTATTTCAGCTGAGTCTGACAAAGGTGGGGGTCCATGGCTAATATAAAAGCTGGCTGAAATCTTCTGGGTTACATGGCAAAAGGAAGTTATCCCCCAGGAGTTCAATGATCTTTCCACTGTCCATCTCTATAAAGTAAAAGGAAATAGTTTGTTCTATGACAATCTTAGGGGTTAGGTGTGGAAGTATTTTCTCTCTTATTCACTGCCAGCAAGATTCTTGCCAGAGTCCTCCTCAATAGTCTAATCCTTCACCTGGAAGATGGTCATCTACCTGAGAGCCAATGTAGTTTCAGAAAGGGCTGAAGAATGGGAGATACTGCACTTGCTGCAAAACAACACCAGGAGAAATTCCACGAGAAAACTGAGGTCTGAATGACAAAATATAGGTTGCTTGGAGAAATTCATCAGTTTTGCACATCAGTTTCATGATGGTATGCTTGTATGCCATTGAATTGCTTTCCCAGTCACCAATGCTGTGAAATAAGGCTATATCCTTGCTCCCATGTTTTTTTCATTGATGTTGGACACCTTCAACAAGGATGAAAATAGCATCAAGGTCAGCTTCCATACCGCTGGTAAATTATTTAACCTGAAAAGTCTATAAACTAAGATTAAAGTGGAAGGAGAGTTGATGCACAACTTTTTATTTGCAGATGATTATGCATTCAATATAGTCTCTGAGGCGGAGATGCAAGAGTACAGCTAGATTCTCTGTTGCTTGCACTAATTTTGGCCTGACAATTAACAGCAAGAAAACAAAAGTTCTCTACCAGTCAATACCACACCATTCATACATGGAACCATGGTTTACAGCAAATGGAGATATTTTGAATTCTATGGATAAGTTCACTTTCCTTGACAATATGCTTTCTGGGGATGTACACATAGATGATGAGGTTGACACACACATTGTCAGAGCTAGCTCAGTGTTTAGGAGGTTCTAAAGGAAAATGTGGGAGAGAAAATGCATTAGGCTGCCTACTAAACTGAAGATCTATGTTGTGTTGACCTTATGATTGTATATCTGTGAACCCTGGACAATCTACTAGCTGAAATGTGGACATTATACTTGTGCCATGCCAAGAAAATGAATTGCTTCCATTTGAATTCTCTTAGGAAGATTCTGAAGATCACCTGGCAAGATGAAGTACTGAATACTGAGGTACTTTCTCTAGTTGAACTGCCAAACATTCAAATTCTACCGAGAGGGTGTAACTCTGATAAGCTGGCCATGTTGTTTGAATACCAAGTATACATTTGCCTAAAACACTATTTTATGGAGAACTCAGACAAAGCAAATTCTCTTACAGAGGTCAGAAGTGATATGAGAATATTTTCAAGGTCTCTCTGAAAAACTTTGGAATTAATATTGAAACATGGGAGAAACTGGCATAGGACCACTCAGTATGGCAGGCCTATTTCAAAAAAGACATTCTGCTCTATCAGCAAAGCAGAACTTGCAGTAACTCAAAAGAAATTTGAGATGCTCACATTTAGACACCTCCACTACAAATGTTCTTATGGACTCTTTGTATCTGCTGTGTGGTAGAGCCTTCTGAGTTCATATTGGTCTGATCAGCTAGTTAAATATGCTATATCTTGGACAACAAGTCCCCACCCACCTAGCACAGAGTGGATTTAAATACTAAGCAGTAATTCTTTCTCTTTACTCAGGAACCCTGAGGGAATTTTTCTCCCAGTTTGATTTTGTTTTTTAATTAAAGGGGCCATCCCTTGAGCAACTATTTAAAGAAGCCTATTCATTGAATGGGTGTATCTTACTCAAAGTGAGAATATTATAAGACCTTAGACTGAAAAGGCCAGGGTCTCTTATTGCATCCTGGGCCATCTCCAGTCATCCTGATGAACATCAGGCCACTGGATCCAGATGGCTCAGGAAAAGGAAGTGAGGTTGGTGACCTTGCACAGCTCTCCCTCACTCAAATCAAAGTCAACTGCAAGTCATGTCATGATCTTGATGTCATGATCCTCTTCGAGAATGAAGGACAGACACAACAACCTTGAACTCAATATAGTGATGTCATTTTGGGCCTCTTTGAGCACTAAGGATAACAATTTAGTTGTGGAGACACTTGAGCAACTTAAAACAACCCTATAGAATACCATTGGCCATTTTAAAACAATACACAATACCCAATATTGCCAATTGGTGAGTTAGATGGATTCCCTGATGATCTAGTTGTGACTGATGGACACTCATTTCAGTGGACTCTTACTGAGAATGACCATCTACCAGTCATACAAACACTTCTTAGTCAGAAGTAAAAAACGATCTGTTCCATTGGAGTATTGAAAATACTTGAAAAATACCCCCCCCAAATTTGGGTTATGACATTTCTGACTGTTTACTTTCTTTCTATTTTTACTCTTTTCTAATAATTCTGGGCAGTTTTCTTTTAGTCTTTAAAGATGGCACCCAAGTTTTTGGGTCATGATTTTTATTGAGACAAAACATTACCAAATTATTTCTTTTCGTCTTAAGCAATGATTTTCAATAGCTGATTGTTCATCTTCTAATTTGGTAGCATTTTGATTTTGTTCTAATATTTTAATTGCCTCCTTGAATCACTGAGTTCCGCTTACTTCATTTTTAGGGTACTATTTCAGTGATGTCTATTTTTTGTACTAAGCTGTTTATTCTCTTTCTAAGCATTCTAACTTCACTTCTCATTCATATTTCAAATCTCCTTTTATTTTCCCATATGTTCTTTAAGTATTTGTGAAAGTTCATTCTTTTATCCGTGATTTTTTGTCTGACACCTATTCCAGAGTATTTCCTTTTTTTAATATTTTATACTGAGATTTTTTTTTTCACTTATAGTATTCATTTGTGATAGAAGGAATTTTCTTCAGTTTCTTTCTGTGTGTATTTTGGTCTTTTCAAGAAGTCCTTAAAGAACAAGGAATTGAATTCATTCATGTCTTCTAGAAAGACCACGATCCTTGACTCTGCTTCTTGTTGTAACTACTGCTATAGTTCCATGAAACCTTGGGGTACTGTACTTAATTGCACTGCTATTATGACATGTACTTCTCTGGCCCTTCAGACTTACCTAGTCCATGAATATGCCTATGTGGGAGTATTCTTCATAAGAAGTAGGACAAAGCCTTTGTAGAATTCCAAAAGGAAGTTAAAGAGAAGAAAATTCAGAAACAAGATTCTCACTCATAAATGCCTGAAAATTTTGATTGGATTGCATGGGATAAGAGTTAAGTTAGTCTGGAATTTAGACAGTGAGATGATCCCTGTTATGTTTAATATAAATAATATTATGCCAATGACATTGGATGATGAACCACCAGAGAATGGTAGCTTCTAATTTCATGATGGAAATTTTAAAGAAAAATACTGAAAAGGCCCTGAGGTTGATTGTGACTGGAGGATGAAGATGGTCATGAAGCAAAGGAAGAAGGTCACACTCTCCAACAGGGAAGTGAGCTTTCAAAATTCCAGTGATTTTGATAGGAATAACATAAACTATATGCTTAACACATATTCCCTGGATTGGGTTCCATATGACCACTTAATGGACTTTCTTGATGAATAATACTTTTGTAACTAAACTAACTGAGCTCAACAGAGCCTTGGAACACCAGGAACACATTAATATTCTTGAAGATTTGAAAGAATTTGTGAAGTGTCAGTAGGGAAAGTTTGGAAAGGATGATGAAAACTTGGAATACAGCATTTTGCCAGTGATCCTACCGCAAAAAAACC
Source organism: Potorous gilbertii (assembly GCA_028658325.1). NCBI lineage: Eukaryota > Metazoa > Chordata > Mammalia > Diprotodontia > Potoroidae > Potorous > Potorous gilbertii. Next base: position 343,973,380 of record CM053771.1, on the reverse strand, counting down.
CCTATGCATATGTGGGACATGGGGTGAATATGACAGAAATCTAGATATTAAAAAAGGCTTAAGTTTCTGCTACATTTAAATTTTTGCATTTCTTTACAAAATCTCTTTCTAGTGACATATTTTGGGGTAAAACAACACAGTCTGAAGATAAACAAGGTTACTTGAATTCACACACACACACACAAATTAAAATAACCTAATGATTGAAAATGAGCAGAGATAAATTGGTGAAAATAGCTTGGTACCAGTAAGATTGTTATTATTGGAAATATCATCAACAAAATCAAATTATGTGACAAACTGTTTCATGGGTTATTCTCCCTATAATTTACATCCATACAAAAATAGTCTACAGTTATTAAGAAAAATCTTTGACCTTATGAATAAGAAAAGAAATTCAGAAAACTAGCACTGCCCTCTGGTGTTTGCTTTAATTCATATAATTAAGCAATAACATAATTCTATCACATCTGCCTTTTGAGTTAAAATAAGTAAAATGACAGAAATTGACAATGAGAAACAATTCCTTTCCAAATACAGCATGCCAGCATTATTGGTGATTGACTACCATGTGTACCAAGCAGGATTTTCTATCATGCATTTTTATTTGCACAGCAACAAGAAGTACAAATTCCAAGTGCCACCTACTTAAAAAACAACCCAGATACATTAGGATCTTACTTAATTTTTTTTTCAAATTTCTAAATGAATGAAAGGACAAGTAAATAGATCAACCAAGCAATCAATATATAAATCAAGGTTATATCTATGTAGGTCTATTACAGCATGTTATTGTGACACAAATGATTGATCAGTATCTCTATGTTCCAGTACAAACTTTAAAAATTTAATTTATTAACTAGAGAACTGATTAGAATTACCATTTGAAAAATGTTCCTCTCAAAAGAACCTTAAAGAAATACTACTTTCATTTTGGAATTTTGGGGGAAAATGGCTACACAGATAAGAGGGAGCAGTAATTTAAAACTATCATGTACGTGTCTAATTCACTTCCTTTGCTTTAGTCATCACTACTCTATTTTAAGATTCTATGTTTGAAAATCCTTAGAAAAGATGTAATTTCATTTTGTGTACATGAAGTTAGCATCCTGATAACAAAAAACAAAGTTAATGTTCATTTTATAGTTATATGAGAATATTATTATATGTAATTTCTTATATTGAAAGAATGTTGAATTTTAAAACGTTTAAGATCACCCAAATATGGATAGAGAGGTATATGATGGCTGTAGGTAGGATGGAGAAGAGAAAGGGAAGAATGTAATTTTATTACAGTGCCTACTGTGTTTCAGGGACTGTGCTAAATACCCTACAAAAATTAACTCATGGGATCCTTACAATAGCCCTGTGAGATAAGTGCTATTATTAGTCCCATTTTACAGATGTGGAAACTGAGGCAGACAGAGGTTAAGTGACTTGCCCAGATCATACAGCTAGGAAGCATCTGAAGCTGGATTTGAACTCAGGTATTCCTGATTCCAAGTTCAGTATTCTACTGTCCCATCTCGCACCTGATCTGTTGATCAACTTTCTAGTGCATTCTAAAGACAAATTGATTTGTCTTTAAATAAAATCACCACTATATAAATTGTTCTCCTGGTTCTCATTTCACTTTGTATCAGTCCATAACAGATCTCAGCTTTCCCTACAACCATTCCCTTTATCATTTCTTGTAGTACAATAACATTCCTTTACATTTATTCACCATAACTTGAATCATTCCCAGTTCATGGGCAACCTCTCAGCTTCTAATTCTTTGCCAGTACAAAAAGAGTTTTGTAGATATGGGCCCTATTCCTCCTTCTTTTAAATACTTGGGGTATTAACTGATATTATTGTTGATTTGAAGGGTATACAGACTTGAATAACCTTTTTCCATAGCTCCAAATTGATTTCAAGAATTGCTTGACAAGTTTCCTGTTCACACAACAGTTCATTAAAGTGCATGTTTTCTTATAGCCCTTCCAGCGTTAATCCTTTTCCAATTTTGTCAACAGCCCCTCTAATGGGTATGATTAAGAGTCATCTTTCCTGTGGCTATAATATCTTGGATTTCTTTCCTGAAAAGCGCCTGTTCATATCTTTTGGCCATTTGTCAACTAGGAAATGGCTCTTCTATAAATTTCATCTAGGTCTCTATATACCTTAGAAATGACACCTTCATCAGAAAAACTTGTTCCAAAGACTCTTCCCTCCCATTTTCTTCATTGTCTTTTAATTTGTTTTGTTTGTGTAAGAGCTTTTTAATTTTATGTAATGAAAATTGTTCATTTTTAATCTCATTTGACACTCTCTATCTCTTGTTTGGTCATGAAGTCTTCACCTGTCCCTATATCTGACAATTTTTTTCTTGCTTCTCTAATTTGTTAGTAATTATGCCACCCTTTGTGGCAGTCATGTAATCAGCTGAATCTAGGTATAAGGTGTACTTGGTCTATATCTAGTTTCTCCAGACTTCTTTCCAGCTTTCATCACAATTTTTGTCAAAGGTAAGTCTTTTATAGGAGGTTACATTTACGTGGAGCCATGAAGTAAGCTGGGATCTTTGGGTTTATCAAACACTCATTTACTTATGTTTGTTCATTTTTGTATACTATATGCTGAATCTTATTAACCTCTTGTTAGGTGGTTATTATTTTGTAATTTCATTTGAGATCTGGTACTGCTAGGCTTCTTTCTTTCCTACCTTTTTTTTTTTAAGATTCTAGACCTTTATTCTAGCAGATGAATTTTATTGTTATTTTTTAGCTCTATAAAGCAATCTTTTGTTAGTTTGACTGTTATGACACTAAATAAGTAAATTTGTTTTGGTAGTACTTTCATTTTCATCATATTGGCTCATCTTACCCATGAAAAATTAATATTCATCCAATTAGTAATTTATATTTTCTACAGTTATTTTAAGAGGAATTTATGTTTCCATCTGCTGGATTTTGTTGATGATAGTCAGAAATTCTTATTTATATAGGTTTACTTTATAGCCTACAATTTTGTCGAAGCAGTAAATTATTTCAGATAATTTTTGCCTCTTTTGAGTTCTTTAAGCAAACCATCATATCATCTTTAAAAAAATACAAACCATAATGTTGCTTTCTATTTGTCTAAGTTTATTCCATTTATTTTTTCCTGCTTTTTTCACTATACTTAGGATTTCTAACATTATATAGAATAAGAATGGTAATAGTGGACATCCTTGCTTTACCTCTGATTTTACTTAAAAGGCCTCCAGTTTATCCCTAATATAGAGAGTTGTGTATTTTAAAATTTTTGTTTATTATTTTATTATCTCCTAATTTCATGTAAAAAAACAATTTTTAACACTTGTTTTTAAAACTTTGAGTTCCAAATTCTCTTCCTTCCTTCCTCCTCCCTCCCCTTTGAGAAGGCAAGCATTTTGATATAGATTATACATGTGTATACAAGCAAAACATTTCTAATTTAGTCATGAAAGAAAACATAGCCCAAAACTTGGGAAAAATAATGAAAGTAAAAGAAAGTATTGTTCCATCTGCATTCAGAAACTATTAGTTTTTTTTCTGGGGATGGATAACAATTTTCATTTTAAGTCTTTCCAAGTTATCTTGGATCATTGTATTGCTGACAACAGCTAAGTCGTTCACAGCTGATTCTCTTATGACATTGTGGTTACATTATACACAGTGCATTTCACTTTGCATGAACTCATGTAAGTTTTACATGGTTTTTCTGAGAGCATGCTACTCATCATTTCCTATAGTACAATAGTATTCCACCACGATCACATACCACAATTTGTTTAGCTATTCCCCAATTGATGGGAGTCCCTTCAATTTCTAATTCTTTGTTATCAGGAAAAAAAATCTGCTATAAATATTTTGTATTTTTTTATTTTTTTTTTGGATACAGACCTAGTGATGGTATTGTTTGGTCAAATGGTATGCAGGGTTTTATAGCCCCTTAGGGATAGTCCAAAATTGCTCTATAGAATATTTGAATCAGTTCACAACTCTGCCAACAGTTCATTAAAGTCTTGTTTTTCCCACATCTCCTACAACATTTGTCATTTCCCTTTTCTGTCCTATTAGCTAATCTAATAGGTATGAGGTGGTACTTCAAAATTGTTTTAATTTGAATTCCTCCAATGAATAGTGAGTTAGAAAATTTTCTTTACATATGGCCATGGATAGTTTTGATCACTTCATCTAAATGCTGATCATGTCTTTTGATCTTTTATCAATTGGGGAATGGATCTTGTTTTTATTTTATTTTTTTTATAAATTTGACTCAGTTCTCTACATGTTTCAGAAATGAGTCTTTTATCAGAGAAATTTGCTTCAAACATTTTTTCACAGCTCCAATGGCTAACTATATATTTCTCTCATTCCCATTCCTCCCACCCCAATTATTCTATTCTCTCTGCTTTCACCCTGTCCCTCCTCAAAAGTGTTTTATTTTTCACTATCCTCCTGCCCCTAATCTGCCCTCCCTTCTATCATTCCCCTTCTCTTATCTCCTTCCCTTCCTATTACCCTGTAGGATAAGGTAAATTTCTATGCCTAATTAAATGTTATTCTATGCCCAATTAAGTATGTTATTCCCTCTTTGAGTCAATTCTGATTAGAGTAAGTTCACCTGCTCCCCCTCGTCTTCCCCATCTCCTCTTCCACTGTGAAAGCTTTTTCTTCTCTCTTTTGTGTGAGATAATTTACTCTATTCCAACTCTTCCTTTCCCTTTCTCCCAGCACATTCCTCGCTCTCCCTTTAATTTTATTTTTTTAAAGTATCATCCCTTCATAGTCAACTCACACCTGTGTCCTCTGCCTATAAATTCTCTTTCTAATTGTCCTAATAATGAAGTTCTTAAGAGTTACAAGTATTATCTTTCCATGTACTAATATAAACTGTTTAACCTTATTAAGTCTCTTATGATTTTCCTTTCCTATTTACCTTTTTATTCATCTCTTAAGTTTTACATTTGAAAATGAAATTTTGTATTCAGCTCTGGTCTTTCCATCAAGAATACTGTAAAGTCCTCTTTTTCATTGAATGACCATTTCCCCTGAAGGATTATACTCAGTTTTGCTGGGTATATAATTCTTGGTTGTAATCCTAGCTCTTTTGCCCTCTGGAATATCATATAATAATTCCTTTGATCCATTAATGTACAAGCTAGTAAACTTTGTGTTATCCTGACTGTGGTTCCACATTTGAATTATTTCTTTTTGGTTGCTTGTATTTTCTTTTTGATTTCTGAGGTCTGGAATTTGGCAATAATATTTCTGGGAGTTTTTCTTTTGCAATATCTTTCAGGAGATAATTGGTATAGTCTTTCAATTTTTATTTTATTTTCTGGTTCTAGAATATCAGGGCAGTTTCCTTGATAATTTCTTGAAAGATTGATATCTAGGCTCCTTTTATTGATCATGACTTTCAGGTACTCCAATAAGTTTTAAATTATCTCTCCATTTTCCCAGTGTTTTTCCAATATCTTCTGTTTTTTCATTCTTTTGGTTTGTTTTTATTATTTTTTGATTTCTTATAAATCTTTTGCTCTCATTTTTGAATTCTAATTTTTAAGGAATTATTCTCTTCAGTGAACTTTTCCACCTCCCTTTCCATTTCCACTTCTTTTTAAGAAATTGTTTCCTCCAATGAATTTATGTGCCTCTTTTTTCCATTTGACTTAGTCTGTTTTATAAGGTGTTATTTTCTTAGATATTTTTTTGTATCTCCCCTTTACCAAGCTGTTGACTTTTCTTTTTTCTTGATTTTCTTCTATCACTTCTACTCATCCTCCCAACTTTTCCTCTTTTGAACTTTTCCATGGCCTGAGACAAAATCATGTTGTTTTTTTTCTTGAAGGCTTTGGTTGTAGGAACTTTGACTTTGTTATCTTTGAGTGTGTTTTGGTTTTCCTTGTCACCATAGTAATTTTCTATGGTCAGAATTTTTTTTTCTGTTGTTTCTCAATTTCCCAGCCTATTTCTTGACTTTTAACGCTGTTAAAATGGGGCTCTATATCCTGGGTGGTGCATACACTGTCCCAAGCTTCAGGGATTTTGTGCAGCTCTTTACAGAGATACTTCTAGGTACTTGTTAGTCTTCAATTCTTCCAAGGTGGTATGGTTTAAGGACAGGTGTATTTACTGTTCTCCTGGTCTCTGCTCAGGTGTGTGAGCCATCACAAGCACTCTTTTCTGCCCTGGAACTGAGATGAGAGTCCCTGCTCCAATACAGTTGCAAGCTCTGGTGTGCTAGTTCTCCCCTTCATACTGGGACTGCTACCTAGGACTATGACTGGGATCTGAATATGGCAAAGCAATGGAGTCTTGACTCAATGCTAGCAAAGATACCCCTGTAATCTCCTCCTGACTAGTTGTTTAATCCCCTTACCATCTATGGGCTGAGAATTCAGTGGCTCTTAATGACAGTTCCTTACTATGCTGGCCCAGGCTGTATTGTACTGTACTCCCCTCTCACCCTATTGGGACAGACCTTTCTTGGTGACCTTCTAAGTTATATTTGATTGGAAAAATTATTTCAACCTATTCTTTTGTGGGTTCTTCTGCTCTATGGATTGTTTTATGACAACATTTAAAAGTTTTTGGATGGGTTTGGCACAAAACTTAGGGGAGTTGCTGCCTTCTTTCAGCCATCTTGGTTCCATCTCCCCTATTTCTTTTTTTTAAAATTAAAGTTTAAACTATCTTATTAAAGAAAAGTCTATTTATTTCATTATTTTCTATTATTTTTAACAGGAGTGAGTATTATATCTTTTCAAAAGCTTTCTCTGTATCCATTGATGTCATAATATAATTTTTGGTTTTATTATTAATATTGTCAGTAATGGTCATAGTGTTTCTAATATTGAGCCAAATCTGTACTCCTGGTGGAAATAGAGCTTGGTCATTGTATATAATGGACAGGTTTATATAGGTTTCTATCAGCTCTTTAAAATATTATGTTAAAAATTGTATCAATATTTCTCAGGAATAACTGATTTATAGTTTTTTGTCTGTTTTATCTCTCACTGGTATAGGTATCAAGATAACATTCATTTTATAGAAGAAATTCTCAATTTTTCAACAACTTTTGGATTATTGAAATTAATCTTCCTTTAAATATAGAATTCACTTCGATCCATTTGATGCTTTTTTTCCTTTTAGGAGCTCATTTATGTCATGTTTAATTTCTTTTTTCTCTGAAATTTTCTTATATAAAACTTCTATTTCTAGTTCTATAAATATAGATGTTTATAGTTTTGTAAATATTTACCGACTTCATCTAGTCTGTCTGTTTTGTTGGCGAAATTTTATGCAATATCTTCAATCAGTTTCTTTTACTTATTATTTGCTTGTGAATGGAATTTTAAAATTTTAGATAGTGTTGATTTTTTTGTTTCTTTTTAACATTTAGCTAATGATTTGTTTATTTTAATGTGTTTTTAAGCTCCTACTTTTACTTATTCATTAAATAGGAATTTTTGCTTTCAATTTTGTTAATCAATTTTGATTTTTAGAGTTTGTATTTTGGTATTTAATTGGAATGGTTATTTGTTTTTGTTTTAAAGTTCCATGTCATTGATGAAATTGTTTAGAGATATAAAATTCCCTCCCCCATGAAGCTACTTTGACTGAATTCCAAAATTTTGTTATGTTGTCTCATTGTTTTCATTACTTTTAGTAATTTAGTCACTGTCTTGAATGTTTTTGTGATTTCTTCGTTGACTTTCTCATTCTTTTTGATTAAGTAATTTACTTTTCAATTTATTTTAAATAATTTCTTCAATGGCTTTTTATTGAATGTTTTTTCTTCCATTGCAGGATTATTTTAGTACAAAGATAAAAATATGAAAGTACAAAGGTAAAAGTACCCAGTACAAAGAGAAAAGATTATTTTAGTATAGTATTTCTGCTTTTCTGCGTTTGTTTTTGAGGTTTTTATGCCATAATTCATGGTCAATTCTTTCATAAAAGTGTGACATAATCTAGTATATTGCATCTCATTTTTTCCAAAATTTTAGTCAATTTCTTCATGTTTTTGGTTTATTTTTTGTTTAGGTTTACCTAAATTCAAATGGGTAAATCTTCATCTATTTTTCCCTATAATCTATTCCTTTTTTCTGTATTGTTTTAGTTGCTATATCATTTTGGTTCATATACATTTAGTGTTGTTCTTAAGTTGTGTATGGTACTTTTCAGCACTATGTAGTTACTCAGTTCATCTCTTTTAATTGTCTATACTGGCTATTGTCTTATCTGAAGTAATGATAGTTACTGCCACTTTTTTGAATTTACATGTAACATTGTAAATTTTTCTTCAGGTTATTATTTAACTCTTTGGGAATCGTTTGGTTTCAGGTACAGTTCTTGTGTTACTGGAATCTGCTTTCTAATTCAATCTGATTTAGACTTCTATTTTATGGGTGAGATACATTCACAGCCATTATTGTGAGTTGTTTTTTTCTCCTCATATTTTTCTCCTATGCTTTTCCTTCTGTTTGATTTCTGTCCCTTTTCTATAAAGAAGAACAACCTAGAGAGAAGAAAAAAGCTCATCACTAGTGCTCTAGGTTTGATGCAATTTGCATTTGTTCTCCTGACTCTCTTGTACTTCCCTCACCTTATACCCAATCATAGGTTCTTATCGTTTTAGCCTTTCAATATCTTTTTGAAATTTCACCCTTCTTAATTAGAATTTGTGTTCTCAACACTTATCACCCTTTATTATTACTCCTCCCCCTTCCCCCTTTACTTCCTATTTCCCTGTTGAATGAAGTATATTTCTGTGCCAAACTGTGGATGTATTATGTATATATGTATGTATGCATGCATGTATGTATGTATGTATGTATGTGTGTGAGTTTATGTGTATTCTTCTCTCTGTTGAGCAGTTCAGATAAGAATGAAGTTTATGTTCCCTGCTCATTCTACCTCTTGTTCCTTGTTCTGTATAATCCTCCATTTAAATCCCTCAATTTTGTGACATGGTTTTTCCTAGACTTCTTCTTCCTTCCCCCTTTCTCAAACTATACTCTTCATGGTGACCCTTTCCATTCTTATTTTTTAAAAAACAATCATCAAGTCATAACAAAACCATTCCCAGGATCTCTGTCTTATTCGATGCCCTTTGTGATTATAATAGTTTTCTGAGGGGACATACACACTATGTGCCTATAAAAAAAGGCAAGCAGTTGATATTTCTTTAATTCCTTTTTATTGCTCCTATATATATATATACTTTTTAATGTTTTTCTTGATTCTTGTGTTTGTATTATACAGTTTTAATGCAGTTCTGCTTTTTTCATTGGGAATGCTTTGAAGTTCTCTATTTCATTTAAGATCTATTTCCATCTTGGAAAGAATATACTCAATTTTCATGGGTCTGTTATGCTGGGTTGTAAGCCTAAATCTTTTGCCTTATAAACATCATATTTCAAGCTTTTTTATTTCTTTGATGGCATTTTATATCATGTGTGATCCTGACTGCTGATATTCAGTACTTGAATTCTTGTTTTTGGCTGCTTTCAGTATTTTTCACTTGATCTGAATCTGGGGTTTCCTGAGAGTTTCCATTTTGAGGCCTTCTTTCAAATGACCTGTTGAATTTTTTGTGTTTTCATTTTATACTTTGGTTTCAAGAGATGTAGGCAGTTTTAGTTTATGTTTCATTGAAATATATCTAGACTTTTTTAAAATCATGGCTTTCATTTAGTTCAACAACTCTTAAAATATTCTATATGATTTCTGGACAATTTGTTTCTTGCTATGAGATACCTTATGTTTTCTTTTATTATTTTAATCTTTTGACTTTTATTTTACCATTTTTGTTTTCTCATGAAGTCATTAGCATCTATTTGGTCCATTCCAATTTTCAAAGCATTCTCATTTGATTTTAAAATACTTAAAAAAAAAGACTTGCTTCATCTCTTCAAGGAATTCTAGTTCAGCTTGTGCCCATGCAATTTTTTCATTTCCTTCCTTCCTTCCCTCCTTCCTTCCTTCCTGTTTGTCTTTCTTTCTGTCTTTCCCTCACCTTTTTTGTTTTGACATGGAAGTTTTGGTTTCATTCTCTTCTGAAGCTATTACTTTGTCATTGGAATAGCTTTTTATGATAGAATTCTTTTTGTTTGTTCATCCATTCATTCATTCTTCCAGCCTACTTCCTAACTTTGGACTTGATGCAAATTCTGGGTTCTGAACACTTCTGGAAAGAATGTCAGGGCTGAGTTTGTATTCTCTTCATTCCATCTGTTGCTGTTTTGGATTCTAGGATCTCAGAGGCAGCTTAGGCTAAAAACCTGACAGCTTTTAGTGCTCCCAAAGTGGTCCATGTGACCCACGACAAAGTCTGATAACTCTCTTTCTGGTCTTAACTCCATGAGTTAATACTATCATTACTTTATTAACTCTATGAATTAATATGACCTGGATTTGGGTCTAAACAACAAGGTTTTCAATTTGCCCCTAGTTGTTGGATTCCTAGGAGACTGCTTTTTGACTTAATACTATCCTAAAGCTAGAAAGCTCTGTAGGTTGAGAGTGACAGAACTACAGTTTCTCCTTAGGATTAGGTTTTCCACCATGGTTATTCTTTTTCAGGCTTCAAACTGGTCTAGGGGTTGGAAATGAGACTCCATCCTTTATGTTACAGCTATGCAGCAATCTGCTCATTGCTTCTGAACTTGTTCCTAGCTCAGTTTCCAGCCTAGGGACTGTGACCACTCTTCATCCTGGAACACCACCCTACATATAGGTCCCCTCATTACTTCATCTTGAATCTATGACCTGGGACTATGTATAGAGCAACACACCTGCTATTTGGCCCCTGTTCCTGCATTCTGCCCAAGATAGAGGTCTGGGACCTCTTCTTTTATTTTGTTCATAGCCTCATTCCTTGTGCTAGAATGTTCTGTATAGTAGTTTTTCATAGAATTTGTCCCCAGTTTCAGAAGACCTCTCTGGTCTGTCTATCTCTGCTGTCCTGGTCTGGAAAAAATGATGACTGATCAGGACATAGTTTGGTGTATTTTCCAGGTCTTAGTGAAGAACTTGTGATGGGGAAGCTGGCTGTATTTCTTCTTGCTACTCTGCCCCCTTGACTCTACCTCCTGTATTTGTATTCCCAATTAGTTGTTTTCTCTTCTGTTTTCTTTGGATTCACTGATTCACCATTTTCCATCTCAATTATTTCTGCTCTGTAGGTCATAAATTCTGCTTTCACAATTCCACTAAATCATTTGGGGACATTCTGCTATAATTCAATGTTCTACTAGGGCTCCATAGGATCCTTTTCTTCCTTAGGTGTTAATTAATTTTCTTTTGCCTTGCAATATTTATTCATATTTCTTTGAACTTGTTTAGTTGATCTGGACATCATATTTCTTTATATTATTAAAATGTTCCATTGGTTTATCTGTTTGTTCTTTAATTGAGACATTTTACATCTCCTAAGGTTTCCTGAAATCTTTGCTAAGGCTAATTTTTGTCAATCCTCTATTACTCACTTTCTGATTCCCTTGCCTTTGATGTTTGTTTCCCTAGGGGATGGACCTCAAAGCTGATTCAGCCTCCTCCTTTGCTGGAGAGTTCACATTTCACCAGTCTTGGTCTTTGCTTCAAGTAACTTCTGGGGGAACAGAACAGGCCCCAGCTGGTCATTAGATTGTTTTCCTTAAGGCTTAGTGGAGAGTTACACAAGCAGTCATCCTGCCATGCCTGCCCCAGCTCCCTTTGGTTCCCCATGTGTCTTAACTCTGTTGTAGCATAGAGCACTAATAATTTTCAGTCTCATAAAGAGCAAGATTTTGCCTTTTTGTTTTCTGTGGTACAGAGACTAGGAAGAAAGAGAGATGAGTTCTCTTGGAAGCCCATGGTAGACTTAAACAGCCTTGCCAGGTATGGTGGTTGGTGAATAATGAGGTACTCTGTCAACCAGTTAGGAATGAAAGATTAGCCTTTTGTGCTATTACTTCATCAGGTTTTCCCCTTTTTTAGGGTTCTTGGTGGCATAGCCCTGCAGAAATTGTTTTGTATTTTATGCATACTGTTTCAGGAAGTTTTGAGAAATTATGAGGATTGGAGAAAATATCTAATCCTTTATTTTATAAGTTCATTGCCATTTCCTTGACAGCAAAGAAAAATCTGAAGGTGTTTCTATTTCCTAATAGATTAGTGTTAAGTAAAATAATCTAATTGCTTTCTTTTAAAAAGTGGAAACAAGAGATAAGGATCTATAGTTGATGGAGATAATGTCCTAGCTATGCTAACAAACCTGGAAATTAAATTTCCATTTAGGAAGTACAGACTTGTTCTTCTGCCATTATGAAGAAAATATGGGAAATTAAAAAAAAATTTGTGTGGGTGTATATAGCAAAAAAATTGAGGCTAGAAATAATTTATGGAACTGGGAAAGGGGGAAAAAGATAAACAAGTGTCTATTTTATTACAGAGATTTTCAAATGTCAACACTGTTTTTTCCAAAGAGAGGTTTGGATTTGAAGGGATCACACTTTTTTATTTTATTTTTAACAATGTGTACAATGGAGGACTTTGATATTTTAAAAAGCCATATGTTTGAGTGGATTTTCCTAGTTTATGAAGACACTTGCAAATACCAGGTATAATAAATTTATCTTTAGTTTAGTTAACAGGGACTACCACTGTCTTAAAAGAGCAGCATAAAATTATTATTTCATTTTAAGCAACTCAATAAATAATTGTTTCTATATATTACATTAAATTAAAATTGCACTTTCCTTCACACACATTTTTTTTTCCTAGGAGTAAGAATTGATTTGTCTTGCATCCACACTATCTTACTTTGCCTGCTTATAAGTGATGTTTATTATTCAGACTTATTTTCCATATAAACTGACGAGGACAAAGGATGTAGAATAGTTTCTGGATATAAACAAAACTACTTATTGTAAAATAGCAACAAATTTGAATGGGAAACTATCTTCAGTTCTGGAATCATTAGTACCGAACTAAATTAACTAGTAAAGAGAGAAAATTATCATTTATAAAACTATATAGACTTTTAAAAAAATAAGTATTCTTTTATGTTTTTTCCCTCACCAACTTAAGATTTCATTAAGTTGTACTTCCTGTTTTAGAGGAGCTCTTTTTTTTATAATACAATAATAGCAAAATTTTCCACTTGAAGCTCTTTGAAAAGAAATTAGTAGAGGCTTGGCATTTGATTGATCCTATAAATACAGAGCTTCATAAAACGTCCCAAGTCTCTAGAAACACATTCACCTATTTCCAGCATGCCCATAGGATCTGCCTACATCTCTGACTGTCTCTGCGAAGACATATAAGGATGGAGGCAGGAATAGATAGTAGTAGGTTAGGGAGAAAGACTTGTGATCATTTTGCAATGAGTCCCACAGAAAAATCAATAGGTTCTGTTGGGTGAACATCTCATTTGGGATTTAGAAAACCTGGCAATCAAATATTTTCTAAAATTCCACCAAATAAGCAATACTATTAGAATGATGTTGCTAAATGATTAAAATGCTTTAGTCTTATAATTTATAATAAGCTATAAAAAAGAACCTTACCTAGAGTAAAATAACATCCTGGGGTAGAGGGGAGTGAAGGGTAAGAGGTGCCAGAAAGTAAAGAGAAAAACCTTAATATTTAAATATCTTTAACTGTCAAAAAATTAATAAAGACAGCTAACCTTAGAGCTGCTTGAAAGCTACTTTGTTTTTTGCCAACTTACTGTGGGATATGGGTGTGAGCAGAACACAGTGTACTTTCGGATGATTCCATTTAACTTGAAAGGGGGAAGCCAGGATACAAAAACAGTAGAGGCTGATGCTGCTGCTGCTTTGACCCCAGCAGGAGGACCTGGAACTGGAACAGCAAGACATTAGTCATAAAAAAATGGAACATCTGCAATGTCATTTAAACCGCTAAACAATTGGATCCCAATCTACTGTTTAAACTTTATATCCCTAATTCACCAAGTTATCCACAGATGTCTGAAAATGTCTTGTGTTGATTCACCTCTCAGCCTTGACCTGTGATAGCCTATGCTACATGGAATTCCTTTTCCCTTATTCTTATTTATCCAAATCCAAATCCTACCCATTTCCCAAGAATCAGATCAAAGTACACACAACTCAGTCAAACTACAACCTAATGGAAACTTTCTTCAATGTGAACCATACAGAACAAGGGCTAGAGTTTTATTTTAGTTTTAAGTGACTTTGAATTTTTAGTTTTGACATGTAGAATAGATGAATTAATAGCAATATTGACCCATCAGCATTTTCTTGTGCTCATAGCTTAAGTCATTCATTTATAACTATCTTTCTCTTTGAAAGACTGAATAATCTTTTTGTCATTTGTACATTATTAGAGAAAGTCTAGAATTCATAAAGTAGAATAAATTATATGACAAACATAGCTCTTTTGTGTCTTTTTCTATATGATTTGACCTTTCTGTCCTCTCTACATTATTATACAGATGTACAAAAAGATAAAAAAAAAACTTTACAGGTTTGCTTATCAAATCTGTAGATGACATTAAGCTTGGAGGGATAGCCAACATGTATGATGACAGAATCTGGATCCAGAAAGTATTCCACAAACTTATATGGCCAAAAAAGAGATGAAATTTAAATAGGAACAAAAATGCATTGATCTCTACGTAGGTTTTAAAAATCAACTATTTAAAATATGACAGACAACAATTCACAGGAAAAAGACCAGAGGTACCCAGATGTACAACAATACTGATGGAATTTGTTATTGTGATAATACAAAGAAGGAAACAAAATATATTCCCCCATGGTTGTGGGGATCACAGGACTTCCCAGGCAAGGTCAGGGAATTAGCCCGGGCTAGCTGTTGCTGCCCACTGCTTCCCTAGAAGTGTGCCCTCTGGGAGATTCATGCGATAGACCCATTCTCAATGAAAGAGCTCAGAAACAGAGTGGGCAGAAGAAGACATTTATTACACTTCTCACAAGAAAGTAGGTATGGTGCTTACTAAGAACACCCACAAGGATAAAGAAGCAGGAGTGAAGTGAAATAGTTCTATCCTTCCCATCAGAGTTAGGGTTGGTTCAGACTCCTCAGGGTTACACCCTTCATTACCCTACCTTTTCTCCTTATGCAAACTATGTAGGCATAGTAGTGAGGATACTTATGACCAGAGTATGACCTATAGTGTCCAAGCTTTGTCATATCCCCACCTTTCTAGATCCCCCTGGAGCCAGGATGTGCTTGACCATCCTCCTTGCAAAATAAGTTATGCATGTTTATCTTATCACTGACTCCCATCAGCCTGGGAGCTTTACTATTTCTTAAGAATATTTGTGGGAGCAAAACAAGATACAATAATATTAATTCTTACGTTAGGAATTGACTCAATAAGCTAAGACATGTGAACATAATGAAATGTTGCCATACTATAAAGAGTCATGAATATGAAGATTTCAGAGAAGCATGAGAAGACTTGATGGAAGGCAACACAAATTGAATAAAGCAGATTATAAAGAACAATGCAATGTCTACGATGATTTAAAACCTTTAGAGGAAATTAAAGAAGGAAAATCGAATCCCCTCCCAAGGTAATATGCTTTTGAATACTATTATTTAATCCCTTTTCATGAGGGATGTAATAGATTTTCAAGAACCCTTCTCTTTTCTAGCCTAGATGAATTCCTTCAATTAGAGCTCCAATGGTCTTGGACCTTGAAGCACTTAATTTTGGGAAACTTTGGGGACAAGTTAGAGTGGCCTCAGAGTGCTATGAGCTACTTTGCTTGGCAGTGGCTTCTCCATCACTCTTGGTCTTTTTCTCTCTGACAGCTACCTCTTCCCCCCCCCCCCCCACACACACACCACACCCCACATCACTACCACCACCATCCACTGCAGTGATTTCAGAAATTATAGAGAGAATTCCTATAGGTTCAGATTAGATTGGAGGATGCCCAAGACTCCTTTCAAAATATAGTTTCTATGATCTTATTTTGCATCATATTATATTTTAGTTTGCTACTTTACTGATTGGCACACAATACCCCTTTCTCCTAGACTGCTGAATTGTACTTGTTAGTATGCATTCAACATGGCACATACATCTTCAAGTACACTATAAAACTATGATGAAATGCAGCACAGATGGTTTTTTTATACCTGGTCCCACTTTCTGTATACCCTTCCCTTACCTATAAATAGTAGATTTCTCGCAAGCCTTTAAGAGCTATAGTACTAGAGTACAGTTAGCTATCCATACTCCTTCCTCCCTCATTCAATTCCACTAGACTATATAGGCTTTTTTAGTTTCCATCTTTTCATTACTAGCTTCCTTCTTTGCCATCTCTATTGCTACTTCTAATTGCCACCAATTTTTCTGCTACTAGGGCAGCTAGGTGACACAGTGGATAGAGTATGGGACTTGGAGTCAGAAGACCTGAGTTAAATCTAACCTCAGATATGTACTAGCTAGGCAAGTGTGACCCTGGACAATTCACTTTACCCTGATTGCCTCAGTTTCCTCATCTGAAAAGTGAGCTGGAGAGGAAAATGGCAAACTACTCCAGTGTCTTTACCAAGAAAACTCCAAATGGGGTCATCAAAAATCAGACATGACTGAAAGGACTGAATGGCAGCAATACCACCATGTTGCTGCTGCTAATCTTTTTCTGCTTTTCTCCCTTGTCTAGCAACATTAAGTACCTATAATGTCCTAGATTCTATGCTCAGCAATAGAGATACAAATAAGAAAAAGAAAAAGTCCCTGCTCTCAAGGATCTTAAAATTTAATGGAGTAAGACAAGAAAGGAAGCTGAAAAGAGAAGGAGTACTACTGGGCAACTGATGTTGGGGCATGATGTTTGTGGAGATGAAACCAAAAGGAGAAACTTATGAGGAATTCTGAGCTCTCCATAAAGGGAAGGGAGAGTTTAGTTCTCTGTCCTTCATCCCTACAATCGGAGTGGAGAGGCTATTGAGGGTGCTGAGGATCAAATCCTCTTCCATATATCTCTTTTAACGCAGGGCAATGTGACTGGAAGAAGCCAGTGTTTTTAGATTGAAGATTTCTGGAAAGTGGGGTTAGAAAACCAACATCTGTTTGGTATTTCTCTTTTCATAAGAATGAATGGGATTACTGAATTCAGATGAGAAGCAGTTGAAATCAGAATCAAAATATTAGGCAACGGGAAGGAGGTCAAGGAAAGATATCAGGGATATCAAAGAATTTCTAGGAGGTAATTATCTCTGAAAATAACCTTTCAGAGAAATCATAGTTTGAAGGATATGGCTGGGACTCACAACTCTTAGTTTTAGAGTTATCAGATTCTAACCAGGTTCCTGTGTGGATTCTGATACTGTTTACCACATAATAATAATTGATAAAGATATTAACTTTGGGGGTTAGATTTCTTTTATATGTTAACTATTGACTAGCTTAAATAATGTTTTCTGCCTAGAATGCATATTTTTAAAAAAGCATGTGTAGATTTCACAAATGAGTTTCACACAAAGATCTAGGGAAATAAAGGAAATAAATAGTCACCGTCTTTGAGATCAGAAGCTTTTAATGAATTTGTCAACTTTGCTGATGAAACACGAATAGAATTATAAATATAATAATGGTTCTTCCAACACATAAAAATGATAAAGCAGAAATTAATATGTAATCTTCCTTGAAAGACGCTTTTTTTATTGTTGTAGTTGTTGATAAACTGATGAGGGAAGAGGAATATTTCCAGACTAGGAACTCTCAGTGTGGAAACTCACTCCTAGGATGCAGATTATTAACTGTTCTGGAATTTATCATTTTAGAAAGTTTCTTCTGGCATTGAGAGGTTAAGTGACCTTGCCTATGGTCACAGAACAACTAGTATATATCTGTGGCAGAATTTGAACCTAAATTTTCCCATCTTCAAGTAATGCCATTTTGCTACTTTGCTTCTCATATCTTTGGAAGGCAGCTTTGTAGTAATCTAACTATCAAACATAAATTTTGTTAGAAGACAACATTTTGATTTATGATTGCTTTTATGTGACATAGAGTTTTTAGATAGAACATGGGGATTTTAGTTAGAGAACTTGGTTCTACTACTTTTTATCTGTGTGACCTATGGGAAATCACTTTACTCTTATGAGCCTTAATTTCCTAATATGTGAAAGGAAAGAGTTGACTAAGGTGATCTCTTATGTCTCTTCCAGCTCTAAATTCCATAATCCTAGGATCTTGAAAGTCAAGGGAATCAATCAGTACTTGAGAAGGGACTTCGTTTTTCTCTTTGAGGCAAGTTAAATCCAATAATACTAAACTGTTTTTTTTTAAACTTGGATACTACCTATAAGAGACCCTCACCTACAAATACTCAGGTTTTCATTCATACATACTTGGGACACTCAAGTATGTTATCAATTCTTGAGGGTCTAATATTTCTAATAAAGATCATAGGAATATAGATTCTAAGGTCAGAGGATCATAGATTTAGAACTAGAAATTTCAAGAAAACTTTATATAAAAAACCTAATGATTGTCATCAGTCACTATAGCAAATAAACCCCAATTAACAAATTTTCAAGTTGTTTCCTTATGGCATTAGCATACGTGAAGTCAGGTTTCTAATGTTCACACACTATCATTTATATTGTATATACAACACATTGGTATGCCTTTCATTTGTGGATATTATACAAGTGTTAGTGTGTGAACCCACCAAACCTCTATTTTTCTCTATGCAAAATAGTTTCTAGAAATCTGAGAGAATAAGTACTATCCTCATTCCACTCCTTCCATACCTCCCCATTTTCAGAAAGTCAACCAGTTCTATGTAACTATTAGTACCCAGCCACATTCAGGTCATGATTCTCATCTAGTTCATTAAAACTGTAACCATTGTTAATTACTGTTATGTTATACATTACTGAAATAGATTTTCTAAAATTAAGTAATTTATTGAAAATCAGTATTTGTAGAAAAGTTTTGATGGCAATTGCCAAGCAAATAGATGAATTTTAAAAGAATATAGAACTGCTATTCAGGAAAGGAATGAAGAAAACTTTTCTTTCAGTAATTTTTTGTATCCTTCTATAAAATACATATTCAGAAAGGTTGCTAATCTGTTTGCTCTTTAAATAATAATTTTAATTTTAATAGTTATTTAAATTATAAAGCCATTTCAGTAAAAATTTTGAAAATGTATGAAGTGACATTTCATTATGATTAACAATATAGGGAAGAATGATCCAGCCCTTCTGAACAACAAATTTAACTTCTCAGTTTTCAGTGAAGAAACAGCTAGATATAGTTGAAAAGTTGTCACTAACAATTAATAATCTTTATTAATAAAGACTTAATATATGGGCGAAGTTAGAAATGGCAAATTAGAAAGGATTAGCCCAACCACAAGAGTTGAAATTGTTTCAGAGACTGTACTGGGAGTAGTAGGTAAACCATGAGGGTTGAAATATTAAAAAGTAAGTAAATGAAAGCAGACAAAACGCTACAAATGTTTTGAAAGAGTGGAACTGGAGATAGAAGGTAATGAGAAGAACTCAGAAGACATCAATCTTACCCAGGCAAAATGCTCCTATATTTTATTTATAATTTGTAATAATTTATATTATACATAATATATTTACAATAATTTATATAATATATATATTATGTAATAATTTATAATAATCAACACATCTATACTTCTTACATAACTTTGTATGTTTTTCAATTCTTATTCATTCAAATTCTTTTGTTATTTTTTCAAATCCTTCAAAGATTTGACAAATCAATATTCTAGAGGCTCTCTCTTATTCTGTGGGCTGTTAGGCTAACTAACCTCTTTTAGCTGGTCATGAATTTTGTTAAGAAGCTCCCACAGTACTAGAACTTGAAACAATCAGCATAATATCTTCAATACTTTCAAAATATTTAGACTTTTATCATTCCTTACTTCCATGTATAGTTAATCTTTGCAAAATTCTCTTCCCTATTTCATTATGTCATTTTCCCTTGTTCATATGGTACTTGGAAACCAAGGAGTTGAAGTCCAAACATTCAACTGTCAATAATGATAAAAAATAAAACAATATCAAAATGCATAGAGATGTATTCCCTTTTTTCCATTATCCTTTTAATTTCATTTATAAATGTTCTTCAGATGATTTGGTTTTATGAATTATCTTGTCAAGTTTTCTGCAAACACATTTCTCTTTCTACTGCTCTACCATTTAAGAGATAACTCATTTTGCAATCTTCTTACCATCCTTTTCTGTAAAGTCTTATAATTTAATTTATATACCAGACTAGAATTACATTAGCTTGCTGTATATAGCTCTCTGCTAGGCAAGAAGATTAAGAGTTTGTTTACTAAGGCTGTCTCTAGACGTTTTGGTCTTATTGTGGCTATTGTTTTACACTAAGTCAACTTCTGTAGGAAATGATAATATTTGTCTTTTTTGTTTAAGTCAATTTTCCACCATTAATAACTTGTTTGAATATATCATGCCATCATTGTAATTATCAACATAATTCTTCTTGGACTTCACACTTCCTTCTCCTTTCTGCCACTGGCTGGTTGGGTGCCCAGAGAGGTGACTATTGTTGCTCTAGGGATTCAAGTGGTAAGTAACCCTGTGAATAGCTATTTTCTAAAACAGTAGGCCATGAACCTCTATCAGTCTGTTTCCTTTTGGTAACAAGCTGGTAAATCTGGTTAGATTATTGGCAAAGACATTTAATCAAATAGCATAGCAAGTACAGAAATTATTAATAATTTCCCCCATACCATGGAGATAATTTCCCACAAATTTCCCTTGAGTTCAGGAAGAAGAAAGAGCTAACTAACCAAAGTACAAAGGTATTAAGGGACATGTGCAGAGTACACATAGAGCCAGAGCAACTTGCAGCTTTGGAACTTCATCTTCATTATTCTTTCTCCTGAAAGATCTTGTTAAATTCACTCTGACTTGCTCTTCTGCTCAGTTGGGCTGGCTCTTTATAAGGCATAATTTCTCAAGCAGCCTTGCTGAACTGCCTCCTTTTGGAGCATGTCTGCTAGGTAGGCCAATCTACTAGGCCAAGTCACTGGCTCTTCTCTCCCCATTCCATGACTGTGTAGGCAACTGCTATAGGGCAGTCATGCATAAGCCACTTGATAGTGGCTGCTAGATGGTTGGACAAGGTGCCATGCTACTAGTCTATTATCAGCATGTCATCTTTTCTGGTAAGTATGAAATCCTGGTCTTTCTGTTCAATGAATATTTTCAATGAAAGTTATCTTTTTTTAACTTCTACTTATTGGCTGGTCCAAGTACTTCATTCCCTTTAGCTAGAGTATGGCTGGAGCACTGTAGAAGCTCTAGAGCTAAGGCAATAATTTAGGATTGACAGAGATATCTTTACTTTGATTCCTGAAGAGTCTCAGCTCTGAGGTTGTTGGTTATATATTAAATATAAATATAATGTCATTAATATTACATTATATTTTTAATTATATTATTATAATATAATATATTTTATTATGTATATATTATATAACACATAATATTATAATATACATTATATTATTAATTATATTACATATCATTAATCATATCATTAATATTTATATATATTATATAGTTATGGGTAGGACAGGAGAGAACATGCTTTGTTTTTTTTAAACTAGTTATTCCTTACCTAAAAGTCCATTCTTCTATAAAAAATTCCATTTTTCTTTAAGGTGACTGATATTTTTCACCTTCCATACCCCCTAGGGAATCTGGCAAAGTGAATGATTCGGGGAAAAAGATGGGAATGCAATTTGTGTCCAGTAAGCAAGTTCATTGTCTCTTTATAGGCAGTTATGGTATTTAAGATAATTAAGCTTTACACCCTTTCTAGGGTAGGGGATGCTTATTTTACATTCAAAAATTTTCTGTCTTTCAGAGCCTCAGTCTTTCAGCCTTTGTAGGCCTTCAGCTTTTGCTGAAGTCTCAGTCTGGCGCTCCCTCTAGACCCTTAAAACTACAATATTGCTTTCTCATCTTTTCTACTAGTTTGGAATTTCTTTTGATTATTGCTCTGAGGAGTCAACAGACTGCACATTTTTTTCAGAAATAACCCTCACATTAATTTCCTGGCTGTTAAGATATAGTGTATACACTAAGTCTGTGCTACCAGAAGCACTAAAGTAATGTAAATAGTTCAAAGTTGTTTGTGTATTGCCTACAGAAGGGTAGTTTGTCATATTCAGGAAGGAGGTACACTATCTGGTTTATCAAGTCAACACATGTGTGAGAGCCTCTCAAACCATTAAATTGAATTCCTACAGGAAATTGTGTAAGGGAAAGCCCATACTGCAAAGGTTCTGAATTTAGACTGTGGGATGATAAGGAATATTACTCAGAATTATTTTAGATAGAACACCTGTCACTCCATATCTCTCCTCCCATACTATATGTGGAATTTCCTCTATCATTCATACAATACTCATTCATACTATGAAAGCAATGAGCATACTATTGCATAGTTTATTAAACACGCAAAAATAAAAGCAGAATTTAAAAGCTTTCCCCATGTGAAGACTTCTGCTCAATTGAAACTTCTCCCTGATAAGTCCATAATTCACCAGTGCAGTCAGGATAATTTTTGATCTGCACTCACCTGGAGATGGAAAGAAGGAAGGTGTCCTTGTCCTGGATCTGAACTATGAACCTGAGAGTTGGCAAGTCTCTCTGCCAACTCTTTATCAATCTTCCAGTCTTCACAATTGGTCTAGATCCCTGGTCCTCTTATTTCAATCACTACCTTCACAACAGTGATCTTGGCATTGTTTTAGTATTTGGTGCTTCTTGGCAGTTTTGTTTTGCCAAAAATATTCCCTTTTGTATTTCTGGTCTCACTCACCACACATAGCAATATGAGAATCTGACTTCCAAAGTCTTCAGCCACTCATCTGCCAAATTGGCAAGGATCTTCAGTCTAACTGCAGTGTTTTGATAATGTTTTCTCTCAGTAGTGACAATAAATTAAATAAAATGAATAAAATAAAAAACAAATAGGGGACAAAGCCCTACACTCCTACCCAGAAATCTCATCACTTGCCTATGTCTCTAAATATTGTTTCCCAAAATAGAAGCTTCCTGGGACCTGTCAGCTACCATAGAAATGAAATACCATTGCAGAAGAACTGTCTGTAGTGGGTTTCATATTTTTGTTCAGTTTTTGACATATTTTGGTATCTCTCAGCTCTCTTCTGGGGGAAAAATGTATTCATTACATATAGGTGGGAAAATTCTGAGAAGTTTGTAAGACTTTGGTTTCCTTTATTTCTAAATGTTCAGCCATAGCAGTCTAACATCTCTTTATCTAGACTTTATTGTGCTCAACTTTGTGTATGTGTGTACGTGTATTGTGTGCCTGTGTATAAAGGGATTTTGGATATGGAATTAGATATCATATTTCTCTCTCATTGAGTATGGACTTTGCTATGACAATTGACTAAACCTCTATTGGTTTCTTTGTTGTTTCCCGGTAAATGAGATTGCCTTTAAGATGGTTGTCTGGCTGGAATCCAGAAGTTATAGGGCCCTTTCATTGTGATGGTGGTGGGCCCTTTTCACTTACATTTTTATTCCAGATTCTGTGCCATGTTAGGTGAAGGAATAAACAGTTGATGTCAATTTTCAATAGAAGAATGTGAGAGGTAGACATGAGTTTGAACTTTTTCCTGAAAGCAGATGTCTTCATTTTAAGAAATTTTAAGAAAGTTTAAGAAATGGTAGCAGCTGGGGAATTAATAGATTTCATACAAAAATACATGGTAGAAACACCACTTCCTTTGAAAAACAGGCAGAATTTTGGGTTCCTAGAGAGTCATTCCAGAATTTGGCCTTCTAAACAGAAAAGGGAGATTTGTTGGGCAGTGAAAGCCTTGGAATTTGCTTCAAACATGATCCCCAAATCTAGAGTACAGGGGTCAGACTTTTCAGAGAAAAAAGAGCAATTTTTGAGAAGCTTTGCCTCTTGGGGAAAGGAGAATATCATCTATGTGGCTCCTATAGCTGGAGGAACAATGAATGAGATCTGGGACTTGGAGAAGCCGGGGACCTGGCCTAGGCACCCCATGCTATTAAAGTCAATGGTTGAACATGCAGGTCCATAGGAAAGTCAGTTCCATGGGGGTGTTTGAATCTGTTACATTTTTTCTATATTTGCTCATGTGTCTTTATGAGCTTTCTTGAGTACCTTATGTATTTTCTTTCTCTGTACCATATGATCTTGTAACATCTTTGCAATTTCTCTGTGTGTGTGTGTGCGTGTATGTAAGAAATCAAAGTTGTCTCATGTTGTGTGGATTTTTTTACCTTGAGTACTTTATATAGGAGCTGTGGACTTTTCATCCTCACACAGAAATTCTAGAAAGAAACTATCTCCAAATTACATTTGGAGTCTATTGTGGACTAGACTAGATATAGGAGTAATAAGCTAGAGTGAAGCTAAGTTTCTTTTGGTCGTGCTCCAGAATTGGATCTGGTTTTCATGTGTGTCAAGAGTTTCCAAGTCAACCAAAAAATAGATCTTTGGTGACTACAATGCTAAGGTCCACTCAAGGTCCACTGAAGACTCTATTTCTTCATGCTATGTGATAGATGTAGCCATATACATTTTAATTATCTTCATGGTGTTTTTCCCTCTTCTGGCTCATCACAATCTCTACAAAATGAGATTATCAAGTATTCCATGAGATAATGCTTCTTGTAACTTTTGAGCACTTGATGACCAATTTCACCAGCTCTTTTATTTGTCTCTTCAGGAGAACATGTGAAATGTCCTTTCATTTATTTTCAATGTCTTTAACTCTTTAAAAATTAAGTAAAATGAAGCAATACCAAAGAATACTTTGGCTATGCTTGATATTATGTACCTTATTCTTATAGAGCAAATCCATTAGTATATATATGTATATATATATATATATACATATATATGTACATATATATGTATATATATATACATATATATGTACATATATATGTATATATATGTACATATATATACATATATATACATATATCTTAGGCAGGCACTGAAAATGCACAATGAAGTGAATAGGAAAAGACAAACAGGCTGAATTATCTTTGGGAACTCACATAACTCTTTTGATAAACTCAAACACCTCCCTGGAACATGTTCTATGTCTTTTTGCTTTTTAAACACCATGACCCATAGGATGACAGACAATATGATAGGTTGAAAAAGGAGTTGGTCTTGGAGCCAGGAAGAGTCAAGTTCAAATCCTACCACAGACATATACTAGCTGGTGACCTTAGGCAAGGGATTTACCTCTTAGTGCTCTAGGAAATTCACTAAGACAGTTTCAGGCAAGGGCTTATTTCTATTGTGGGAGTAAATTTCCACACTAGGATTTTCCTAAAATGATAACCACAGCAATAGCAACAACCACATCTAGAATTTATATAGTACATTAAGGTTTGTTATGTGCTATACCATCTCATTTGATGTTCACAAGAACCCTTTGAGGTACACTATTATCTCCCTTTTACAGATTGGGAAAGTGAGATGAAGTGGCAAAGTACCTTTTGTAAGATAAGATTTGAACTCGGATCTTGCTGACTTGAAATTCAGGATTCCATCCCCTGCCCCACCTAGCTGTTTCAAACTGGTTTTTGAAATAAAAATCTTTTTATGGTTTAATGTGGCTGTAAACCATGGAATTCTATTGTCTCTAAAGAATTGAAGTTGATAATTAGCTAAAGGGAAATGGAGATGTGCATGGTGGATAGGTGGTGCCTACTGGCATACATTAAACAGAGCTTGTGCTCAGCTGACATAGTCTTTGAGATCCTAGGGATATCATCCTGTCATAATGAGGCAGTGAAATTGCATTTTTGTGGAGACTCTTGTCTCCATAAAATATAAGGCACAGAAAATTCACAAATAATAGGTGAGTAGGATCTAGTAGCACACTAGCTTTATCAATATTAACCACAGCATTGTCTTTGAACCTGGGTAAAATTTACTTCACAAAGCAGCATTGTACTAACCTTCACATCTGTGAATTAGCCTTTCCCCAAACAATTTATACTATAAAATAGTGATAAAGGAAATAAGGGAATGGGGCTAAAGAATTTTATTAACTTTTAATCATCAACTCTACAATACAGACCTATATTTCTGGGACTGATGAACATATATGGAAAGTTTTCATGACCAGCATCAATTCAGAGAGTTCTCTACATAACTAGTGAGATTGTTCTTTTATGTTGCCTTCCTCAGAAAGGTAAAAGAGTAACAGCAATTGTGATATACTACAGTGCATACATGTCTACACTACTTCTACACCTTAGAAGATCTGTGATTTTATTGGTGTTTGTGGTCCTTCCACTATATAGCATAGATCACCACTCTTCAATGCCTATTGAGATGATCTTCATACTTTGTTGTGGCCAAATAGATTTATTATCTTGTACATAATCTTTTAGAGATGACCATCTCTGAGTTTAGCCTCATCACAAGCCTCTCCTCACATATAGCCTCACTTCAGAGAACTAAGACCATATTACTCAAGAGACCTTCTTCCCTTCTTCCCAGGTTCATGAAAACAAAATTCCTTAGTAAATATTTCCTTGTAAGGAAAGCTGTTTCAACAATTAGAGTCATATAAATATAAATGGACAGTTTCTGGATACAATAGAATCCCCTTCCCTAGAGGTTTTTAAGGAAAAGATATATGACCACTTCTTAGTATATTGTACAAAGTATTCTTGTTCAGGAATTGGTTAAACCAAAGGGTCTCCTAGGACTAAATCTGTGATTCTCTAATGGGCATATGGAAATATTTTGGTTAATACTTTTTTTGCATGCTAATAACTATAACAAAATCTCTTTACAAAAATACATATATGTATACACATATATGTACATATTATAGATCAACACAATGTAGCAGGTCTATATCAAAGTCATTATTTTTTCATAAAGTGAAAAATATCAGAGATGAATTTGATATTTTTTCCATGATGAAATCAGATGTATTTGTAAACATTCATTTACTCAATGATCTATAAAACAGAAGTACCAAATATAGGCCATAACAGCCTATTTCTAGTTTAGTACTAGAAGCCTTTTGAATTTGATAGAACCTAACTTATGAGAAGCTTATGTCTGTTGTCATGGCTTTTAAGAAAGAACATAACATTACCTTGAGGTTATCATCATTCATTAGAGCAGAAGTTTAATGGAGGCATTATTTAAGAAGTATAAAAGACGGCAGATGTGATTTCTATATGTTCTAGAGATAGTGAAATAATAAAAAAGCCAAAATTAAGAGTTAAAGGTCTGAAGAAAAGGGCTATAGTTTTACTTTTTACTGAATATTCATAGATTATTTTAGAATAAAAAACAATATAAAACAAAGGTTTCAAAAAATCACATAGGCTAAAATGATTCCCTTGAAATAAAGAAAAAAATAACTCAGATCTTAGTAATTGATATTCATCTTTGGAACCTCACCTTTCATATCAGTAACTAACACAATAACCAAAGGTTTAAGAAAAAGAGATAAATCCCTCTAAAAGTATCACAACCTTTAAAAATTAATTATTGGCTAATGTTAGATAAAATTATAAAGACAAAGTGCGGAAACAAGATAAATAAAAATAATTGCATAGCAGGAAGGTAATATTTCTTGAATTTTTCCTATCATGTTTGAGAGCAGAACTGAGGTTTTTGGGGAGGCACGATAAGGAATAACATTCTAAATGGAAGTGAAGTTGTCTTTTCTGGAGGAGGTATCCTGTTTGCATTCCAGGAGCTCAGCAAGAGCCTTGTTTGACATCTGACTTCTAAAACAAATACTGATTGCTTCACAAACCACACATCATATTTAGCTATCCAGCAGCTGAAAGTCCTCACCATCCTCTTTGGTGCGAGTAAATATCTGTTCGCTTCTGACCCCATCTCCAGCTCTGGTAAATGCCAACACCTGAATGCTGTAGTTGGTGTATTTCTCTAGCCCATCTAGCTCCAGGGAAGGCTGTGTAGTAGTGACATTTTTAATCTCTCCCAGCTCTGGGGAAAAAGGAAAAAAACACAATCATGCATGCTATTGTTACTGGCAACACTATTTTTGCCCTTCTTTGTACTTACTGTCTAGTTGTGTAGAGAATATATCCACCTGTCACACACTTAAATTACATAGAAGGGGTAATGCACATTCATTAGATAATGCTGAGTGCCATGCAGCAATTTGAAAAAGAGAATTCACATACCAATTGCCTCAGAACACCTGGCAGAAAAATAGACATAAAAAATAAAGCCTGCACTCAAAGTTGAGCGTTACAAGCCAGTTGCAATACTACAATATTCTATGCTTGGACTGTATCTCTACTGTAATTGCTTAAGGGGAAAATAAAGAATTATGGATTCAAATGTAATTGGCATTGCCACAATGCCGTTATTTTTTCATTTTAAAGTATTTTTAGGGGTGTCTTTTTATATCACTGTAATTCCTCTATTATCTATCTGTGCTAACCAATCCAGAGAGCCATCTCATGTAATAAACTGTATTTTTTTAAAGATATGGAATGACAAATAAGAGGATAACCAGCATAACTCATCAATACTTAAAAAAGTCTGAACATATATTGAATGTACAACTGTAGAACTTTCACTCCTGCAAAGAAGGAAGAGGGTTATCTTCTTTGGAACCAGTCTTGTTCTTTATAATTTTTCAATATTCACTTTTACTTTTTAAGTATGTGGTTGTTATTGTTTTTTAATTTCATTTAGTCACTCTCTCTTTCTCTACATATATATATATATATATATACATATATATACACATATATTTCTTCTTTGCTCTACTTACTTCACTCTTCTTGTAGATATTTCCATGCCTCTTTGTATTTATAACATCCATCTTTGTATATGTATTACTTTATTTCCCCCCAATTACATGTTAAAAATTTTACATCCATCATTTCTTACAGCACAATATTTCATGTACCACAGTTTGTTTAGCCATTCCATAATCTAGTTGATGTGTTGTAGTTTCTAATTCTTTGCTAACGCAAGAGGTACTGCTATAAGTATGTTGATGTCCATGGGTGCTTTCAACTTATCGTTGATTCTTTGGGTTAGGGCTTAGTAGTTGAATCATTAGGATAAAGAGTACTGTTTTAGCTACTTTATTTGTGTAATTCTAAATTGCTTTTTAAAATGGTTACACTGATCCACAATTGCCAACAATGCATCAGTGGATCTTGAAACCTCTCTAACCCTAACTATTCCCATCTTTTTTCAAATTAAGTTTAAGATGTGAAGTTGTGATGTGGAATGTCAGGATACCTTTCTCTTACTATTAGTGATTTGGAACATTCCTCCATATGGTTTTATGTGTGTGTGTGTGTGTGTGTGTGTGTGTGTATAATATACACATATATACACACACATGCCCATATACACACATGTATGCTAATTGCTTATATATCTTAGCTACTAAACCCTTATTAGAGAAATCTGGTACAAAGTTTTCTCCCCTATTCAATCACTTCCTTTTTATCTTGGGTATATTAATTTTGTGCAAAATATTTCAGTGTCATATAATCAAAAACATTTTTTATCTTTTGTAATTACTTTGCTCCTTTGTTTGATTAAGAATATATCTCCTACTCATCGCTGCAAGAGATATATGATCTCTTCTGCATATCCAAAAATATGAATCTTGAGGGCTCATTATTTAATATCTCACCACTGGACTCAGCTCCAAAGGAGAAAGTGAGCTGGTGACTGCACAGCCCTCCCTGACTTAAATCCAATTAATTTGTATGTCATGGAATCACCACCCAACA
The DNA here is from genome assembly GCA_028658325.1 of Potorous gilbertii. Classification (NCBI taxonomy): domain Eukaryota; kingdom Metazoa; phylum Chordata; class Mammalia; order Diprotodontia; family Potoroidae; genus Potorous; species Potorous gilbertii. The sequence goes on along the minus strand of CM053771.1, from coordinate 343,943,537 downwards.
ATAACAACAGAGACTCAGAAGCATACTCATCACGAACCTTCTGCAAATTCTTCCTAAATCTACTTGAAACCCATTTTAAAGGCAACTATGTTCTTTAAAATTTTTATGATTTTTAAAATCACAAGGTGACCTGATAAACACTGGTTGCCAAAAGAGAATTACTCAGTTTACCTCGATGAAATGACATGAATGTCAGAAATTCCATTTTAACAAAAATGCTCCACTTTCAGAACCATAGTAAAAGCCATTTATAATCAAACTTAGAACATAAAGCTCTTCCCCTATGCTACATTATCTTAGACAGCTTAATAAAAGTGAAAGTGATATAAAACTCAAGCACTTTTAAAAAGACTATGGAAATTAATTTTTTTTCTACTATTTATTATCTGAATTAATCTTTTCACTGATATTTGGATGTGTAATTTATATGGCCCATTCCAAAAAAATTCTTTCTTCATTATTTCAGGGATCATGAGCTCATTCTGCTGAGATTTTTCAGGACAAGACTGTGAAAGGGTAAGGGTCCCAGGGACTCAAATGAAGAGGATAATGCAGAGTTGAACCAATTCAACAAGGGTTGAATGGGTGATGACGATGTAGTGTAATAGTAAGTTTAGGTGGCCTGAGAAAGAACTGAGAGAGAATCTTGAGGTAATGGTGAGGAAGAACAGGTTTGGAAGTTGCAGGGCAGAAATAAAAGTAGAATGACAATAGATTACGATCAGAAAATGAATTTCAGAGCTCATGAACACAGAAGTGGTATGCTTGTGGTTGATGGCAAGGTCTAAGTTATGATGATCTCTTGCATGGTTAAGGTAGTATGGTCATCAGAAATATGAGAAAATAGGAAGTAAGAGTTTTAAGGGGAGAGTATCTGTATATTTTGTTGTCCTTTAGTTTGAGGATAGGAATTGAGGAACACAGAAAAACTGTAAGTCTGGCACTGATGCCATTCAGGAAGGAAAAGAGTGTGTCTGGAGTTCAATAGAGTTACTAGGACTTTGATTGGGTGATAAATATAGATTGACTGAACTTCAAAGGAGGAGAGGTTATTGAGAGATGGTGGTAGAGAAAGAGGGGAAGTAGCAATGAGAACAAAGAGTATGCCAACTTTACCACCACAAGCAGAGTTAAGAGTGGGGAATAAAAGGACTTCCTGATATACATGGTGAATATTTTCAACATCTAGAGGGCCTTACACAATTGAAATCACAGGTTAAAAATAAGTAAGAGAGAGATAGAAAAAAGGACAGAGACAAAAAGAAAGATCAACAAATATATATGAAAATGTAAAATGACCAATTTTTAAAAACCTTCCTATTGGAAAACACCTTCCTATTGGAAAACACCAACACCAACACCAATTAAATACAGTAGCTCCAATGACAAATAACAGATTCTATAATCAACTAGGAGAAACACTTTAAAAAATAAAGGAAAAATTCAAGTAACAAGGCTATTGTAGAAGCTCCAGAAATAGGATATCGTGTTGTTAAAAGCAAAGGAGCTCAAAATGCAACCCAAGATGAACTTTACAACCCCATAAACTTGAGCTTAATCATTAATAAAAAAAAAGGTGGATATTCTTTTTTAATGGTATTTGAAGAATTTCTATAAAGGAAAAGAGATACAAGCAGATTTTTTGTTTTGCAAACTACCTCACCTCTCTGTGAATTCACAATAATGAAAAGGCAGTAAAGATAAATAAATAGAGCAACCAAGGAAGGTACAGGAAACAAAATAAGTAACTCCAGGAAAAATAATATCAATTTTTAAAGAGAAAAACATCTATGGGGTTAACAACAACACCAGCAGTAGCGATAACAGCAAAATAAAAACAAAGGAGGCATTAAGAGATATCGTTCTAAGAGTACACAAGGGAGAAAGCAGAAATTTAATAGGGAAATGATGGTGGAGAAATAGGCTTGGACTCATTAGGAGTCAAGTAATCTCCAAAGATAAAAAAAATACATTTGTGTGACTAAACTATAGAGTAGGAGGGCGCATAAGATGCTGAGAAAGGTGGGGAAATATGGAAGGTGACATGTGATGTATCCTAATCAAGTAAATGGTAAACAATGAAAGGAAAATAATTCCTATATTTTCTAAAAAAGAAAAAGACCTATAGAAGAATGGGTGACATTCATTCTAATTCTTCTATCCAACATGACTCATGGGGAAAATATATTTAATAAGAATGTATATGTAGAGCCTGTCAGACTGGATGCAGTCTTGGGGAGAGGGGAATGGAGGGAGGTGGAAAAAATTTAAGGTTTATTTAAGTGAATGTTGAAAACCAAAAATTAATTAATTAACTTTAAATAAAAAGGAAGAATGTGTGGGGAGGCACAAGAAGGGATGGAAATAGTAGAAAATAAAGCAGTGTATCTCAAGCTAGTGACAGGAGACTGTCCCAATGAAGAACAATCACAGAAATACTCTAAAATGGGTGTAATCTGTAGGGATTTGATATTTATAGAGACCAATATCTCTGATAATATTAGGTCTTTGTAGACAGCATCTTACCTCAAGGAAATGAGAATCAGAGCTACTGTGAACAACTGCCACCCAGAAGAGTAAAAAGGTATTTACCATATAAGAATTCTAAAATAGTTGTACTGATTCACAGTTCTACCAAAAATGTGGGTATGTTCCTATAGTCCCTCTAACATTGACAATTCCACTATTTGGTTATCTTTTCCAATTTTCTGTATATGAAACTTCAGAGTTGTTTTGATTTGCTTTTCTCTTATTATTAGTAATTTGGAAAATTCTTTCATCTACCTGTTAATCATTTGCAATTCATAAGAATTTTTTGTTCCTATATATGTATATATATATATAATCTAGAAAACATATAATTATATATGAACACATATATGTAGTATGTATCATTACTATGTATAATCTATCTTAAACAGAAAACTGCATCCCAATATTTAAGGAGCAAAAGGATATGAAAAAAGAAATCTTAAAAGACTTTCAAACTATTAACAACCATTTTAGAGAATGCTCCAAAATGTTAAGGGAAATATAAATGAAAACAACATCTCTTCATATCCCGAAAATTGGCAAAGAGAATTGTCAGTTTTGGAGGGATTGTGGGAACGTAGGGACAATAGTGCAGCAATTCTTAAAGTTTTGGTCTCAGGACCCCTTTACACCCTTCAAAATTGTGTTGGCTCTGTCCCAAAGAGCTTTGTTTTTATGTTGGTTATATCTATCAAGCTTTACCTCTTTAGAAACTAGAATTCCTATGGTTATTATGAAAATAGTTTTTAAATTGTGGACCCTCTGAAAAGGTCTTAGGGATGCCCCGAGGTCCTTGGAGAACTACTGCTCTAGTACATTATCGATAGAGCTGTACAAGTACTTTGGAAAGCAATATGGAATTGTACAAATAAAGTCGCTAAAATTCCCATACCTTTTGACCTTGTAATTCTATTGTTAGGACAAGATTACAGCAACAAAAATGACAACAATGACATTTCATGTAGCACTTTAAGATTTGCAGAGCTTTACAAATATCTTGTTTATTCTCACAACAAGGTTGGGAGATCAGTGCAATTATTATTTCTTACAGATGAGAAAAATGAAGCAGGTAAAAGTTGTGACTTGCCCAAGAATTTCCATGAACCAATGCAGAGCCAAGGAAACAGAGCTAAAAAGCAATACACATGAGTATGACAATATAACCAGGAAAATCCACTGGAAAACAACCAAAAGTGAATGTTGCAAAATCATAAAGAATAAGTCTGGCTCCAAAGAGAACACCTTCACCTCATCCCTTTGTAGAGATGGGAGGATCATGAGTGTGATACATTTCACATCTTTTCAGAATTTTTTTGTTCTGCTGATTTCTATCATTTAAAAATATTATTTTTTATATTGTATGGCTCTCTGGGAGAGGTAGAGAAGGGAAAATTTTGTTAATGTAAAAAAAGTTATCAAATTAAAAAAACAAAGGAAATGTAAACATGTATTGAAAGGCAGACACGAAACAAATGTCAAACTAGAATTTTAACATTTTTTATTGGAAAAGAAATGGAGGTTATGAAGCCTTTGATGACTGTTCTCTAAATAGAATATTAACAGTGTCTTGTACATAGGTATTCAAATGATTGTTGACTGATGTTTAATCTGACTTGGTCTACAAATGACATGGAGTCTCTTTGTAACACTTTTAATATTCTAGTCACATTCTCTTACCTCCATCCAAGAGATTGGCCCAGTATATCACTCTGAATCCTTGGAGAATTCCATTCAAGGCTTCTTTGGCAAGTGTTGACCAGGTTATGGATATGGTTTCAGGTGATGTAGCTATGGCTTGGACATTCTCTGGAGGGTAACTGGGCACTGATATTTAAAAAATGAAAAAAAGAATAAGCTATTGTCTAAAGATAAAGATGAAAAAGTTGTCATTATTCTCTAGCATAAACACAGATTCTCATATCTCTATGAAAAGGTTTTTATATTGTTTTCACACAAGTGCATGCTTGATTAGTATTATCTCTATATTTCTTACCTGCTTTACTTTTCAAAAGGCCATTCTTATTCTAATCAGTTTAAGTGAATTTAAGACTAATGTATAAATAAGACCCTAATTTTTGATCATTGTAATTTAGTATTTATGGCACTCATCACCTGGAGTATACATTCCATATTATACTATGGCATAATTTAAGAATTCATACTTTTACCCTACCCCCAAAAATCCCAATAAAAAATCAACTTCATCCTCATATTTTTACATGCAGTATTGTTTTCTTTGCCTTCAGTTTGCATTTGTGATTTTTGTTGGAAGGAGAAGGTAGGGGAAAATTAGCTGGGCAATTAGGAATTTCCAATAAGGATCACTATATTGGAGATACCTTAAAGATCCAAAATTATTTCCCACCTGTCATTAGAAGTAATTATTTTATTCTCCATATCATATAGTGTTTTTGGCATTGATACTTTAATTTTTTTCCAGAAAATATAGCAAAATTATTTTTAAACATATATGTTAGTAAAATAAGGTATTAGTAAAAACACCAGGTATATTAAGCATACTTTATAAAATAGTGAAGGCAAAAGGAAGGGAAGAAATTTTAATATTCTTATTTAGGAACTCCTTTTCTTTAAATACTATTTCTGGTAATTTATGATACAACTAGTGATTTTATCCCTCAAAATTAGGCATTTTTATAATTTTATACAGATTATACAAATTATACAATTTTATACAGAAATAATTTTAGGCTCAAAATAACTAGCTATTTTGTCCCTTTTAATTTTTCCCCTTTAATATCAAATGCCCATTTGTTGATATTATTAGCTTGTATATGTCATTTTGTTACTTCAACATTGGCATAGCATAGAGTGGATAGAGAACTAGTCACCGAGCCAGGATTCAATTCCAGCCTCTGATGCATCTGATTGTGTGATGTTAGAAAATTTTTTTAAATTCTCAGGCAACTCTCTAAGACTATAAGTTGGAAGAGAAAATTTCCTCATCAGGTATCATCCCTAAAATTATGTCCTCAGAGTCCGGCATTAACTATATGTTTCCACACACTCTTACTAAATCTAAAAGGTTTATATCACATTTTAGTATCTTGTATTAAAATTCTATTTTGCCACTTATGGTTTGATCTCCAATCTGTTAACTAAATTAATATTTCCTGAACACCAGAAAGAGATGCCTCTTGTGATGTATAGTCTATGAGGTCTTAGAAAAATGAAATAATCATTTTAGAAATGTTACTAAAATCCTCTTTTAAAATGGGCACGGAATATTCCTAGAAAAGACTATTTCATTAAATTCTAGCTAACCACTTTCAGCAACAGGAAGAAACCCAACATTTCACTTGAGAAGACCAAAATCTTATTTTTTAAATGAAAGAGAGAAATTCAGAAAGAGAAATAATTTTGCCTTTGCAAACAAATACTATCAGAGCTGTGATGAAAACACAAAGTAACTCTAAGTGAAATAAGACATCTCCCCAGTTACATACTCCTTTGTCAATACCATGGGGTTATTTTTTCTCCTGAGAAATCAACATAAGTCCAGTAGGCATAAGCACAGGAGAAAAATTAGACTGGTACTTAAATAAAAGATGAGACAAAAAAATACCTTTTGCTCTTTAGGGGAGAGAAACAATACACTTTAATACTGGCCTGCAACAGCCAAACAAGTAGAAACACATACCATCCTCTAGGGTGGTGGTAATGATTTCCTGAGAAGAAGGTCCTGTTCCAGCCTGGTTGCATGCCTGTACCACAAGGCCATACTGAGTGAATTTATTTAGGTTGTCAAGAGTATAAATTTCACTGTCTCCAGTGGTATCAATGCTGATAATGTTGAACTGGAAGTTGCCGCCTGTGCTATATTCCCGGTAACCTATCTGGTAGCCTCGGATAATGCCATTCTGCAAGTGTTTCTTTGGAGCCTAAATAGGAAAGAAAAGATAATACTCAAAATAGCTAGAGAGGAAATCAGCACCTCTCTAGAACTTCAAGACTTACAAAAGGAATGAAGGGGAAGTTGTAGCCACCTTCTACAATACTTACTCTTCAGTGATAACAAGATTGCTAACTTTTGCTAATGTCAGAGTTAAATAAGCAGGAACACTATTATTCTGACATTTTAGCACCAAATTAAAAAGACGATACTCCAAGTTATCTAGTGCACTCTCTTAAATCTGCAGAAGGAATCCTTATGGGGAATGGGTGATACCTTTCACATTTTTGAAAGACTTATATAGTCAGTGTGGCAACAGTAACCATTTTAGAGTCAGGAAGACCCAAACTCAAGGTCTGCCTCTGAGACATGCTCTTTATGATCACAATTAAGTCCATTAAACTATTGATGCCTCAGGCAACTGGGAGTTTATGGTTGAATTGTTATCAACATTTGTGGAAGAACTTTTTACGCTGGCATTTCTCAATATGATAAAATCATAGGTCCAGACTACACTATTCCCCTATATCTCAATCATGTAGAACTGATTTTAGACTAGTTTTTCTTCTGAGAAGAACACTAGGAATGATGGGTGGTAGTTGCAGAGAGGCAATTTTGGTTCAATGTATGGAAAATTTTCCTAAAACATAAAGTTGTCCAAAAGTGGAATAAATTGTTTCAGGAAGTAGAAAGATTCTCTCACCAGAAGTAATCAGGTAGAGACTGGATTGGTCAAAGGGGCTTTAAAATTTAGTCCTATATTTTAAAAAGTTAGATTAGAACTTCGGGGCCTTTCCTTTCTAACAATTGAGATAATATAAGATCTTGTTACACCATACAGTATTTAAAAAAAGATACTTGAAGAACTGACATGCAAAAGTTTATCTTCACAAGGCATATGATAAAACAATCTGTTAAGAAAACTGAAAGAAAATACCTCTTAAAAGAAAAATTATTTTAGCGCAACTATTTGTGTAAAGACAATGACTATGCTAATAGAAAATAATTTTATCTTTTCAGTCAACAGACATGTAGGGTATATAAACTATGTCTCTAGAACCATCAAAGATACAGAAAAATCTTATTATTCTAATTGGGGATATAAAATTAACTGCTAAAACAATAGAAGTTCAAAATTAGCAATATCTACGTGGTTTGAGATGATTAGAGAAAATATAATGAGATTTGAGTGAGCCAAAGAGAATGGGTAGGATTTAGATAATCACAGGAAAGGAGGAAGAGGATTCAGACAGCAGGCAGGAAATAATGAGAAAAGGAAAGTCATAGAATTATCTCATATTATACCTATCCCTCAAAAAGATATTTAAGTAGGATCATCTGAAACTTTAATTGGTTAGGACAAAAACAAACAATGAAACCCTAAGGGTTTATGATTTATAAGACCAAAGTGTTGCACAAGTGGGACAGCTAGGTGGTACAGTGCCAGGTCTTCAGTCAGAAGGGTCCATATTAATAAGTTCAAACCTGGTCTCAGATACTTCCTAATTGTGTGACCATGGGCAAGTCACTTAACCCTCTTTGCCTCAGTTCCTCATCTGTAGAATGAGCTGGAGAAGGAAATGGCAAACTACTCCAACATCCTTCACAAGAAAACCTCAAATGGAGTCATGAAGCATTGGATGTGACTGAAATGACTAAACAGAAGCAACAAAAAATCGCAGTGAATACTGTTAAGATTTGAGATCCTCTCCTCTTTGTAACCCCACTCCCCAAACTGTTTATTCACATAGTTATTCATAGTTTTTCAACTTATTGAAACTATTTATTCAATTGGACAGTTTAAGTATATAATATTTATACCCAATAGCCATTTCACTGATGAATTCCAAGTTTCTAATACGTGATCATTTTATGAAAATAGCTTGTTCATTATTTTGAGTATTTTTTGGGTATCAAATCTCATAATTTGATATTATGAGAAAATCAAAGTATCTTTTTTCTTTCTTAATAGGTGAAAATATAGACCCAGTAATTCCTGACTTCAGAAGGATTGAAGATAAAGTTCTTATTTGCTTGTTTGTGTTATAACGAACAAAAATGTCAGCCCCCTCCATAAATTCTTCTTGGAATCTCCACATTTTTAGCTATACTACTGCTATAACATTGTAAATTTTGCTCTTGGAGCAAAAGGCATTTGCATATTTTAAATTATTCATGCTTTCACTGTTAGTGAAAAAATAATATGCATGTTCATATCATAGGATAGACACTGCAATATATTCTAACCAACATGATACTGGGAACTGTATAATTCAGTTCAACATAAATCAATGAACTAAATTGTAGGTCTTGGGGAATCTAAAATACATATAACAAAGGTGCTGAGATATAATAAGAGCGGAGCAATTTGAACTTTGTCCAAATGTACCAGATTCCAAGAGTTCTGAATTTAAGATGTACTAATAGTCTTTTAAGTTAACAAAAGATGTTCCAGACGTCTAAGGCAAGGAGGGGTAGAACAGGACCAGGGATCTATTTTGGAATACATACTATTTGAAGGGAAGCAATTCAAAATAAGTTTGGGCAATTGGGTTGGAGTCAGCTTGTAGAAGGTCTTAAATTATCAGATACATATATATTTATAATTTTTGATAGGTGAATGAAATGATCATAGCAATACATTAGGAAGATTTTTTCTGGCAATAATGCTCAGAATAGATTAGACAGTGGATAGTCTAGTTGCAAGAGGAATTGCTAGGTGGGAATTAGAATAGATTAGAAGAGGTGAGTGCCATGACCAGAATGGTTAAGGTGGAGGTGCCCAAAGCATATTGGAAAGGTAGAAAATATTGAAATAGAGAGCTAAGTGGATATGGAGGAAGAGAGAATAAAGAATCAAAGGTGACTCTAAAATTCGATCCCGAGAGAATGAGTGGAATCATTAGCAAAGATAGAAAAGTTGTGTATGGGTAGGGGGAGAAACTGAGAGATGACTTTATTATCACATCTAAGACTCAAAAGTTCTCTGCTACTTTTCATAACAAACCATCTCTAAAAAGAAGGATCTTGAAGAAGGTTAGGACTTTTTTTGAGAGTGGCAATAAGAGGAGAATATTTAATGTGCATTTCAAGGCCACAAAATAAACCTGTAGTTTAAAATGAACAGATTATATTGTTTAGAGTTGGAAGAAACCTTGGAAATCACATGGGGTATTGATAAATTGAGATGATTGGATTTAAGATTTTGTTTCTTATGACAGGACACACAAAAATAATAATATATTTAGTCTTCACGTCATGTACAATTCAAACAGTCTTTCAAGTTACATGTTATTCATGTTTCAAAAACTATGCCTATTAACATATTTAAAAATCATGTATATATCAAATAAAAATATGATTTTTAGAGAAGCATCTGCATTTGAGCACAGAGTTTCAGTACATTAAAGGTTTTATTTAAGAAAAAGCCAACTAATAAATTTCACACAATTTAATTTCAAGCAGTTGTTCTTCCACAAACAGAAATAGAAAGTCTAGGCACTGCTAATGTATTAATTCTAATGTTAATCTGTCAAAAAGTACAAACAACAGTACAGACAAATAATAACTAATTTCCAGAAAACAAGAGAATTAAATAGCTTTAAGTTATAGTGTACCATTTGGGTAGACTGGAGAATGCAATAGGTTTGATTCTCTGCCTTAACAGTTAATTAGTATGATTTATTTACCTTTAAGACTTATTTTTACTAGAGAAGAAAATATGCTGAACATATATTTGGGACAGTGTGGCACAGAGGAATGATCAGAAAGAACACTGGATTTAGAATTTGAGGATCTGGGCTCAAATATCAGCTTTATATATATATATATGTATATGTATACATATATACATATACATATATATATAGGTATATATGTATACCTATATATGTACATATATATATATGTATATGTATATATGTATACATATACATATATATATGTGTGTGTGTGATCCTGGGGAACTCCCTGGGCTTCAACTGTCTTATGTGAAAAATGAAAGGACTGGACTTAACCTTTAAGACCATTTCAATTCTAAATATGCCATCCCATGAATATGTGTATGTGTATGTGTAGATATGTATATTTACATATGCATGTGCAAATCAATATTTATATCTCTATCAGTTTTGTAGAGAATTTGAAGAGCTGTATGAAGATAGCTAATTCAGGAATCTTAAATTAAACCACTTTGAAATCCTGCTATAAATTATTGGTATTACTGTAAAGAAAAAAGCATATTCCTAATTATCCATAGTAAGCATTATAAAACCTTTCAACCCACAGAATTTCCCACAAACTCAAATATATTTACTACTCCATTTCAAACTGGTAATGCCAAAGGGCAGCTACCTTGTATACTATTGAAATAGTCAATTTTGATTCTGTATATTTTTTCAATTGATCTTATTTGCAGTTAATAGAGTTGGTCCTATAATTGCTGAAATCGTGGTTCTTTGTCTCTGAACTTAGTTCATACATTCATTTGGTTTATAATGGGTTAATTTTGTAAACCCAGTTGTTTTGGTAAACACTGATCTAGTCTTGCTTCAGGGAATTTTGCTAACCTTGGGGGATGCATATGAACACATTGCAGTTGGGTCTAGTATCACCAAGCTATCCACAAAGTATCTTGTGGGTAGACTTAAACAATGAACAATTTCTAGTCATAGAAAAGGAGGAAGAGATTGTTGCTATCCTCCCTCATCAAATTTCCAACCAATCATGTTGTTCCCCATGCCTCAGGTATGCCATGATGTCACCCACACTATTCTGTTTTTTGTTCTGTATTCCTAAAACCTATAAAAGAAAATGGGTTTTCCTTGTCAGTGTCAGCTTATTGAGGAAACTAAGATCTTTTTTATTGGTAGATTTGTGCTTTACCAATAAATTGATTTAATCAGAACTTTTGTGCCTCAGTATACCACATTTCAATTGTCCCTTACTTCTCTGCATTAGGACTAAGGGTACAAAATAGGCATATTTTTGGGACATGGCCAATCTAAGATTTTTATAAGAGTTTTGTTTCTATTTTGGTTTCAGGTTTTAGTAGGATGCAGAATTGGGATGGAGGAAAATAGATTTTTGTTCTTTGGAAAAATAAAATTAATTTGTAATTAAAATATCTTTTAAAGAGTTAGAAGGATAATAAGTAGCTTCTGAAAATGATAAACCTTACTCCAAAGATGGAATCCTTAAAGCCAGAATACACCGAATAGAAATCAATGGTCCTTGAGACATCAAAAAATATTAGAATAAAATGAAAGATTAAAAAACAGGCAAAATGTAGAAAAATAAATGACAAAAACAACTAAACTGGAAAACAAGTCGAGAGAAAATTTAAGAATCATTGGACTTGAAAGAGGAATATTTACAAAATTATTAAATATCCAAATCTTATAAATAATCCTCACTAAAAAAGGAAATAAAGGATAGAGGGAACTTCTTGGTTGATAAGTGAATTCTATTAAACATTTAAAGAACAATTGGTGCCAGCAGTACAGAAATTACTTCTCAAAAACATTGAGAAAGAAAACACTAGACTTATTGCATGAGACAAGAAAGTAAGGGAAAGATAAAGAAAAGGAGAACTATGGATCAAGACATTAATGAATATTGATTGAAAAATTTTAAATAAAATCTTGTTAGACCATAGCAATTGAGCCTACAAAACATTCATTAGGAACAAATTGGATTTATACCAGGGATAGTTCAGGGTGGTTCAATTTTGGGAAAATAAATAATCACATTAAAAACAAAAAACATTCCAAATCACGTGATTATTTCAATCAATGCAGACTTTTTTTTACAAAGTAAAATGCTCATTTTTTAAAAATAAAACCCCTAAAATTGCAGCCACAAAATAGCAGAAAGAGTAACTATTTAAAACTGAATTATAAAAAAGAATTAAATAGGGACATACTATAAGTCTCTCAAATTAATATAGGAGTAAGGCAAGGATGTCCAAGCTCCCCACTATTATTTTTTATTGTTCTAGAAATGTTAGCAATAGAAACAAGATAAGAGAATTAAATTAAAGGCATGAAGGTGTAAGGGGAAAATAAAATCATCCTTTGCCAATCATATGATGGTTTGCTAGGAACTAACGAAGAAAGGATATTATTTGAGATTCTGCGAAGTTTCAATCTACAAAAATAAATTCTCCCAATTCAATTGTATTTCTATATAATAATAATTACAAAACCTAAGAGATAATATCACATTTAACATAGCTACAAAATTATTAAACTGCTTGAGGATCAATCTACTAAAGCAGAAAACACTTGGATAGATTCAGTTACAAACTGCCCATTAAAGATATAAAGAACTACTTAAATAATGGAGGAACATTCTGTGGTCATGGTGGGGCTTTGCCAAAAAAGTCAAAATGACAATACTTCTCAAATTAATTTATTCTTTACTATGCTAATAAAATTGTGAAAGGGTTATTTTATATAACTTAATAAAATGACAAAATTCTTTTGGAGGAACAAAAGATCAAGGATATTAAGTAAAATTATGAAGTTAGGGATGAAGAGGAAGAGGAGAATAGGACTTCCAGCACTTTAAATATATCACAAAACTGCAGTCGTCACAATCATTTTGTAGTGGTATAAAAAATAGAAAAGTAGATCAGTGGAACAGAATAGCAAGGACAATCAGAAACAGCAGTACTCAATAACTCAGAATTCAAAAAGTCAGAAAATATAAAATCATTTGGGAACGTACTCTCTATTTCAATAAAAACTTCTGGAGAATCTATAAAGCAGATGCAGAAATTAGGGTTAGATCAATATCTTACATATTCTACAATAAGTTCAAAATGGATATGCAACCTTATTGTTAAACATCTTATGATTAAAAAAATAAGAGAAACAGACTATGTGCCTTTCATAGATATAGACAGATGTATTCTTAACCAAACAGGGGATAAGGAGGATAGGGAAAAATGTAGTAACTTCTATGCGCCAGGAACCATGCTTAGCACTTTACAAATATCTCATTTGATCCTCACAAAAGCCCTAGGAGGTAGGCAGTGTTATTATTCTCATATTACAGATGAGGAAATTTAGGCAAGAAAATATTAGGTGACTTGTCCACGGTCACAAAGCTCGTAAGTGTTTGAGGTCAGATTTAAACTGAGGTTTCTCTGCTCTATCCATTGAACCATCTACCTACTAGTAAAACAATTAGATAAAAGGCAATTACCAAAGATAAAGTAGATAACTAAATTATGTAACACTAAAGAAATTCTGAACAAAGAAAATTAGTTTATCTAGATAAGAAGAGAATTGGTTGAATGGAAAAAATATACCAGATTTTGGTATCCAAGTTATAAAGTCCTATACACATACACACACTCTCTTGTATGTATGTATATGTATGTGTACACATATATACACACATGTGTACACACATGTTTGTGTGTGTATGTGTACATGCCTGGAGAGTAGATGAACCCTGTGAATGAGGATAAATGTTTTGTAAAACAATTTGGAATTATGTAAATAAAGTGATGAAAATATTTCTACCCTGTGACCTTGTTATTCTACTGCTAGGTTCATACTCTAAGAAGAAAGCCCCCATACACATCAACATATTTATAGTAGCACTTTTTGTGTTAGCAAAGTATTGAAAATAATGTACACACTCATGGGTTAGGAAATGAGATTATGGTATATGAATGTAATAGAATATGACTATTCTATGAGAAATGACAAATATAATGAGTACAAGAAAGCATGAAAGGTTTACATGAACTGATACACAGTAAAGTAGGTAGAATCAAGAAAATAATTTACACAATGACTGTGTATGGAAAGAATATTCCCAAAACAATCAAAAGGTAATATTTAGACATCACAAAAAAAATCATGACTCTAAAGAAGACCCAGAAGAAGATATATTCAGTTCCTTCCTTTCCTGGGGTAGTGGGTCTGTGAGTGCAGAATACTACGTATGTTTTCAGACTTTATAAACCATATTTACTGGTTTTTTTTGAATTATTTCTCTTCTTTTTCTTTCTTTTTTTAACTTTAAAATATTGCTATATAGGATATCTATCTGGGTTAGGAAGGTATACTGGGACAAATTTGTTAACATATAAAAATAAGATACCATAAAATCAGTTTTTAAAAGAAAGAAAAATATGCCAGAAAGGTTCGGAGGACAACACAGAGAAGCAAGGCAGTTGTGGAACTAACTGCTAAACTGAATACATACTATTTTGTATATATATATATATTTAAAATATGTTCAAGTAATGAGATTTATGGTTTCATATATAATTCTCATTTTATGCCTTCATATAAGGAAATGTTCTTGACTTTTTTCAAGTTCATACATTTTCAAAAATTGCAAAATAAAAGTCAAAAAGAATATTAGGAATCTAGGAAAACCATTTTTTTTTAAAGATTTGGACACATTACTTTATAATTAAACAAACAAACAAAACTTCCCAGATCTATTAGAACCAGAGACCAAAATAAAGAGACTAAAAACCTACCAATTATTTCCTGAAAGGAATGCTGAAAGGTAAAGTCTCAACCTGGAATGTCATAGCCATAATTTAGAGCTCCCATGTCAAAGAAATAATATGTCAAGTATCAAAAAGAAACCTTTTACTGAGGAACTTGTGGAACACACAAGAAAAGACAACTTTTACTAAAAATGAGAGATCCTGGAATGTAATATTCTAAAAAAGTAAAGGATATAAGTTTACATTCAGAATAACTCCTTCAATTCTGCAGAGGAAAAAAATGTACCTTTATGGAATAGAGAGCTTTCAGGTATTTCTGATAAAAAAAACAAACTGGAGAAGAGTAGGAAATTTTAAATATGATCATAAGAAATTGGGAAAGGCACATTTTTGCAGTATCTGAATTAGTAGTATCTTAATAATGAAACACTGCTAACATTCTAATAGGACAAGAACGAACAATTGTCCCTTCAGAACCTCAGTGTCTTCAAAGTAAATAAACAGGGCTAAATAAGTAAAATAGAGTTATTGGGGTACATTCGAAGAAAAAGAAGGAAAATTTGGAAAAGTTGTGGGGAAAGGTCACAATGATGCACTGCTGATCTATGAATGGATACAACCATTCTGGAAAACAATTTGGTATTATACACAATAACTTACTAAACAGTGGATGCTTTGATTAAACTCTATCACTGTCAGTCTTATATTCAAAAGAGATTCAAAATAAGAAAAATATCCCATATTATGTAACATTTATAGCAGCTTTTATTGTGGTGACAAAAAAATCAGAAAGATGTCCATCAATTAGTTACTGACCGTTCTGAGGATTTTAAGATGGAAAAGATAAGGGAAGGCAAACAGTTGAATACGCTAGTATAAAAATCAAGAAGAATGATAAAAATTGTCAATTCTCATAATTGGGGCTCAGGAGAAGGAAAGTATACGAACAGAAGAAAAAGTGAAAGTGAGATCAATTATACTTACTTGAAACAGATAAAGGAAAGATGAAAATATAATAGCTGATACAGAAAGACATCAAATTCAATAAGTGAACCAAGGGGAATGGGGGATAGCTAACTGACCTTCTTGATCCTAATCAGTGGATTAAAATAAGTGAAATGCATGACAGGTAAAGAACTAGAATGTAGCGAGGGCACTTTAGAATACCTCTTAGACAATTGGGTTAAACAAATTATGACATATGAATGCAAAACCATAAAAATTTTGTGTTGTAATAAATGATGAAAGATCCGATTTGGAGGAACCTTGAGTGGTAGGAATTAATACAGGGAGAAATTTTGTAGAATTTTGGAGGGGCTTTGGGTTTGAGTTGTAAACTGGTCCTATCATTCTGGAAACAGTTTGGAACTAAGTTCTATAAGCAAGTAAACTTTGACTCAGTCATATAACCACTAGACATTTATCCCCAAAGATCGGGTAAAGAAAAAGAACTTTCCATATGTGTCTGTGTATGCACACATACATACATACACACATACATATACACACAATATATTTGTATATACATGTTTACATATGCACATATGTATACATATATGTATATCTCTAATCTATAAAAGAATTAAGAACTTTATTATTGTATTATGGTTTGAGATGTGGTACTTTGAGGTCTTCCTTTCAACATTTTGCATCATTTCTTAAGAGAATATTAACCTTTTCTTTCTTCAGATGAATTGTCATTATTTTTTCTGGCTCTATAAAGTTATTATTGTCAATTTCATTATTATGACATTGAGTATGTAAATTAATTTCAGTAGTATTGTTATTTTAATGACATTGTCTTAAATTACCCATGAACAATTAATATTCTCCAATAATTTATTTTTGTTTTTATTTCCACAGTGTCATATACTTGTATACCTCCACTGCCACACATATACACATGTATATACGTATGTATGCACATATATATGAGTATGTTGGTAATTAGTCTTTTAAATATTTTGCACATTTTGTTGTTATTTTAAATGAAGCTGCTCTTCTTGCTGAGTTTTATTAGTAAAACTATACAAGAATGTGGATGATCTACATTGGATCATATATATATGTATATATACATACATGCAGGTACTAACTAAAATACTTTATTCCTAATCTTACTGGAAAGATCTCTAATTTATACACATCACATACAATGCTGGACCTTGCTTTTAGAGAGATACTACTTACCATAGTAAGTAAAGGTCTATTTATTCCTATGTTTTCTAGTATTTTTTAAACTCAAAGGAAACTTTTCTTTATATACATATTGATAAAATCTTATAATTTTGGTATTTTATTAACATATTCTCTTGAGTGTTTTCCTGTATTTAAATAACCCTGCATTTCCCATAGAAATCTAACCTTGTCATATTAAAGGTATTATAGCCTATTTGCTATTATTTTAGTTAAACTTTTTACATCAATATTCACTAAAAATATTGGTCTTTTTTCCTATACATAGAATATATATTATATATCTTTCCCCTCTGTTTTAGTTTTCCAGTGATTTAGGTTTAAAGAGCATATTGGCATCCTACAGGGGATTTAGTAGAATCTCTTGTCCTCTTTTTTGCAAATACCTAAATGCAATACTGAAGTTAGTTATGTTTTGAATATTAAATAGAATGTTCCTGCCAATGCATGTGATCCTTTTAACTTTTTTTTTTTAATTGGGAGGCTCATTTGTGCATTTTTAAATTTTTTTCTGAGATTGAATCATTTAAAGTTTCTATATTTTTTTGTTGAATCTGCTAATTTTCTATTTCATTCATCTATTTTATTAAAATTTTTGGTTTTATTGACATATCAGACAAAATAATTTTTAGCAAATTCTCTTTATTTTTTCTTAATTCAGTATGAATTATCTTTTCCTCCTTTTCTGATACTTGTAATTTTGCTTTTTTCTTTCTTTTTTAAATAAAATGTTTTTTTGTTTTGTTTTGTTGTTCTCTTTTCTGATTTTAAGAATTTCTGTTTTGATATTGATTTTAGCTCCTAAAATTTGTTGGTTTTCTAGATTTTTTTTAAATAGTTGCATGCTCAATCCATTGATTCCTTTTTTCCATGGATAAATTTTCACCTAAGGAAGCTCTGGTTAAATCTCATCCATTTTGATATGGTGGTTCTTTGTTGTTATTAACTTTAAGGAATTATCTATTGTTTGTATCATTCTCCTTAAGGAAGAAGTTAGTCTAGAATTAACGTTTTGTCCTACGTAAAAGCTCCATACTGGATAAAATTTTTATTGCATTTTAGTCAGTAAGGTTTTCTATGTTTGTTTGTGAAATTTTATGGAATACTGCAATACCACAAGGTCAATTTTTGTAAAGATGACATTCTCAGCTGAGATATAGAAACAGTGTTTCTTATTCCTACTCAGAAATTGCCAGAGATCTATTACAGGTAACTTTTCTAAAATGGGATATAGCTCTTCTCTATATGCCCATAGAAAGAACTTCTATTTTTTTTAGTCATATTTGTCAAAATCTGAAAAGTTTCCCCTATGATTTATAGTTTTACTGTCTATTTCTCCTACAACTTGTTTAGCTTAGTCGTTCATCTTGCAACAGAAGTAATATCTTCTAGCATTTCCCTACCATACAGAAATTAGTTTTTCTTAAAAGGAGATAAAGTAATCCGGGATCTGAAATTCTCATTGACCCAGCATCCTGGTCATTAAAGAAATAGAAAGTCTCATCCACAAGCTGTTGGTGCCTCTCTGGTCTGGTGGATTTTTGAAGACCCTGTGAGTCCTTTTGTCTTTCATCACATCCTACACTGATGATCAAAGGTATTTCTGTATGGAGACTAGGGATAAACCTCATCTTGTTAAATGTTAAATGAATTTTAAGTCCTTATTTCATCCCAATATTAACCCAAACTAAGAGAATTCTGGCCTTAGATCTTCAACATATATTAAGAAATCATTTTAGTTTATTATCTTTGGTACTTGTTAGCATAAAATAAGTTCCCTTTTTTTCTCTTTTAATTACAGCTATTTTACAATTCACAATTACTTCAGTTAAGATCATGGCTGCTAAATTTGATTTTAAATATATTAGCTAAAGATTAATTTATTTTGCTCCAGCATCTTACTTTTTGTGGTTGTTTAGTCATTTTCTTTCATATCCAAGTCTTTGTGACCACATTTGGGGTTTTCCTGGCAAAGATACTGGAGTGGTTTGACATTTCCTTCTCCATCTCATTTTACAAGTGAGAGAACTGAGGCAAACTGGGTTGAGTGACTTGCATAGGGTTACTCATCTAGTAAATATCTGAGGCCAGATTTGAATTCAAGAAGACGAGTCTTCCTAACTCCAGCCCTGGCACTCTACCACCATGCCACCTAGCTACCTTTATTTTTACTCTATGTGTGTCCTTATGTTTCAAGAGTGGTTTTATGTGTGTGTGTGTGTGTGTGTGTGTGTGTGTGTGTGTATGTGGTTGGATGTAAACAGTACTGTTGGAGTCTGCTTTCTATTCTGTCATTACTTTCTTTTATTTGATAATCAAGCTTATCTTATTCACATTCACAGTTATGATCATTCATTTGTATTTCTTTCCAAACTCTTCTTTTATCCTTTTTCTTATCTTTATTCTCCATCCCTTCTTTAAAAAGGAAGAGTATGCTTTGAGAGGATTCTGTTTAGTTCCTTATTGCAAACAGCTTCTCCTCACCTTCCCCTCTATTCTTTTTCTCACCTGGACCTCAAAGGTTCTTATACCTTCTTTTTTAAAAATTCCTTTTAAAAAATCTATCCTATGAGTTTTGAATTTGTTCTATTTCCCAAATCTACCTTCTCTTTCATTCTTCACTCTTCCCTCTCTCCTTTTCTTCTTGGAACCTGTTGTGACCCTGTTGAATAAATGTATTTTTACATCAAATTCTTTTATATGTGTACATGTACATATTTTTATGTGTTCTCCCTTAAATTGATAAAATCAGATGAAAATAAGGCATAAGTGATGTCCTCTCAACTCTTACATTTTTGTTGCAAGAATTATAGGGAGAGTAACTCCTCTTACAAGAGAGTACCCCTCTTGGCAGCTTGGCTGTTCCGCTTCCTTTATTGATGTTGATCATTAAACAAACAAATATCAAATAATCTTATACGATCCCCTACTATGAAATATATGAACTTTTAGTAAGGTTTCTTAAATACATGTGCACATATATATATGTATATAATTGTAACAACGTTACTGTATTTTGCTCTGCTGTGTGAGATACTTTTCCCACCATCAACAAACATTTTTAAAAGTGTAGTTTTTGATCCTAAAGATAATAGTCTTATCAATTGTGTAAATCAATTGTGTTCTATCATTTGTAATAGGCAGGATTACCTTCTCACATTTTAATCATGGATCCCCTCCTTCCCTGTGTAGATAATCCTCATAAAGGTTTTAGATTATAGTTCTTAATCTGAGATCCGAAGAATTCAGGTGGCATTTGTTTTTCTAATAGTTTGATAACTATTTCAATATAACGTTGCTTTGTAATTCTGAATTTTTTTTGCATCTAAAATTTTTATTCTTAGAAGGGGTATATAGGCTTTACCACTTCACTAAGGGGTCTACAACACACAAAATGTTAAGAACCTTTTATTTGAAAAAGGTGGGAAAGTAAAACTATAGATCAATAGTTATTGATATCTTCTTCATTGCTGCCCTGTATTTAGCTAAGCTGATATTCAGAGAGCAGATATATTATGAGAGGAGGCAGCTAAAACTTGGGACAAGGAAGACTGAAATTCATATCTGATGTCACACATTTGCTAACTAGAGTATGTCTCTGGACAAATTACCTAACCTCTGCCTACCTTAGCTTCCTCATCTGTACAATGAGGATGATAACAGCATCTATTTCCAAGTATTATGAAGATAAATGAGATAGTATTTGTAAAGTACTTTGAAAACCTCAAAGGTCTACACAAATGCTATTATAATTATATTCTGTCATCTTTTAAGGTTGCTAGATCCTCCCAGAGATTATTCTCCAGCTGGAATACTATAGAAGAATTGTGACTATTCATAGGCTTAGAAGTAGATTTTGTATGAGTCCTAGTATCCATAGCATATACTCTCAATAAATATGAAAATATGAATGTGGCAAAAAAGTGTATGATAACAAGAAAGTTGGTAAGTAGGATTTTCATTTCTATTTACAAGGACTTCATAGGTATAAACCTGTGACTTCCCTGATTAACCATAAACTTTCCCTGACTATAAATTATTGTTATAAAGATTTTGCTTTTCTTTTTTTCTTTTTCTTTGGGAGAGTGGGGGAAAGCAGAGGGGGAAAATTCTTGATGATTTTTAAAAAATCTAAAACACAAATGAAAACTCAAAAAATAAAAATAAACAAAACTTAAAACCCTTCCTGGCCATCTTTCTGCTCTATTTTCTTCCCCATTAGAATTAAAGCCCCTTGAAGGCAGAAGTTTAGCATTGTGTCTGGTATGCAGTAAAATGTTCCAAAGTAAAATGAAACATAATAAAACATAATAAATAACTTTTTTATTCACTCCATTCATTCATCCCCCTCTCCAACTCTATCTCATTTTCAAGTGTTTATCTTAAGGTTCTTTCTTTAATCACTTTTCATCATGTTTTTCTTGGAAATTAAGTGTGTAGAATTTTTTCTCCTCTTCATTTCTCTTTCCCTCCTCATAAATTTGGAAGGTTAACTTCTCTACCTATGTAAAAAACATACCCCAATATCAGGCCCTACGATAACTGCCATCTTGTGCAAATCAAAACCTCTCTGGGTCTCAGACTTCTGCTTCATAAAATTAGATGGTTATATTGAATGAATTCTAAGGATCCTTCTGGTTCTAATTTTCCATTATAATAAGGACAAAAATAAATACTAATGACCACAGTACTTTTCACCAGTAACAGCTCTTGACATAACATTATTTAATGTTTATAAATAAAGTCTTTACTTGCTTTTGGAACAGGCTCACCAAACTTAAAATACAGTTCTATTAACATTCAAAGTGCCTAACCTTTATAACATGTGACATAATTTGACATTATTTGACAATATAACATGTGACAATAATGTGACATTATTTGATGTTTTGTTTTCTATATTCAAAGTTCTGAACAACTTTTTAAAAAGTACTATTTGTCGCATCATATTATTCAGATTCTTTGACCTTTCATGCTCTTCTGGGATTCTTAAATCTCTCTAGTGATGAATAAATATTATGAGTATAAGTTGTTTACCTTCCAGGTGACCCTGATGCTTTGAGATGATATGGGCTCAAGCTGAACTTCCTGAGGTGGGCCATCAGGAGCTGTATAGAAATCAAAAATTCAAATGCAAGTTAGAAATCAGTTTCAAAATCACATGGCATAAAATACTAGTGGACACTGACATGTTTGACATGAAAAAGAATAGCATAGTTGCATTTTCCTTTTATTAAAAAACAAATGAGATCTTATAATTGATATTCATAAATATAAAAGTTCAGCAACTTTTGGAGCAAAGCAAGGTTGTTGAGCCACCTTTTAGGGAGATGTATTTATTGACAAAATACTGAATAAAATCACTTTTGACCTTGAAGTCTTTTTAATGGTATGTAATTTTTGTGGCTATATGCTGTTCTGAGCCATGTGAAGAAGGAAATCCTTAAATTATGTTTCAAATGACCTTTCTCTAAGTTGTCTTTATCTCTAGTCAGAAGATGGTTTTCAATTGATTCTCTCCTGTTAGTTAGGGACTAGATATATATGAGAGGAAGAAATTTTAAAATTAAAAACATACATGAGTGGAAGTATATTATGGAAGCTTAATTTTATACGATTCTATAGCTTCATCTACAAGAGATCTGCAAGTAAGATTTCTAACCTTGTGTCTCAGCTACTCCTTGGTTAACTAGAAGAATGTGCCTTACTGGATGTTCCAGTCAAAAGAGTCCAATTCTAGTACTGCTAGGTTGATGGGAGCACCTAGGTATCAGCTAGGTTTCCAATCTAGGCATTCTTGCAAGGTGGGAGAGGGTTGAGTAGCTTGTCAAGGAGGTTCAGGGAATATTTGGTAAATAATTATAATAACCTGTCAAAATATTACAAATGCAATGTTACATTTAGCTATTAAATGTCTTAGGGTTTATTTTGCGGGAGTCATCTGGGATTCTTTTATTTGAAGCTTTGTTTTCTATATTCAAAGTTCTGAACAACTTTTTAAAAAGTACTATTTGTCGCATCATATTATTCAGATTCTTTGACCTTTCATGCTCTTCTGGGATTCTTAAGTTCTTGCTGTACATGTTGTCTTTGAGATCAATATATTTTGCATAATAGTAAAGTTATTCCTCCTTCCAGATTGTTCTTCATTTCAGTATATTTGTGTTTCCGATCTATTGCTCTCTCATTTGCTTCTTTGGAGAAACTTGTCACTATGTTTTGCCACAAGAGTTTCTATTAATCTAACTTTCTTCTGCGATATTTTTGGACATATGTGGCCACAGTAACGCATAACTACTGAACTGCAGGATCTCAATGTTATCTCTGAAATGTGCTTACAATATTGACTGCAGTGCGTGGTAATGCTGGACAGATTGTCCTTCTGCTCAGCTTGACAGGCTCCTTGTAGGATAGGGTACATTGAAGGGATGGTGGTTCAGTCTGGTTCATGAAAGTCACTCTGCAGTGGTATTGGCTCCTCAGTAGGCTCAGATTCGTCTGGACTGGGCAAGGAAGTTTGCTCTGGCACTGAGCAGTGGTTGATGGGTGGAACTGGGCAGCCTATTATTTTGTTACTAGACAGTTGCTTCCAAGTTGGACTGGACAGGTTGTTTGACCGCTAATCTCCTGTCAGAGTGGGAAATCTTTCCAGGATGAGTCAATCCACTGAACCTCTTGGGGTCTCTCTTCAGTGGAAAACTCTAGTATTTTCTTTCTTTAGCCACTAGTGTGGCTGGGTGGTACTATATCTTTTTCAGCTTCAGTTTTAGCGCTGTATTACCTACAGAGATAATTCAGCTAAAGCTGTGGCTCAGTGTAGGACTGGTTTTTTGTTTTTTGTGTTTTACTTTCTTTGTAACCCTAATGCTCCCAATGCTCATTACACGTACGTAATAGTTGCACAATAAGTTACTGTTGACTTGATTTGATTCATTTGATTCTTGCAACAAACATGTGAAATTCTATTATTACCCTTATCTTACAAAGGAGGCTATAGAGGCTGAAAGGTTCAGAGATTCATATACAGATGAGGGAAAGGATTGAAGAAGCAGAAAGAAACATGAAACAGTTTGCTTAGCCTTATTAACTGTCCCTAAAGACTAGCTAATGTAATGGCAGCTTCAGGAGGAAGAAATTCCTTGAGGAAAATTGTTTCAACAATTCAATTTAATTCAACTAACATTTGAAAGTGACTTCTATATGCTAAATTCAGCACAAGGTTCTGGAAGTACAAAGACAAACATTTAAAAACTAAAATAGACTCCCTGCTCTGCCTCTTTGAGGAGATGTGAAATATAAATAGTTAAGGAAATCAAAGATACTTTAAGGAGGGAGAAAGCACTAAATGATTAGAGGAACCAGGCGCATCATCAGAGAGGATGCGCTTGAACTGGAACTTGAAAAAAGGAAAGGACTGTAAAACATGGGGCTGTGGAGGAAGTTCTTTGTAGGGACTGGGAAGAAGCAGTGAGTGCAAAAGATTGAGGTGGGAAATAGAAATCCAGGTTTGGACAATAGGAAGTAAACTAGTTTGAAGTAAAGAAAGAATGATGTCAAATACTGGAAATGTAGTTCGCAGTCAAGTTGTTAAGTGTCTTAGCTACTAATTTGAGTAGGCTGTATTTTGTCCTGTAGGAAACCAACAGGCAATTGGCATGTAGAAGGAATTTACTCATACAGACCAATTAAATCATGGGTCCAGTCAGTGTTCTCATTTTATATTCTGATCAATTTCTTTTGAATTCTTTGCTTTGATTCTGTGTAGTAGAGCTTGCATTTCACTTTTTTGCAATTTTTCATTTGGGCAATCTGATTTTCTTTTCTTTATTTCAGGTTGACTAAAAGTTGATTGATACTTTTCAGTGACGTCTTTTCCATGGAGTTGCTTGTAGCTTTGTTTTTAATTTTATAATATTTTATTTTCTATTATCTCCATTTCTCTCCTGATTTTCAGAAATTTTTATTTTAGGCTTATTGATTTTCTAGATTTAAAAAAAATGACATACTTAAATTCATAAATACTCACTTTTTCTATTTTGTTGGTGTATATCTTTATATATGTGTGTACCCATACACACATACACATACATACACACACATATGTTCCCTGAAGGACTGTATTGGATATATCTATGGAATTTCAAAATATTGTGTTATATTTTTGTATTTCACATATATTTCACAATGTATTTTATATTTCACATAAGTTGTCACTTATTTCTATAGTTCATTCTTTGACTCATTCATTACTAATCATTAAGGTTCCATTTTGTTTGTATTCCCTGTATTGTATTTTTACTGCATGACATAGAGTGTGTTTTGCATTTCTGCTCTTTTACCTTTATTTGTAATTTCTCTGTAAGAACACATTGATTGTAAAGGACCGTTGATGCTCAGATATGTGTATGCAGAACATGTAAATCTATTTTTGTTCTGTTTTTATATATGTATAAATAAAACATATAACAATGTATTGTTTGGTTCTGCTTTCTTATTCATTCTGATATTTGCTTTTTTAAAATTTTTTAATCTATTAGCATTTAAAATTATAATTATTAACCTTGGGTTTTCCTCCATTCATTTCTTTTACATTGATTTTATCTCATTAATCTTTTAAATACTTTGTCCCATTGATTACTTTTGCTTATATTACTTTAAAAAAAAATTTAATTAGCCGAAACCCTCACTTTTATGCTCCAACCCCTTCCCCCCACTGTACTGAGAACACAAGAAAAACAAAATCCATTTCAGACAAGTATGGTCAATCCAAACAATTTTCTAGATTGAATATTTAAAACAAGTTATTATTCATTGTGAGTCCTTCATCTCTCCATTAAGAGGTGAGTAGCATACCTCATCATTTGTCCTCTGGAATAATGGTTGGCCACTAATAAGAGTTTAGCACAATATGTTCCGTAACAATTACATATCATAAATTTTTCATCCATTCCCCAATTTGTGGGCACCCCTTCAGATTCCTGTTCTTTGATATCTTTGATATCTGAGATATCTTTGATATCCCAAAAAGAACTATGAATATCTTTAGAGATTGTTTTAATTAGACTAATCTCTCTCTTAATGTACTGTATTTTTAATTTCCCCTCCCTCCTTTTCCCCTTTCCTTCCTATGTCCCGGTTGAGTGAAGTGTATTTCTGTACCTAACTCTTTGTATGTGCTTGTGGATGTGGTCTTTCATTTGACGAGTTCAGATGAGAGTGAGAAGTATGAGCCACTCCCCCCATCATCTTCCTTCTTGTTTGTATAGAGGTCTATGTGTACACTCTTGATTGTGAGATAATTTTTCCCACTCTTCCTTTAATTCCCACTCTTACCCTTTCTATTTTTTCTTAAGATCATAAAAACATAATAAAACCACCCTGAGGCTTTGTCTAATTGGACTTCCCTAATTGGACCTCTGATGATGAGAAGATTTGCAGAAGATACATATCATACATATATCATCTGCTAAATTTGAATGTAAGCAGTTCTTTATTATTATTCATTTATGTTGACTTTTTAATGTTTCTCTTCTTTCCTGTTTTTGAACTTCAAATTTCTCTGCAGTTCTGATCTTTTCATCAGGAATGCTTGGAAGCCCTCTATTTCCTCAAAGGTCTATTTCCCCCTTGTAACGTTATATTCAGCTTTGCTAGATAAGTGATTCTTGGATGTAAGTACATATCCTTTGCTTTTTGGAATAAGGTATTACAAGTTTCCCACTCTTTCATAAAAAGGACTGCTGTGTCTCCTTAACACTTGAATTTTCTCTTCCAGGCTGCTTGCAGTATTTTGTTTCCCTTTGAGCTGGAAACTCTGGCCTTTGGCTATTAATTTCTTTGGAGTTTTCATTTTTTTAAAGGAGGTAGCAAGTGAAGTCTTTCTATTCCTACTTTACCATCTTGTTGTAAGAGATATAGGCAATTTTCTTTTACAGTTCCTTGAAAAGGGAATCTGTTTTTGGTCATGGTATTCAGATATTCCAATGATTCTTAATTTTTTCTTCTCAATGAGTGTTCCAAATTTTTGCTATGAGATATTTAAAATTTTTTTCTGTAAGTCTTTTGAATTTGATTTAATATTTTTTTTGCCTCATGGATTCTTTGGCTTCTAGCTAGACCTTCCATTGACTGAAACTCTTTCATCTCCTGCTTTGAGTCTGTCCCCTGAGGGAAGGTGACAAAGGACTGGTCCCAGCATCTTCTGCAACAAGTCTATCATTTCCTGCTGAGACACCTGAGGACTGGGACAACTTCCATCTGTTCCAACAAAAGGGAACTTCCACCTCCTGTTACCAGCCCAATATCTTAAACATTATGTGGACATTCTCTGGGCTAACAAGGAGCTGTCTCCCCTTTGAACTCAGGGCTTCTACTTCCTGCTGCAACTTTCCTTGAGAGGAGAGGAAAGTCAATAGGTATGGGATTTCCTTTTCCTCTTTTGCAATTTTGACTTTCTTTTGCACCCTTTCCTATCTCCAGAGGGAGTAGCACTAGAGAAACAAGTTTTACTAGCAGACCACGTGCTTTCCATGTTACACTGCACTTGTCTCTAAGCAGATATCTAGTCTTCTTTGGAAAGAGGAGTTGTGCTTTCCACTTAATGAAGAACATTCTCACAACTAGTCATAACCTATACATCCCAACACTTCTGAACCTTTGCAGGTTAAACTTCGAACTCCATCCCTCATTCACCCATAACTTCTTCCCTTCTTCCCATTTCTTAAACTTACCATGCCAAAGCACCAACCAAACAGTACCCTAACTGTTGACCACACCTTTTGGAATGCCTATTCCATGGACTACAAACTTCTCTTCATGCTAAATCTTTACTTCTCAATCCCCTTCCCTTTGCTAGTACTGAAACTTGGATCCTCACAGATGACACAGACATCTTTGCTACCTTTCCAGTATTGATTGAACTTTCATTCATTTTCCTTGGCCCTAGATTTAGGCAAGGGACTTGGACTACTCCTTGCTCCCCATTGATACTTCTAGATTCTCTTTCCTACTTTAATCACTCAGTGACCTCTTCTTCCTTGGGGTTCATGCAATTCATGCCTACCTCCCAATTAAAATTCTTGTATCTGTCATTTACAGACTTTCAGGTCACTTCTATTTCTTCTACAATGGCTTTAGTACATGGCTCACAATTTTTCTCTCCCCCCCAACTTCTGCTCTCATACTAGGGGACTTCATCATAAATACTTGCCCTCAAACAGCCTGATCACTCATTTTTGTGACTCCCTCACTTCCTATACCCCAGCCTTCAAACACTTCATCTTGCCATTACCACTTTCATGTTCAAGAACTCTGAAATCCCTTTATTTGATGTTAATCTACTGGTTTTTTAGCTCTCCTTCTGCCTTACCTTACCAAACCTTATTCACCAACATTCCAACTTTACTACGCTCTGACAGTAACACTCATCTTTGATAAGCACCAATATCATAATAGAATATTCTTAAGACATCATCTCATTGTCTTCACTCTTCAGCTAAATTTTCAAGCTTAGGACACTTTTCAAAATGAACTATGTACTGAAGCCTGTACTTACAGATGACAAGTAATGATGATAATGTAATTAACATGCTCTGAGTGACTAAAACAATGAAACCCAAAATGATACCAGGGTCCTTCTCTAGTCCTGAACCTTCATTCTTTGAACATCTACCTGGGGAAAAATGCATTATCACTGAGACCCCTCATAAATTATTGTTCTTTTACAAGGCAGTTCTGTAATGAAAATTATGGAAAGGTAAGCCATACCCAAACTAGGTCACAAAACACTAGAAAAAATGTAACATTCAAGATGAAGCTGAAATTGGAGAAGCAAGTCATTTAATGTAAGACTAATCATAGATTCTTGACAAGGAATATTGAAAATCCATTAAGCATTATCTCTATTTGCTTGTGAGAATAAAATTATTCCAAACTGTGAAGAATAATTGGAAAGGAAGGTTGATGTGTCTCATCTTTTTTTTTCTACCTCTGCCAATTTGCATGAAGTGAAATGAAACCTCAGAACTATTTCAATTTTCATTTCTCTTACTATTAGTGATTTATTGTTTCCATGTGTCAATTTTTAAATTTCTGAACTTCAAGTTTCCAAGGCATATACCTCATTGTGCCACAGTACCAACCCTCATTGCCTTCTTTCTCATGGCCCATCCATTTTTACCCCAACCCCCTCAATGTCCCACTCCAGATCTACCTACCCTTTTACACTACACTCCTGGAGTGCCTGCTCCACAATGAACAAACATGCTTTTTCCTTAAGCTTTTTCCTTTCTCTGTCCATTCATCTTCTGTTATTCACCAAGACCTGACTCTTATAGCATTGACTCCAAGCCATATCTTCCCCTATGGATTACACTTTCACTCATGCCTCTTGACTTACTGATCTTGGTGGGAGAATTGGAATGCTTCTTTATCTCTATTGTGATTTCTGTACTCTTCCTTATCATTAAGCAACCTCTTTGCCCTTGTGGTTCATGGATATTCAAATTTATTACCTAATTCAGAGCTTGTTGGCTATTTTGTATACAGCCCCAGGACATTCTACTTCCTTCCTCATCTACGTCAATGCTTGACCCAAATTCTTTCCCTCAATGCCAAGCCCTGCCCTCATACTTCAACATACAAATTGTTGCTGTCTCAAATTCCCTAATATTTCCCAGGACCTCAATGTAGTCAATTCCTATAACCTCCTACTCCATCCCATATGAGCTGCACAGAGAGAACCATACCTCTGATCTTGTTATCACCAAGTTTTCTCCTACAATATTTGTGAACACCAGAATCCCTTTATCTAATCATCATCTTTTCCCATCTGCTTTGATCCCATGACATGATTCTGAAAGGAGCTGAGAAAAATCACAAAGCTACACTAAGTCCACTATAAATTTAGGCTACATAATTCTGACCTGGGTCTTCATTGAGGCCAAGACCATCTTTTATGCCTTTCTAATTACTTACTCTTCCACTAAATACAGTGGCTATTGCAAATTTCCATCCCTCCTCAAACTTCCCACTACACTGCTTCCCACTGAGGGGAATCTTCTCAACTGAGCATCTCACCTTGTACTTCAAGCACACACACACAGACACACACACATTGAAATCATTTACTGAGAGCTCCTTCTTTTCCTTTATCATTTTATATCACTCAAATGTGTCACCCCACTTTCTCACATATCTCACTTTCTCTTTTTCCTGTCCACAACAGACCCAGTTCTTCTATTATATCTCTCTCTCACTCTGTCAGTCACTTTCTCTCTCATCTTCAGTCTCTCTTTATCTACTAACATTTTCCTTGCCTAAAAATATGGCTATTTCTTCTTACCCTTAAATTTAAAAAAATAATCCTCACTTGGTCCAATCATTTTCATTATCTTCATATTGATCAATTTCTTTTTCATTGTCACTCTAATGGTTTTGTCTCAATCCTTGCTCTTCTTGAACTCTCTGTAGCATTTAAAACTATTCACAGATCACCCTCTTTTTTTCTCTAGGTTTTTATAATACGGCTTTCTCTTGCTTCTCCTCCCACCTGCAGGATATTTCTCAGACTCCTTTTCTAGATAGACATCCAGGTCATATTCAGTAACCATGAGTGTCTCCCAAGGTCTAACTTCATCTCTTCTTTCTTCACTTTCTACGCTATTTTCCTTGGTAATCTCATCAGCATTTATGAGTTTAATTATCCTCTCTATTCAGATCTCTTTGATATTGATGTATCACTTATTATTGATAAATTAATAATTAAGAGGCAGTTCAGTTTAATTATTAATTAAATTGTTACATTTCAATCATTACAAAGCTTAATTCGTACGCAGTATTTATGAATGAATTTGATCTAAAAGACAGTTTGACTACATAACATTAAAGTTTACAAGACGATGTGACTTCTTTAAGAGTTAACATCTTTATTTCTCTGGACTACAGCCTGAACTTATTGAGTCAATGTGGTCATAAGATGTTGTGCCTGGTCATAAGCCTAGTATGGGACTGCTTTGGTCTATATTGTCACTGACACAGGACTTTCAGACTTTCCAGAAGATGTTGACTGACTGTTTTCCCCTTACCATGGACATTGGAGACCCTCTTTTGCAAGCAAGTGGGAATGATTGTGCTAAATGTAAGACCTGCCCATACCTTTACTAACTGTATAGAAAGAAGACTCACTTTCTGGCTTCCAAGGTGGTTTGGGATCTCACTTGTTGGCAACTGTTAGCATTGTTAATAAATGATTATACTCAGAAACTTTGTCCCTCAGTTTCTTTTCATTGCATATTTTTTTTTGTTACATTTCCAAGCTTTTTCCTGGCCTCCAGGCAGGAGGAAGTCACCAACTACCTTTTGGAAATACTAAATTTGACACATTTTAGATAGTTCGACCTGATGATATCCAAATCAGAACTCATTATCTTTTCTCCAGAACTTTCCCCTTTTCCAAACTTTCCTGTTTCTGTCAAAGTAACCACTATTCTTCTAGTTACGCAGGCTTTCAATCTCAGTGTCATCATAATACTGATCACATATCCAATCTGTTTTTAAATCTTATAATTTCTACCTTTACAATATCTCCCATATATGTTCTCATGGCTACCATGTGCATGCATCCCTAATTCAATAACCTTCAGTGGCTCTCTATCACCTCCAGCATAAAATATAAGATGTTCCACTGGCAGTTAAAGCCCTTTGCAATTTCATCAATTCCTAACTTTTTAGTCTTATACTTTACTCTCCTTCACATATTCTATGATTTGAAAATGACATTCAGTCTCCATCCTCTTTTTCATTATCTGTCCTCTATACCTGAAATTCTTCCCTTTCTTATCTCTTTCTCTTGGTTCTTTGGTTTTCTTCAAGACTTACTTCAAATTTTATCTTCTCCTCTACCTTCTCTCCTCTACCTACACTTCTCCTAGCACATCCTATTGTTAGTACCATCTCTTTGAGATGGTTCACATTCAGATTACACTCTAAATATCTTGTATACGCATTCTTATTTACATGTGGTCTCACCATTAGAATATGAGTTTCCATGAGGCAGAGCCTATTTTTTCTCTTTCATTGAATTCTTGGCACTAAGTGTAGTGTTTAATAAACACTAATTGACTGACATTTAATTTCATTTGAGAGAACCTCTTTACCAAAGCAAAAGCAGAATTTTGTGAATGTGTATTTGTTTTAAAAGAATTTTCCTTATGCTTACAATTTCGTACGTTAAATGAGTGGGAGTTGAATCGTAAAAGATAAATTGTACAACACTAAGGCTAGCAAGTGCTGATCCCCAAATCAAAATGTACTCCCATGTATAACTAATGAATGTGAATCAGCAATCTGGCAATAGTCTAAGAATGACAGCGCTGTGTAAATGATCAAACGCAGAACAGAAAGGTTGTTCACCTGGCCTCCTGCCTGGAATATGAGACACTGCCATGGCAACTGCCATCTCAAGCCGAGGCCAAACAGAAAGGGAAATTAAAGTATTATCAGCATTAAGTAACAGTTAGTTCCAGCAGCCATGGGCCACAGCAAAATGCAGCACAAATTCAGTCATCGTATAGAAGATGTCGGGGCTTGGTGGGAAGGTGACATGAGTTATGATTTTTAAAAATTGCAAGTGTAAAGTGTTCCATTATTAATGTATAATGTCCCCATAAAACTTATTATTTTAAAATATTTAATATACTGAAATACTGGGATTTTGCTTAAATTGAAAATCACTTGAAGATCAATAATTTGGCTAAATTTTATCAAGTACATGTGACATACAGGCATTTACTTATCTGACACTTATAATACCTGCTTTAAAGTTTGCAAAACACTTTATGTAAATTATCTCATTTGAGTCTCACAACAATTCTAAGGTAGGTACTACAGGTATCAGTTTCCCTGTTTTGTAGATGAAGATAGTGTGACTCAGAGATTTTAAGTATTGAAACCCATAGGCATGCAAGTGGTAGGTGTCAGGGTTGGAATATAAACAAAATTCTTCTAACTCAAGTTTCAGTGCTCTATGCACACTATCAAGGTACCACTAAGGAATTCAGAGAACTCTAAAAATTTATAGTTTGTTAATCTTCACAAAATCATTTGGACATAAGAAAGGGGAAAACAAAACACAACAAAACACTGGAATGGTTGTAAGCGATCATTTTTCAGTCTGGGCAAAAGAAAGCTGAGTATTCATATGAAAAAGTCAAGGTCACATATAGTAGGGGAAAGAAACTGAATAGAAGGTCCAAACTTAGACTTTTTTTGTAATCAAATATTTAAATATATGTTTGTATTACATTCATTAATTTTGTTTTTAGATTCTATCCCTTAGTCTAGTTTTCATGGTTCCATGGATTCTATAAAGAAAATGACAACTACACTGTCCCACTCACAATCATCCAACCTGCCCTATCCTACTCTTAACCAACCACCATTCACTTTGTTACCCTGTTTATACTTTGTTTAAGAAGAAAAGCAGTGAAAGTTCTCTGATTGAGATCCCATGAATTAAATGAAAAAATAGAAAAATAAAACAAAGATAAAAATAAAATTTCTTTTAGTCATTCATTTAATCTGTTAGTCCTGAAAAACAAATTGTAGATGTGAGCTAAGTGGGAGATAGTTTAGTGTAATCAATGAAGCACTTAACAAGAATTTAGGAGACTTGGTTTCTAGTCCTAGCACCAATTGTGTAAACTTGGGCAAAACATTTCTCTACTATGGGATCAGTTTTCTCATTTGCAAATTTAGAAGGTCAGCAAAGACATCAGTTAATGCTAAGGACTCACTTGAACAAAAACTCTAGGGAAAACTAGAAATAAGTTTGGAATAAATTAGGTATAGACCAACATTTCATATTATATATCAAAATAAATTACTAATGAATACAAGGTATGATACCATGAGCAAATTAGGGGAGGAAGAAAGAAATTACCTTTGCATAGAGGAAGAGTTCATGATTAATGAAACAATAAAAAGAAGCACAGGAAACCACAGGCAATTTGTATTATGTAAATTTTTAAAAGATTTTACACAAACAAAACCAGTGCAGTTAAAAAATTAGAAAGGAAATGGGTAACTAGAGGAAAAAAAAATCTTTATATCAAATTTCTCTGTTCAAGATCTTATACCCAAGATAGCAAAATTCAAATTTGTAAGACTGACATTAGCTGATAGATAAATGATCAAAGTATATGATGAGTCATTTTTTTCTTCCTTTCCCTTCCTTCCTTCCTTCCTTTCTTCCTCACTAACTCCCTCTTCCTTCTTCTCCTTCTCTCTGTTGCTTTCTGTCTCTATCTCTTTGTCTCTCTTGAGTCTCCCTTTCTTACCCAGACTAGAAGTAGAGTGGTCATTCATTGGGCTCAATCCTGCTGTTTTATAACCTTGGGAGCATTGAGCTGCCCTGCTTGCCCCTCCTTAGGTAACCTGGTTGTTCCCTGCTCTCAGGGGCTCTTCATGTTTATCATAGACTTAGCATGCACTATAAATCAGCTTAGCACGTTGCAGCTCAGAATTCCTGAGCTCAAGTTCTAATCTCCATCTCCCAAGTAACCTACTATAGGTATGTACCATCATGTCTAACTAATCAGTGGTTTTAAAGAAAGCTATCAACTATCATGTGAAAATGCTCCAAAATGACTAATAATTAGAGAAACAACTTAAAACAACTTTGAGATTCCATCTCAGACTTACTAGGTTGACAAAGATGACAAAACAGGGAAATGACAAATATTGGAGGGGCTGAGAAAAATAGGTACTAATGCAAGTATAACTATGAATTAGTTCATCCATTCTGGAAAATCATGTGGAACTATATCCCCAAAGTTACCAAACTGTGTGTATTTTTCTGGACACAGTTTTACCATGACTTTGGGGTATCCAAGTGATCAAAGAAAGAAGAAAAGGACCTATATGTACAAAAAGCATTTATAGCAGCAATTTTCATAGAAGCCAAAAACTGGAATCTAATGAGGTGTTCTCTTATTGGGGAAGTGTTAAGCAAACTGTAGTATATAAATTTAATGGCTATTATTGTGCCATAAAAATTATGAAGGTACAGATTCAGGAGAAACAAAGACTTGTTTATATCAGTCTGATAAGAATGAAGTAAGCAGAACTAATAAGAGAATTTATACATTGTCACCAACATTATGGAAAAAATAACTTTGAATAACTTAAAAACTTTGATCAATAAAATGATAAACTATAAATCCCAAAGAGTGAAAAGAAAACATGCCACCACTTTCTGCCAGAGATGGACTTAAGAGAAATATGGTTTTGGAAATAATGGGAGTTTATTTTGTTAAACTGTGTTTTTTAAATATTCTTTTTCTATTAACTGAACAATGGGAAAGAGAGAAATCCTTCTATAAGTAATTTCAAAAAGAAAAAAATTTGTTGGTTCAGAAAATGTCCTGGGAATCTAGGTGGTATAGTGGATAGTGTCAAGCCTACAGTCAAGAAGATGAGTTCAAATCTGACCTCAGACACTTTCTATCTCTGTGAGTCTAGACAAGTCACTGAACCCTATTTTCCTCTGTTTCCTCATCTGTAATATGAGTGGGAGAAGGAAATGGTAAATCGCCCCAGTATCTTTGTCAAGAAAACCCCAAATGGGGTCACAGAGAGTCAGACACGACTGAAAACAACTAAATGACAATAACAACAATTAATCTGAAAAAAATTGATCTTCAATTTTAAATTAGTATCCAAAATTTATGGATGCAGCTTATCAATCAAAAGAATTGGAATATTGTCTATCTTTTGATGATACAGAAATATGCATCAAAAAGTACACTTGTAAAGATATAGTTATGATATGAAAACTTATTTCTGAAAAGGTTAACTTATTCACGAAAAGAAACAAATATTGGGTAAATGGAATTTTCAAGTCCACAGAAATAGTTGGAATGCCAATCTGATGTTAAAGAAGAAAAAAAGCCAGACTGTACCTGCTTCATCAGCTGTAACGGTGAGCTCATTGCTGGCTTCACTCTTGCCAATTCGATTTTTGGCATACATGCGGATGCTGTAGGTGGAGGAAGGATGGATATCAATGATGGTGGCCGAGTTCAGCTGAGGGGAAACATCTTTGGTTCTCTGAGCAGAATCCCAGGAGTCTTTTAGGTTTGGGTTTTTATTTTTTCAAAAAAGAAGAGATAGAGACTTGAGTTTTTTCCCTGCCTTTAAATGATTCATAAATGATTTTTATTACATATCAAAGTGAATTCTCAAATGCAAAATATTTTGTTATTAGGTAAAGTTGTATGTCAGAAAAGAAACAACACCACACCTATGAATCATGCTTTAAATGAAGGGCTTCTAACTTAATTGTATTCAGGGAGGGATGTTTGAGGGAACACAGTACATAATGAATATTAGTAACAATGGTGAAGAAATAGAAGTCAGGGAAACTGAAGCAAGGAGAGTAAAACAAACAAATATGTAAATAAATGGGCAAACACACAAACAAATACATTTTAAAAGTTCCAAACAAATATTTAAGGATTGATCAAAATGTTAAAAAAAGGAATTATAGTGCAAAAAAATTCCTGCTTCTGCTGAGTCCTTGAAAACTACAACCTCCTTTCCCAACTGAAGAAGAGACAAAATGAACTATCTACTAAGAGGAAAGCAAAACAGAGTAAAACAGAAACTTCTCTGTCTAATTAACTTCCAGTTCTAAGGCACACAGTGGGGGAAGTAAACAGACCATTGGACATAGAGTCAGGAAGATCTGAGCTCAAATCTTGCCTCAGACAACTGCCTAGCTGTAAGTGTAAGTCAGTTACACTCTCTGTCTCAGTTTTATCATTTGTAAAGTAAAGAAATTAATAGCACCTAACTACTAGGATTGTTGTGAGGATAAAATCAGGTGATGTTAATAAAGTGCTTGGCAAATCTCAAATAGTTATTATAAAAATGAAAGCTCTTTTCATTATTCCACTAAGTATCATTTCATTCAGTCTAATGAATCTAATAGTTAATTTTAAAACTAAGTGCCTACTGTGGTCAGGACATTTTTGTTACTGGAGACACAAAGACAAACACGAAACAGCCTCTGCCCTCAAAGAGTTTACTATAGTAATTACTAGAGAAGATACAGATCACTGATCCTGAGAATGTAATTCTGAATAGAGTGGGCATTTGCAGCTATATTTTGTTTACTGTTCACATAGTAAATATCTGGTTCTAGAAAAGTTTTTTGCAATACCCAGGACTTGAAGTAGTTCTGGTGAGGGAGTGGTAGTATTTTAAATCTTCTATTGACTGCATTATTTTCCACTCCCTCTGAGTGAGTACAAATGCCTTCCTCTCTTCGTTCTCTCTGCTTTGTTCTCTCTTTTGCTCTTGGTTTTGCCCAATAATAGATTAGTAGAGTGTATTCTCAAATATGAGTCCTGAAGGGGGATAAATCACCCTTAGTCCTTTTTCAAACTCCCAACCCTCACCATGACACTATATGATGAAGCAATGGAAAGACCTTTAGGAATGGCAGTCCATTCCAACACATCCAAACTGTTGAATTCCTATCAATCCTTTAAAGCCCAAATTAGATGCCAACTCTTCCAGAAAATCTTCACTGGTGTCTCCACTCAGTAATGTGCCTTCCCTCTTTGATCCTAAATAGTGCTGTGCTTGCATTCTTTGGTAGACTTATGTATGTGCCATTTCCTTTTCCTAGAATGAGGACTAAGGATGGGGACTGGGTGTTACTTTCATTTTATATCTCATCTACTTAGCCACTTAACTGAATTCACAGCAACCATTCTGTGAGACCTTGGAAATATCTCCTGATTTATCTGAGCCTCTTTTCTCATGAATAACTTGAGGAGGCTCAACTTGACATTGCAGAGAACTGGCCACTGAGCCTGGTGTTTATGAGCATACACAGAGTATCACTGATGCAATTCACCATGTGGAAGAGGCTAGGGAGCTTGCTTCCAGGAGAGCCATGATTACATGTAATGTAAGTGCCTTGAGAAGACTTTGGAGTGTTTGTATACATTTTGTAACTGGTTTAAGTCCACTTACCACATGATGAAGAGGAGCCTCTTTAGCTGCAGTTATATAGTCAGAACTGGGGGAGGGGGCAATCAAAATGCACTTAGTTGTCCTTGTCCCTTTCTCTTCAGTTGCCCTCCTTGTGGTTTGACATCTTCCAGTCTGCATTCTGGTAAGAGAGGAGAGACAATGCTGTAATGCCAGATGTTGGCCTTGGATGGGGAGCAGTTTCTCCCTATCTGAGGTTGGCATGTGGCCTCTGAATATGTCTCAGTTCTTTTTCTCAGTATTTGCTTTTACATTTCAAATGAAGTAGATAAATCTGGAAGCTATGACTTTTAGAGTTTTGAAAAGTTAGTAGAGGGAGCTACCTGAGGTCCAAAAGCCAAGGAGTCAAATCTATTCTGGTTTTTGAAGCCAGTCCAGAATCAATGCCTTAAGAAGTAAGGAACGACTTTCAAGATGGTAGATGAGAGAAGGACTCATCTGACAATGATTATAATGCTGCAGTTGGAGGTGAACTTTCTGGGACTCATTGCATACAGGAATTGGGTCAAGGATGAGTGGGCTCTGATATCACTCAGTTTGGGCCCACCAAGTTCACATTCAAATACAGCTTTAGCACTATTGCTAGAAGAGTTCTCCTCTCATCTACCATCCTGAAAGTCACTTCTCACTCCTCAGCACATTGATGCAGAGGCTACAAAATTCAACATGGACTTGACCTTCAGATTCCTGGACCTCTACTGGTTTGTTCTCCTTACTTTTCAAACCTCACAAGGTTAGAGCTTCCAGATTAATCTCCTTCACCTAACATGAAAGAAAAATACCAAGGGAAAGAACTGAGGTCTACAGATGGCCTTATAGCATTATCTCTCTTCTTTTACCAGAACACAGACAGACCAGGAGAAATTAAATTATAAGGAAATCAACTGAAAATAAGGGACAAGGCCAACTAGTACATTTTGAATGTCCACGCCACCTTTCATCTCCCTCTCTTCCCTCCAATACCCAGTTCTGGTTCTGCAGTCTTAGTCAATCAAAGAAGCTCCTCTTCATCATCTGACAAATGGACTGGAACCAGTTACAGAATGTCTGTGCACGCTCCAAAGTCTCTGCAAGGCACTTCCATTATGTGTCATCATAACTCTTCCAGAAGCAAGCTCCCCAGACTCTTTCACTTAAGGAATTGTATCAGAGGTACTCTGCACATTCTCATAAAGACTAGGCTCAGTGGGCAGTTCACTATTCCAGAGATAATCTCCAAGGTCACTCCCACTTCAAATACTCTATAATTATATGACACTACTTGTAGAGTCCTCCCAATATATTTACTGATGTAATTGGGATTATCTTTAGGGGGTTTTCTAGAATTATTAGAGAAGACCCTCAACCCATTCAAAGGAGCAATAGCTATAGGATGATGTATCATTTTTCTTTTACCACATCTTACATGGAGTCCTGGTTCTCAGATTTACTGGTTTACTTAATAGCTTCCTTGCTCTTTAAATCCTTAAGTAATTAAAGATAAGAAAAGATTTATTTTGGGGGAATGGGGTAATGAAATTGAGATTTAATCTTTGTGGCACTTCTCTTTAACTTACAGTTTTCAAGTTGCCTGAAAGTCTATGTGAGTTTCTTTCATCACAAAATTGGTATAGGACTCTCTTGCTATGTCAAAATGTGCAAGTTCCAGATGACTGCCCAGTTTTTGCTGAAATTTATGGTTAAAGTGATTCACAAGCTTGATTATTCCTCCTCTACTCTCACCCCGCTGGAATCAGCAGGAATATGAATAATAAGAAGCTGACACCCATTAACATTGGAAATGCTGGTCTTAACCTTGACTTGTCTTCACAGAAATTTTCTGGAAGATCAATGTTCTTGCTTATAGATTAGCTGGATAATTCTAGTCTCTGTCTATCAACTCTAACATGTCAGTATTCGTTCCTTTGGTTACAGAAATGGTTTACTTCAATGGTGTCACATTCAAACATCCCCAACTTTTGATCATTACCTATGTATCTGAGACTGTAGC
The DNA here is from genome assembly GCA_028658325.1 of Potorous gilbertii. Classification (NCBI taxonomy): domain Eukaryota; kingdom Metazoa; phylum Chordata; class Mammalia; order Diprotodontia; family Potoroidae; genus Potorous; species Potorous gilbertii. The sequence continues at coordinate 343,903,370 of CM053771.1, read as the reverse complement.
AAGTCTCTGAATTTATGCAGAATCATTCCTCCTTTCTTTTTTTTTTCAAAGCATAGTCATAGTCTAATCAGACGATTTTAGGATAACACTGATAGATTTTGTATTTTTTCTTCTAGACAAAGGATCTATCAGGTAGTGTTCTCAAAACATATGAAAGAATCCAAGAAAGATCCAATTATAATAGTAAAACTCAAAAACTTGGTTTCAGATAAATCAGAATCAGTATATTTCTAACTAGAATACTCACAGATAGATGATCAGATTTATGTCTGGAATAGTACCTAATCCAGTCCACTCTTCTAAATCATATTATTCTGAGATTACCTTTAAAACCCTAGATTTCTATCTTCTTTGTAATCACCAAAGGAGTTTCCATCAACTGCTAATTATAGTATCTTACCTAAGTCTGTCCTCCTTAAACAATTTCCCATGCTCCACAATTTGTTCTTTTCCCCTTCCACATAAAAACTTTTCACTCAGGGCCAGGATCTCAGTCAATTATCAGGATAGAAGGTAGTATGATACTAAGCAACAGAAATATATAAATAAAATATTATCTATATTTAATGCAATGCTTCATCAAAGGAATGACCATCATAATGGATTTTTAAGAACTTCACCAGGCAAATGGACAGATATTTGGGTTAAAATCTTCCTATAACTCTTCTCAAGACATGTTATAGCAGTACTGTCCATCTTACCATCTTAGTACTGTCAAACTCAAATAGAAACAAATTCCTGCAGTCACATATTTACTTTGCTATTACTGTCATTCAGTCTTTTGGGTTGTGTCTGACTCTTTTGAGATTTTCTTGGCAAAGATACAGGAATGGTTTGCCATTTCCTTCTCCACATCATTTTACAGATGAGGAAACTGAGGCAAAACAGGGTTAAGTGACTTGGCTAGGATCACAAAGTTGGTGTCTTGGACCAGGTTTGATCTCAGAAAGGTAGGCCTTCCTCACTCCAGGCCTGGCATTCTATCCACTGCACCAACTAGGTGCCTGTAGGGCTCACTTAGAAAACTACAAAGTTAAATTATACTGTAGTATATTTTTCGGTTGTTTTTGTTACATATTTCCCAATTACATTTTAATCTGGTTTGAGCTGCATTTGGTAATTTTTCTGGCCACCACAGGATGTGAGCAGATGGTTTGATACCTCTGAACTATTGGTAATTGCCTACTCTGCCTATGAATATGATCAATCCTGGCAAAAACCAGTTTGATTTGAGATATACCTCCAGATGTGCTTTTAACGTGGTGGTGATCTAAGAACAAGAAACATACCTAAATATAACTCAGTTTCTCCGTCAGCAAAAGTGAGAAAAATACCTTACAGTGATAAATTTAGGATTAAGCTAAATACAAAAAGTTTGAAAGCACTTTAAAAAATTGACAGTGTTATTCGCGGCAAAATGATGGCATCTTTTCTCTTCCTGTTTTTAATATACCTATTACTTCTTTCCTATTGCCTATGATCAAACACAGCTACTGACTATTCATAGTAGTAGTATATTCCAGAATATACTAATAGTAGTATATTCCAGAATTGTCTGAAGATTATTATTAAACAAACTTCCAGTTAAGGTGGTAATATTAAAGGTTCTAGCTAAAATCATATCTCCTCAGGAACACCTACTGACAATGAAAAAAAAGTCATTTACAGAAACAAAAGTAAAAGCACTAAACTCCTCCATCCTATAAAGGACTACATAAGAAGAAGCTACAGAAATTGAGGGATTTTTAACTGAAACTAGCGCAATTTGGAATCTAGCAATGCCCTAGGAGGTTGGCCAAAAGACAGCTCAGTCTCAAGTTAAGCCATTTGCCAGCTGCAACACAAGAAAATGGTGAATGTCAAATATGACTGAATTAAAGAAATACCCAGGATAGATGTCGCAAAGGGTATCAGTGGACAGAGATTAGTACTAAAAGAAAAATACTGTAATCCCAGTCCAGGGCTTTGAAGAAAATGGCTTGGACCTCAGATAGCCTACTATTCAGGGACTACAGGGAAGCCACTTCCATACTACACTGGAAAAGAGGACCTGGACATGCAACCCCATCAAAAATGTATGAGATAGTAGATCTTGGTCCTGGCACAAAGTCATAATCTAAGTACTGAAACTATAGATATAAATAAAATGGGGGAAAGATTTCTACTATAATAAACAATGCTAGTTAAAATAATTTTAAAAATAAATTCTAAAGGAAGGAAATAACTGTAAATCAATTGCAAGTGGAACTTTGTGAATTGCTCACAAAGAGTCTTAGAGTGGATTGAAGAAAAGAAGAGCCCAAACAAGAAATAAAAATCTTAAAGCAAAAATATTTCAGCCTTAGCCAAGTATTTGAAACCTTGAAAAATAAAATAGGACAGAGAGAACTCAATAAATCAAATAAACAAAAATTTAAAAAAGTAAATATTAAGAAAATTAAAATTTAAATAAATTCAATTAAAGCAACAAGAAATATTGGAACAAAGTCAAAAACTTGAAAAATTAGGAGGATATTTGAGATGTCTATCATATAAAAGAACTGATCTGGGAAATATAAGGAGTACAGATGATATAAGAATTATTAAACTCAAGATTGAGAGGATACATGATGAAACATGCTACCTACCTGCTGAAAGAAATCTAACAGACTCAGAGTGCATATGTGTATTTATTTTGTATGTATGTTTATGTGTTGGGTATAACCAATAAGGGGACTTGTTTTGCTTAACAACGCATACTTGTAAATGAAGTTTGGGAAGGAAAAGAATATGGATTAAAATAGCTAATCAAAAAGAATTACAAAAACATTGAAAACCATGACCAAATAATTTTTTAAACCCTAGATACCATATTTCAAGAAATCATAAAAGAAAAATGTTGAAAATTAATAAAACCTCCGGGAAAGTAGAAATAAAATATACTATTCCCCTTCTGAAATACACACATGGCTAAAAGCTAGGAAAAAAAAAAGAAATTGAGCCCCAAGGAATTATAATTATGATCACAAAAGACTTCATGGCAACAACTTGGGATACAGTGTAACAAAATGAAAAGTAAAAAGCCTTACAAACAAGAATAAAATGCTGCAAAAGTGAATGTAAGTCTATAGGAGCAAAGCGAAATACAGAACCGAATAGACTCTGAAACAGAGAGAAAAGAGACAAAAACCTAAAAAGATAATTATTTCTGAACCATTAGAAGGGATTAGATGATGTTTATTTATATAGAAATAGTGAGAGATAAGCTCATTTAAAACTCCCCTGAATTCAAGAGTTAGAGGGAAGGCAGAAAAAAGATTGAGGGCCTGGATAGGGTTTGTGCTTTGCTTTGTTTTTAACTTAAATTAGTGAAGAAAGAGGAGGGAAATGCAATATATTCATGAAGAAATGAGGAAGAAGGGGAATAAATTTCTTATTTTTCATTACTGGGAAGCATCAGAAAAAAAATATACAAGGGTGATATTGTGAGAATGGGTATTTCAAAAATCCATGAAGATTAGAGTCAATTTAAATGCATTGGAGAAAACTAATTTAATTTTCAGTGTGAGCATTTACATATCAGAAATCAATAAATGCAACAAATCAGGGCCAGATTTATTATATTGTTGATTGTACAGACTTAAGAAAGTAATGAGAAAACATTAATACTGAAGATTGAATTTAAGTGTGTTCATATACATTTTGTCCTGAGAACCAGTTGTTAAATATTTACTGATTTATCTCAAAATGAACCTCATTTTTGTCTGATCCGGGAGAAAAAAGATGGAACATACATCTCTGTGTATACATGCACACAAAGAATTTAATGTAGAAATACAGCATAAGCAACAGGAAAATAAGTGAGGTGGAGACATAAAAGGAGAGTTTTAGAGTGGGTAGAATTTGGGGAAAGAACAGTCACAATTAATGCCAACTTAAATTGTAGTGGTATGTGTTGATTTGCTCTGCTTCACTACACAGACCGTATCTGTTACAAGGGAAGGCTTATACTTGAAAGAGGATGGTTAGTGTGTAGTGCGGGTAGACTTGAAAGAAAAGTGATTCAAAAAACCATTTTTAAAACGTTGTTATTCAGTTGTTTTGGTCATGTCTGACTCTTCATGACCCCCTTGAGGTTTTCTTGGCAAAGATGCTGGGGTGGTTTGCCATTTCCCTCTTCCAGCTCATTTTAAAGATGAGGAAACTGAAGCAATTATGGGTAAGTGTCTAAGGTCAAACTTGAAGTCAGATCTTCCTGATTTCAGGTCTAGCATTCTATCTATTGTGCCACCTAATTGTTCCTCCACTTTAAAAATACTTTCTTCAGCATTTAGTAAAAAAGAAACAAAGTTATCACTCTTTGCAGATGATATGATAGTGTATTTAGAGAATCCTAGAGAATCAAGTAAAAAAATCTACTTGAAATAATTATGTACTTTAGCAAAGTTGCAGCATATACAATAAACCCATATAAATCATTGACACTTCTGTATATTACTAACAGAGCCCAACATTAAGCGATAGAAAGAGAAATTCCATTTACAGTTACTGTAGACATTATAAAATATTTGGGAGTCTACCTGCCAAGACACCTCCAGAAACTATTTGAATACAATTACAAAACATTTTTCACACAGATAAAGTCAGATCTAAATAACTGGAAAGATATCAGTTGCTCGTGGGTAGACCAAGATAATGTAAGAAAAATTACAATTCTATGTAAATTAATTAATTTATTCAGTGTCATAGCAATCAAACTACCAAAAAAATTACTTAGGAAGCTAGAAAAAATAATAACAAATTTCATCTGGAAGAACAAAAGGTCCAGAATATCAAGAGAATCAATGAAAAGAAATGCTAGGGAAGGTGGCATAGCCATACCAGATTTTAAATTGTTTTATAAGCAGTAATCGTCAAAACTACCTGGTACTGGCTGATAAACAGAGGGGTAGATTAGTAGAATATGTTAAGTATAGAAGACACAGTAGTTAATGACCATAGTAATCTACTGTTCGATACACCCCAAAATTCTGAGATGAGAACTCACTATTTAACAAAAACTGCTAGGAAAATTGGAAAATAGTATGGCACAAAGACCAACATCTTACACCATATACCAAGAAAAAGTCTTTTGACTTTTGGGGTCAGTATTGGGGTACATCATTTAGATATAAAGAGTGAAACTATAAACAAACTACAAGAGCAAGGAATAGTTACCTGTCAGAATTATGGAGAAGGGAAGAATTTACGACAAAACAAGAGATAGAGAACATTATGAAATACAAAATGGACAATTTTGATTACATTAAATTGAAAAGTTTTTGCTCAAACAAAGCAAATACAACCAAGATTAAAAGGTAAGCAGAAAATTGGAAAACAATTTTTATAACCAGTGTCTCTGATAATGGCCTCATTTCTAAAATATATAGAGAACTGAGTCAAATTTATAAGAAAATCAGTCATTCTAAAATTAATAGATGTTCAGATCATATGAACGTGCAGTTTTCAGAGGAAGAAATTAAAGCTACATACAGTGATTTGAAAAAATGTTCTAAATCACTATTGATTAGAGAAATGAAAATTAAAACACCTCTGAGGTACCATCTCACATTATCAGACTGGCTAACATGACAGAACAGGAAAATGATACACGTTGGAAAATATATGGCAAAATTGGAACACTAATACATTGTTGGTAGAGTTGTTAACTGATCCAACCATTCTGGAGAGCAATTTGGAACTATGCTCAAAGGGCAACCAAACTGTACATACCATTTGACCCACCAATACTACTTTTAGGTCTCTATCACAAAGAGATCATAAAATGGGGAAAGGACTTGCAAATACAGAAAATATTTATAGCACCTTTTTTTGTGGTGGCCAAAAAACTGGAAATTGAAGGGATGTCCACCAATTGAGGAATGGCTGGACAAGTTGTGGTATATGAGTGTAAATTAATACTAATGTTCCATAAGAAATTATAGCCTTAATTTAATAAATAGCCACTTAAGAAAATCCTGAAAAGACTTACATGAACTGATGCTGAGTGAAGTGAGCAGAACCAGGAGAACATTGTACACAGTAACAGCAATGTTGTGGGATGACTAACTTTGATAGACTTAGCTCTTCTCAGGATCTAAGACAACTCCAAAAGACTCATGATGGAAAGTGCTATCCACACACAGAGGAAAAAACCAGAGTCTGAAAGCAGACTGAAGCATACTATTTGTTCTCTTTTTTGTTGTTTCTTCTTTCTAGTGGTTCCTCTCAATTCTAATTTTTCTTCACAAGGTGACTCATGTGCAAATATGTTTAATATGAGTTTATATGTAGGGCCTATATCAGATTGCATGTTTTCTTGAGGAGTGGGAGGGGAGAGAAGGGGAGAAACTTTAGAACTCCAAGTCTTACGAAAGTGAATGTTGAAAACTAAAAATAAATAACCATTTTTTTTTAAAATAGAAGAAATGGTACCAATTTGGGCCTTGATTGGCAGGTAGGATTTTAAAATCAGGAAAGAGTATTCCAAACAAAGGTAGCAGTTTGAGCAATAGTATGGGGCTAGTGAAGGATAAGATGTCTTTGGAGACCAGTAATATAACTGATTTGGTAGAAGAGTGTGGTGAATGAGAAGAGAGAATTATGACATGAAGTTGGGGAGACACTTAGATATGGGAAATGGAGATTCTTCAATAACAAGCTAAAGAGTTTATATCCTAGCAGTTATAGGGAGTCACTGATGGCTTTTGAGCTATGGAGTAGCAGTGTAACTTGTGCACTAATAAAGTTAATCTGGTTGCTCTGGGAAGGATAGATGAGAGAGGGGAAAAGCTGGTAGGAAGGAAATCATTTGAGAAATGAGAAGATTTTGATCTCATTGAAACAGAGGCAGTATATTATAATCGCTAGCACACTGGTCTCTGAGTCAGTAAGACCTGATTTAAAGTTTCATTTCTGTCACACAATGACTGTATGACCTTGGGCAAATCATTTAACCTCTGTTTACCTTAATCCACTGGAGAAGGAAATAGTGTACAACTCCAATATTTTTAGCAAGAGAAAATCATGGACGGTACTGCTCCAGTATTTTTAGCAAGAGAACATCATGGATAGTACATTAGATATGAGAAATGGATATTCTTCAATAACAAGCTAAAGAGTTTATAGCCTAGCAGTCATGGGGAGTCACTGATGGCTTTTGAGCTATCAAGTGGCAGTGTAACCTGTGCACTAACAAAGATAATCTGGTTGCTCTGGAAAGGATAGATGAGAGAGGGGAAAAGCTGGTAGGAAGGAAACCTTCCTACCTATGGTTGCTGTGGTCTATGGGATCATAAAGAGTCAAACACAACTGAATGATTGAACAACAAAATTAGATGGTAAGCTCTTTCTGGGGAAAAGAATTACCTCTTGGCAACTCTAAGACTAAAGTTTGTAGATGTACTCATCTCTATTGGGAGCTGCCTTTACTGATGAAATCATAGGTCTGGTCACAGTCAATACATATCCCCTGCGCCAATCACTTAAAAAAAATACATAGTGATTGACACTTTTTTGTTTTAAACACGTAAATAAAATGTTCTCACTAAAAAAATAAAATACAGAAGTGGAGAGACACAATTATGACTTGGCTACTACTTTGTTAAATATGATGTGTGTGTGTGTGTGTGTGTGTGTGTGTGTTAAACTTATTCAGCAGAAGTTCATAGTGCTTTTATTATATTATATATTTATATTTTATTATATTTTTATATTTATTTATATTTTCTTTCCTGTTCTTTATATCTTGAAATATTTGTTTTTGTTGAAGATTTAAAGTTCACAATTAATTTTTTTTAAAGATTGCTATTGAGTGACTCTTTAGCAAGCTGGAAACATAGAATCTTTCATATGCAAAGGGTTTTAGCACTCACCTATTGCAGACCTTCCTTTCACATAGGAAATACCCTTCATAATATCATTGATAGATTAGTATCCAGTGTCTGTTCTTGAAGTGCTAGAAAACTCACAATGGAATGAAGGTTTATTCTATTTTTTAAGAAATTATTCATAAGATTATTGACTTCTAAGAGGTATTGGCATTTAACAATATTGGAAATGAAACTTTATCCCAAATATTACAGGAAAATCAAGACAGAATAGAAGGCTGCTCTTGGAGTCAGAGGATGTGTGTTCAAATTCTGACTTTGACACATGCTGGCCATGTGTCCTTAGTCAACAAACATAACCTTCAAGCTGGAGGTTCTGCAATGTGATGACCAATGGACTGACTTCAAGGGCTAAGTGGTCACTAAAGCAGAGGGTGAGAAAATTGGTAATATCCCATCTTCTCTGTGATAGCCAATTATGGTGTTTATCTCTAAAACAACCACTTCTATTATCCTCAACCCTTTATCCTCCACTACTTCCCACCCACTTTCTACTCTTTAAGTTAATAAATGTCCACCCTTGTTAAATGGATTCCAGTTCCTCAAGACAGTTGTGAAGTACCACCGGTTGTACCATGGTCAGTACATCACTCCCTAACTCAAGTAACTAAACGCTGACATCCGCAACCTCATGGACACAGCCCTTAAGAGGAAAGGCTTTCCATTCTGGGGCAGTGACCCAAAAATAAAGTCCTACATTTCTCATTTTTATTTCTCTTGGGAACTCTGTCTCAAGGTGGCAGAGTTCCTAAATACCTAGCATAAGGAGGTATGGATGACTTCGGATGTATCATCATTATCTTTCTCCCTGATCCCACCGCTTTTCTAAAATTCCCTATTATTGTCAAAGACACCTTTTAATTCCTTCTAGGTTTACAATCTTGGTGTCATTCTCAACTGTTTTCTCTCCTTCACCTTCCCTCCATTAGTTGCCAAATTGTATTTCTGCCTCCACATCTCTCCCTTCTTTTTCTATCTACTTAGTCACACAACAACTATCCTGGTTTAGGTAGCCTACTAATTGTTCTCCCTTTCTCAAATATCTCCTTTCTCTCATTCATCCTATACACAATTGCCAGAACGATGTCCATGCAGATAATTTCTGACAAGGTCATTCTCTTTCTCAAACTGCAGTGATTTCCTAGTGACTCTAGGATCAATAATTTTTACCATTAACTCATCTTTTTTCATTTCAATGTTTGTGTTTTATTGCATTTAATTATGGATATTTTAGTATATGTATATAATTTATAAATAAGCAAATATAAGCTTATTAAGAAAAATGATTATATCATGGAAATATTTAGAACTGTAATTATCAGGAAAGCTGCCAACCTGCATCAATAGAGGGAGGTCCCTAATGGGGCATTCACTATACTGATGAATTTATAGTCCCGGTCTCTATGTCTAACCCCAAATATCACAAAATTTGACCTTTATTTCAAAAAGTGCTTAGATTTCTCAAGCATTGTGCTAAGTGCTAGAGATATAAATAGCACTCTACTCTTAAGGAGCACATATTCCAATTGGAAAAGGTAAAGATACTTAAATTATGTGTAAACTCCTTGATAGCATGGGCCTTCTTTGTGTTTTGTATCCCTGGTATCTAGACCATTGTCTTGAAAATAGTAATATCAATGATGAGATAGAGAGCATTTTTACATTTGCAAAGTACTGTCCTTATAACCACACTGTCAGGGAGGCTACAAAAGTACTTATTCTCTTTTTTATCCTTGCAAGGAAAGTGAGGTGTTGAGAGTTTAGATGACTTTAAAATGTCTTTCTATCACTATGAAGTTGATAAATGTTTCCTTTTACAAAGATGAGGATATGGCTCATTGACTCTTTGTTACATATATATTTAAGTATTTAAGTTTGACATGGTAATTACAATACTGTCCTACTTGTCTGTGCACCAATATAAACTTCCTTCTGCTTTCTTCTGTATTTTTTGGCACTGGGGATACTTTCACATATTCTCCAACTTGTGACCTCCCCCATTCTACAAAAATTAAAAATCATAGTTTGCTCAACCATATCTCAATTAATGGGTACAAACTTTGATTCTACTTCTTTGTTACAACAAAAGTGTTGCTATAAAAATTTTATGCATATTGGTCTTCTCTCTGATCTTTTTCAGGGTAGATGCTTAGTAGAAACATAACGGAATCTAAAGGTCAGGCACAATTTAGCAACTTTTAGTGTATAGTTCCAAATTACTTCAAAGGATTGTTGTATTATCGCATATGTCTAGGCACAAACTCTCAAAAAACTCATTTATTTATCATTTTGCCTGTATAATGATTATTAGGCAGAACCTCAGAGTTGTTTTGATGTGCATTTCTCTTATTATTAAATGGTTTTATAATCAATCAATAAAGGACACACCAGTCTATCACATTCCCTCCATAAGTCACCTGATGGAGATTCCCCATGAGGGTCTCTCTCCTCCCTCCCATTTCTAGGTTTCCAGTTGCCTAGAGGCCTGAGAGATGCCCATTCTGAAGCTAAATATCTATAGACACATTAGCTGAACTCATTCCTCAATGATGAAAACTCCCATCCCATTATGCTTTTCTAATGCCAGTGATGTTGAACTTGGAACTGTCATTATTCAAACCTCATTCTCTCCCCCACTGCTATCTCTATTCTCATCTCCCCTCAGCTTCGCTCCATTTCCTCTCATAGTTCTTGTTTTCTCACTCACTCGTCTTCTTAGGGACCACTGAAATCTGATTTCCTTCTGATGATAAACTTCCTTGGCCCCCCTTTCCAAAATTAGACTTTTGTTTCCTAGTCAAGGTGGAGAGTTGGATTATTCTTTCCCCCCACCACTCATCACCACTTCTAGGCTCTTTTACCTCTATTCTCAGTTAGCTCTTCTTTGAGGTTCATTCCCTCTTTATTTACCACCCAATCAAGTTCTGTTAGTTGATATCAACCAGTCTCTGTCCAGGATATTCTGCTTTCCTTAATGACTTCAGTGCTGGCTCACCATCTTTCTCTCCTCTTCAACCCTTGCCTTCCTACTAGAGGATTTCAACATACATATTGCAAATCTCTTAAATATTTTAACCTCCTCTTTCCTGAACCTATTCATTTTCTATGATCTAAATCTTAATCTCACCATAGCTATACACACACATGGTCAAATCCTTAATCTTCTGATCACTTGCAAAAGTTCCACTTCCATATTCATGAACTCTGAACTTCTTTAATTTTCCTTCTACATTTTTCTTAAAGTACAGCTCCAAATATGTCAGCACCCTCTTCAAAAAACCCTAGTGGTTCCCAATCACCTTCATAATTAAATATAAAAATAAATAAATAAAAACTTTCCTCATACATATTTTTCCATTGTAACCCCCTATTAGCTTCCATGCTGTTCTTTGTACCAGAAGCTCTGTCTCTTAGTTCTCAGAATCTTCACTGTCTGTTTCCCATTTCTAGAATGCCCTTCCTCTTCATCTCTCTCTTAAGGCTTCTTTGGCTGTTTTTTCAAATTCCAACTATAATCTTACCTTTTACAAGAAGCCTTTCCCAACCCATCTTAATTTTAGTGTCTTCCCTTTGTGGTTTATTTCCTGTATATAACTTGTCTGTATATGGTTGGTTATATATTGTTGTAAAAGCAAGGACCCCAACATACACAGGAGGTCTTGCTGTACAGGTTCTTAGATCTGCTTTTCTAAAAGGAAAGTAACTTTTGAGGGTTCAACAATCACTTTAATCAAGCACATATATCATTCACTTAATTCAGGGGAAAAAGTCAGCACCCTGAACTTCAGAGAAAATACAATAATCAACAGACAACTGTCTGAGCATAAGCAATACATATATCACAGATGCACAGACAGATCCAACTGTCTGATCATACATACAGAGTTACCAGAGAGAGAAGTGCCAATATCTGGGTTTTCAAACCCTGAGGCTCCTTAGCAGCTGCCCAGAGTCTCATCTGGTCAAACAAACGTCCAGTGAGTAAGCCCTAAAGTAAAACCTCACCTCATAGTCTTTATACATTTTTCAGAGCCAGAGGACATCACAACCTTTGAGAACCAGTGTTTCAAAAGGTGTGGACCTTCCTACAAATCTTCCCCAGTCAAACTCTTCTTAATGGACAAGCCCATTAATGGGTAGGAAAGATCTTTAATCTCATTAGCATTACAGCTGTATCCACATTAGATTGTGAGCTTCTCAGCATAAAGAACTCTTTTGCCTTTCTTTGTATTCTAAGACCTAGCATAGTACTTGGAACATAGTAGTTACTTAATAAATGCTTATTGATTGATAAACTGACTGTGATGTCCAATCTCTCCACCATTCAGTTCTTTTCCAAGCCATCTCCCTTGCACTGGCTATGCTTTCCTTTCTTTCCCATCTTGACCCATTAGTGAACCAGTTCAACACTGCATTGCCTCCTTATCCTTTTGCCAATCCTGCCCAGTCAAGATTCAGAGTAGGATTACGCCCATAATCCACTGTTTTTGCATCTGTTCCTTATGCTGTTGAGTAGACATGGAGAAAAATTATAAAACCATAATGACTGGGTTCACCACAAATTTATATTATATGATTTTATCTGGGCCCTCATTGCAATAAGTCAATCTTTTTACAACTCTCAAATAAATTCACTGTACCAATAACCATGGCAGCCTTTTCAAGCCTTTGTATCTCTTTTTTAATTATGCCTTCCTTTCCTCCCACTTTTCTTCCTACCTGAGAACTTTGCCTCATATTTCACCAAAAAATAGGAGCCATTCATTAAGAGCTCTGATTCATCTTCTTCTCTTCATCTTGTATATCTCAAATACCTTCTACCACTTCAAACCATCTCACATGAGGAGGTTTCCTTTCTCCTTGCAAACTTCTCACCTCTTTAACTGTACAAAAGTGATATCAATTCCATCTGGTATTCTCTACTTGATCTCCCATTTATCAATTTCACTTTTTTACAGTGTTCAGTCTTTCCTTGCCTACTGGTTGATTCTCTACTGGTTATAAACATATCTGCGTATCCATCATTTTCTTTTTAATTGATCATGCAAAACACATTCATGATAGGTATGTTGTGAAAGAAAACCTGGAAAGGAAACTCAAGAAAAATAAAGTTAAAAAAGTATGCTTCAATCTGTATTCAGATACTATCAGTTCTTTTTCTGAGGAAGGTTAGCATTTTTCATCCTAAGTCCTTCAGAATTGTCTTGGATTGTTGTATTGCTGAGAAGAGCTAAGTCATTCACAGTTGATCATCTCACAGTATTGCTATTACTTTCACATAGTACATTTTACTTTACATCAGCCCATGTAAGACTTTCTAGGTTTTTCTGAGAGCATCCTGCTCACCATTTCTTATAGCATAATAGTATTCCATCATAATCACATTCCACAATTTGTTCAGCCATTCCTCAATTGATGGACTTCTATTCAACTTCTAATTATTTACCCACAGAAAAGAGCTTCCATGAATATTTTTTTTTGTATATAGAGGTTCTCTTTTGGGATACATACCTAGTAGTGATATTGCTAGGTCAAAGGGTATGCATAGCTTAATAGCCTTTTGGACATAGTTCCAAATTGCTCTACAGAATAGTTGAATCAGTTCTCAACTCCACCAACAGTGTATTAAAATCTCATTTTTCCAACATCCCCTTCAATATTTGCTATTTATCTTTTCTGTCCTATTAGCCAATATATTGTTTTAATAGAACAGAATAGAATAATAGAATTATTTTAATTTTAATTTCTTCAATTTATAGTGAGTTAGAGTATTCTTTCGTAAGGTTATAGATAACTTTGATTAGTTCATTTGAAAACTAATCATATCTTTTGATCATTTATCAGTTGGGAAATGGTGCTTATTTTTATAAATTTGACTCCATTCTCAATTCATTTGAGAAATGAGGCATTTTTCAGAGAAACTTGTTTCAAAAACTTTTTTCAGAGTTACTATTGCTAACTGTATTGTCCTCCATCCTATTCCCCCTTTTATTTTATTCTCTCTCTCTTTTCACCCTGTCCATCCTCAAAAATGCTTTGCTTCTGACTACCATCTCCCTTGACCTGCCCTCCCTTCTGTCATTCTCACCCTTTTTCTTATCCCCTTCTCCTCCTACTTTCCCATAGGGTAAGATAGATTTCTATACCCAATTGAGTGTGTGCTATTCCTCTTTGAGCCAATTCTGATGAGAGTAAGGTTCGCTCACTTCCCCTCAAATCCCCCCTTTCCTCCTCCTGTAAAAGCTTTTTCATGGCTCTTTTATGTGAGATAATTTACCCCATTCTACCTTTCTCTTTCTCTTTATTCCAGGACATTCCTCTCTCCTGCCTTAGTTTTATTTTTTACATATCATCCTTTCATATTCAACTCACATCTATGCCCTCTGTCTGTATATATTCCTAACTACCCTAACAATGAGAAAGGTCTTATGAGTTACAAATATCTTCCCATGTAGGAATAAACAGTTTAACCTTATTAAGTCCATTATGAGTTCCCTTTCCTATTCACCTTTTTATGGTTCTCTTGAGTCTTGTATTTGAAAGCCAAATGTTCTATTCAGCTCTGGCCTTTTCACCAAGAATACTTGAAAGCCCTCTATCTCATTGAATATTCATATTTCCCCTGAAGGATTATACACAATTTTACTGAGTAGGTAATTATTGGTTGTAATCCTAGATCCTTTGCCCTCTAGAATATCATATACCAAGCTTTCAATCCTTTAATGTAGATGCTGCTAAATCTATGTTATCATGACTGTGATTTATGATACTTGAACTGTTTCTTTCTGACTCCTTCCAATATTTTCTCCTTGACATGGGAACTTTTGAATTTATCTATTATATTCCTAGGAGTTTTCATTTTGGAATCTCTTTCAGGAAGTGATCAATAGATTCTTTCAGTTTCTATTTTACTCCATGATTCTAGAATATTAGCACAGTTTTCCTTGATAATTTCTTGAAAGATCATGCCCAGGCTCCGTTTTGATCACAGTTTTCAGGAATTCCAATAATTTCAAATTATCTCATCTATATCTATTTTCCAAGTTGGTTGTTTTTCCAGTGAGACATTTCATATTGTCTTTTACTTTTTCTTTGTTTTGATTTTGTTTGATTTTTTTCTTCATTTCTCAAAAAGTTATTAGCTTCCATTTGCTCTATTCTATTTTTTAAGGGATTATTTTTTTAAGTGAATTTTTGGACTTCCTTTTCCATTTGGTGAATTCTACTTTTTAAGGCATTCTTCTCCTCATTGGCTTTTTAAACCTCTTTTTACCATTTTGGCTAGTCTGTTTTTTAGGTGTTATCTTCTTCAGCATTTTTTTGTGTCTCTTTTACCAAGCTGTTGACTTATTTTTCATGATTTTCTTGCATCACTCATTTATCTCCTCAATTTTCCCTCTACTTCTGTTACTTGATTTTTGAACTCTTCTACAGCCTGAGATGAATTCACATTTTTCTTGAAGGCTTTGGATGTAGGTGCTTTGACCTTGTTGTTTTCTTCTGAATATGTGTTTTGATCTTCCTTGTCAACATAGTAACTTTCAATAGTTAGAATATTATACCCTTGCTCACTCATTTTTTCAGTCTATCAATTAACTTTTAACTCTTTGTTCAGGTAGGCTCCTGTTGCTGTTGCTGATTCAGTCACTGCCAAGGTCTGCCCCTGAATTGCTGGGGTGGGGCTGTGCTGGCATGGTCTGTTTTGGACTATGCTATTCTCTTATCCAGGTGTGACATACATTTCCTGCTGACATTCTGAGTTGCCTTTGGCATTGTGGGCTGAGAGGTCTAGAAACTGCCTCTGCCATCAGTGATTCAGTCACCCCAAAGCCTGCTCCAGTTTTGTTGAGGCCCAGTCTATGCTGGTGCAGCTTTCCCTCTTCTTTCACCCTGTTGCAACAGACCTTTACTTCTGACCTTCCAACTTGTCTTCAGCTGGAAATTTGTTTCACTCTATCTTTTTGTGGGTCCTGCTGCTCTAGAATTTTTTAGAGTCATTTAAAAAAGGTATTTGTAGTGGTTTTCAGGAAAACTTAGGTGAATCCTTGCCTTTACTTGGCCATCTTGGCTCTGCCTCCATCTCCATCATTTTCAAAAAAATCTTTACTTGATCACATCACTTCAACTTCCATCCAATAACTCTTCTTCATTCTGTGACTAAAATCCTTGAGAATGTCATCTATAATTAGTGTCTCCACTTCCTCTTCCCTTGCTATCTTTTTAGTTTCTACAGTCTGGTTTGACCTCATTATTCACCTGAAAATCCCTTTTCCAAGGTTACCAATGATCTTTTAATTTCCAAATATAATAGACTTTTTTTCAGTCGTCATCCTTCTTGAACTCCCGGTAAGCCTTTGACACTCTAGAACAGTCTTCTCTCCTTAATATTCTCTTTTCTCTAGATTTTCATGACACTGCTTTCTCTAGATTCTCCTTCAACTTGTCTGACTGCTGCTTTTTAGTCCCCTTGACTGGATCCTCATACAAATCATATCCACTTATAATGTAAGTCCCTATTCTGAGCCACTTCTCTTTTTCTATATTATTTCATGATCCCATCATCTCTCATGGATTCAAACATCATCTTGATTCTTGAATTTACTAATCCAGCTATAACCACTGACCTCCAGTCTCAAATCTAATTTATTATTGGATATATTGAACTGAATTCCAATAGACATCTTAACCTCAACATGTCTAAAATTTACCTCATTATCTCACCCTCCTCCCACACCAGGCTCTCTCCTCTTCCTTATTTTCCTATTACAGTAAAGAGCAAAACCATCTTTCTAATTACCCAGACTCACACTTTAGGCATTATTATTAACTCCTCAGCCACTTCCAATCCTTGATATCTAATCAATTTCCAAGGCCTAGCAAATCTACTTTTGGAACATCTCTCATAAATGATTTCTTCTCTTTTCACACTGCCATCACCCTAGTGTACGTCTTCCTCACCTGGATTATTGAAATAGCTTTTCCCCATTCCAGTTCATCCTCCACCCAGATGTCAGATTGATCTTCCTAAACCTCATGTCTGATCATACCATTCCCCTATTCAATAAATCTGTCCATTCCTACTTTTCTAATCTTTCATATCTTACCCCACTCTATATACTCTAAGATCCAGTGACATCAGCTTCCTAATAAATCTGGAGGGCTGGTTGTTCTCCATACCTGGAATTCTCTCCCTTCTCACCTTTATCTTCCAGGTTCCCTGACTTCCTTGAAGTCCTAGTTCAAATTCCACCTTCTACAAGATATCTTTTCTGGTCTCCTTTGATGTTAATACATTCCTTCTGAAAATTTCCCCAATTTATTTTGTATTCATCTTGTTATGCATAATTGTTTTCATGTTGTCTCTTTCATTGGGTTGAACTCCTTGAAAGCATGGACTGGTCTTTTTTTTTCCCCCTTTTTGCCTTTCCCTATTTGTTAGCACATTGCCTAGCATATAGTAGGCCCTTAATAAACATTTGTTAACTTGACTAGAAAAGAATTAATGTCAAGAACAAACTAAAGAAAAAAAACTTTTTAGAAAAAAGGCAGAAAAAAATCTAGCAAATGTAAAAGACAAAGAATAGTGGAGGAGAAAGGAAGAGATTTTGAACTAACCCTATAACTAAGAGGTAAAATAAAAATAACAGCACAGAGGAATAAATATAGAAATAATAAATAAAAGAAAAAGAAACAATGATTTAAGTAAAACCTCCAAACTAGGGAAAGATTTAACAAATGGGAGAAGTTACGTGAGGCAGAAAAGAAGTAGTTTGAGGAATGGAATCTGAATAGGCTTGAATCAATATAGTTCAAGTAAAACTAATCTTAAAGATAGGGTATTAACTTAAAAGAGAAACAATTTTTCTAAAATCTGAAAAAATCTGAGAAATGAGGAAAATAAATAGAATTCACAACTTTAATTGTGATGAAAAATCAATAAAATATGATAGTGGCTGAATGTATAAGAAAACAAAACTCCATGTTATTTTGTTTATAAGAAATATTCAACAAACACAGACACACATACTTAAAATGGGAGACTGGAACAAAATTTATTATACATCAAGTCAATCCAAAAGAGCAGGAATTTTAATCATATTAATAAAAGAAAAGTTTAAATTGACATCCATAAAAATAAGCAATAAAATTGCATTATGTTGAATGAAAACATTAAATAGAAAACAGTAACCCTAAATTGCATTGTATGCAAGTTCTTAAAGTAAAATTAACTAAATTTCAGAAAAAAAGTAATACAACAATAGTAGGGAACTTTAATGTTCCTGTTCTGGAGGTAGACAGATGTAACAAAAAAGAGGAAAATATGGAATAAGTAAACTGTTGGAAATAGAAAATCAGTAAAACTTTAGAACTAAATGTTATATTGTCTCAATGGAATCACACACGTTTCTCTTTACCACATGATGCCTTCACAAAAACAGACCAGAGTATTTCAAATACATGTAAAGAGAAAGCAATACTAAAAATATGTTATAGCTTTTAATAAAATAAGTATTAATATAGAAAATATAACCAAAATACACAAACCTAAATGGAGAATGAATAATGAGTGGGTCAAAGAACAAATCATAGTAATGAGTTATTTTTGAAGGAAAATGGCAACGACAAAGACAACATACCAAAATTTCTGGGATGCAGCTAAAGCAGTCCTCAGAGGAAAAAATTACATCCACATAACATACATCAACAAAATAGAAAAAGAGAGGATTAATGGACTGAATATTCACTTAAAATTCAAAAGTCAATGAATGAACTCAAAATAAACACAAAAAAGGACATTTTGAAAACTAGAAGAAAAAATAGATAAATTAGATGCTAAAAAGGCTATAGGAATGATAAACAAAATCAAGAGCTGGTTCTTGAGGGACCATTCCAGGGAATATATTCTTTGAAACTTCTTAGGAATGGAGCAACAGTCTTAACAACATTTGGATTTTTCAAAGATGTCAAGCTCCCTGGGTGCTTCCAGCTATGTGGTGGTTCAGGATTGAAAGAACTTGGTAATTCAATGTGAGACAGTCTCTGAGTAGTCCCTTCATCCTTTCTGTGACAACTTCTGCAGGGTATAGGTACTGCAGCATTTTTAAAGGAGAGAAAATTTCTGGCTGGCTCTCTCTTCAACTTTGAATATGGCATCACATAACCCAAGAACTTCTAGGACAGATTCACAAGAGGTGATCTTTCTTTGTCCTGGTATCATGAAGACTATTTATCCATGTAGAAGCCAGAGAAGAGGACTCAAGTAGGTAACCTGGCACCTGGGCATCTGAATGCCTCTTGTACTGTGTGTTTTCTTCCCTGATCTTAGGTAAATGAGTATCCTGAGATGAATGTTCCAGACCTGGAGGCAACTTTGTGATTTGGGAGTTTGGAGGTCTGAGATCCTTTCAAGAATGCACTGACTGGCTGCCTGGTTAGAAATGACCAACAACCACTCCAGTACTCTTTGATAAGATAGTTACTTTCAAGAGGATTCTACCAGTAAACATGTACAGGAGAGGTATGGACATTGTTGAACTGAGGAGAAATGTGAAATGCTTAATCACCTGTCCCACTAACAACTTTATGTTGTGATGAAGTTAAAGTTACAGACTCTGAGCAGATTATAATAGTAGATACAAATTGAGGTATTAAGGTTATTTAAAGTTTGTTACTGCCAAATGTGTGCTTATTTTGTTTTTGATATTCTTTTTGTTGCATAGAATAAACACTAGCTATTTTATACATGATTCATACTATACATTGAGCACACATTCCTACTTTTTGAGGAAACCTAGATGTGAACTAAATTAAAATCAATCATATTCTAGATCCTGGGGTGGGAAATTCCCAAACCAAAGAGTTTGAGAAAAAGGAAACCTAGTCCTCTGTTTAGTCCCTTGGGACAGAACCCCTTCTGTACCACGTGCATAAATCTAGCAGATTCACCATTTTGGGAGAGAAAGTGGTTTCAGGGCACCAGAATCCTCAGACAAGGATGAGTTCTTCAAGGATTCATTAACAATACTGATAAATCTTCATCCAATCTGAAAATATAGGGATTTGGCACATGTCAGACTCTATCAGTTTGCTCTACTGATACGACTTTTTTCACATGGAGAATATTTAGAAGATGGCTTCTGGGAGACTTTTGAGGGCATGCAAAGAGAGATTGGAGTATGAGTAGACATTCTGTAAATGGTTCCAACTGGCAAACTATGTAGTTTTAAGGAATTCTTCTTAAAAAAATAACAAAACAAAACCCTGAGTCACCTCCAGCTACAACTTTGCTCAATTTCAGTTTGGAGGAGATCAGTGAGTCTTCTTCTCATAGCATCTGGTGAAAACTATACAATAAGATCAAAAGGCTCAAGGTCTTCTCTCTTTCAAGCCATAGTGACAAATGGATCTTGGTGCTTTTGTTATAGAAGAGTCTCTGACTCTGGTCAGGATGTGGGAGGTGAAATCTAGGCTATAACCATTTCTTAGGCTAGATGGCCATAGAGGGGATGAAGTCTTTGAGGTCTTTAGACTTATAGCATATTCTCTCATGAGATGATAAGAAGCAGCCAACAGAAAAGTCTGACTTGGATGATGCAAAGTAATGGCCAGAGCTAACTCAGGTCATTTTGAAGACACAAATAATACTGGATATGTAGCTAATTAAAAAGGCTACCAATAACTATAAGAGTAGCCAATAGAAGCCAGTTACAGTTATATAATGTTCAGACATTTCCCTTATATGCCATCATTATTCCCCTGGAAAACATCTCCCCATGGTGTTCTATGTATAGAGTCAAGCCAGCAATGGGGTCTCTGAATGTACCAGATCCCTATTATAATGATTAAAAAGAAAATGGGGACAAATAAAATTAAGAAAATAGAAAAATGAATAAGGGAAAATCACAAGCAACCCAGAAGAAATAAATAAAACCAGATCTTATGAAATACAATTATATGACAACAAAATTGATAACTCAAATAAAGGACTACATAAAGCTATACAAAATGCCTAGATTACTAGATCAGATAAGTATATTTGAATTTATAAAAGTATTATATATAATTTTATAATTATAATATATTACATATTATTACATAACAAAATAAATGGTATAACAATTATATTATCATATATTATTAATAATAAAATTAAAATTCATAAATTATAAAACATAATTTAACTAGATATGAAAGTGATAGCAAAGAAACAGAATTCTATCAAACTTTTAGCTTAAGACCTATTTTACAAAAGTTTATACCTATTAATATGTATTTTTGTGACAATGCCTATCCGTGCTAGATGAATTATACTAAAAATTTGAGAAAGAAAACTCTCTGAAAAATTCCTTTCATAAAGCAAATATAGTTCTAATCCTAAGCCAGGGGAGAAAAAAAGCAAAGAAGGAGTTTAGACAAATATCATTGTAGTATATTGATAAAAAAAAATTTGAGTGAAATTCTGGTAAAAAAATTCCCTCAAAATGACAGTAATTTATCTAAACAAATCATTCTTTATGCTCAAATTGGATTTATATTAGGGATTCATGGATGTATCAATATTTTGAAAATAATCAACATGATTAATAATTCAATTAATATATTCACATGAATATATTAAGAGATAAAAAAGACTTTTGAGAAAGAACAACATTGATATTAAAAATGCTAAAATGTGTAACAAGACTTTCAAAATATAAGTATCTAAAAAGAAGATTGACTATACAGTGGGGAAACACTAGGAGACTTCAAAAATACTTTTAAAAGATATTGAGGTTGCCTCCTTTTGCTACTATTATGTTTAGCATTAGAAATGTTAAAAAATAATTAAAAGAGGGTAATAAGCAAAGAGGAGACAAAGCTCTCCCTATTTGCTCATCATATGAAGATTTATTTGGAAAATCCTTGGAAATTAGCAAAAAAATAAACACCTAACTTAAGAAATTAATTGCCTCAGTAAATTCTCAAGGTCCAAAACAAATACATGGAAATCAATGACAATGTAAAATTTAAAGAAAATACATGATGTAATAATAAAAATTGAAATGCTGTTCTAATGTGCATAAAATAACCCACTTAATCACACTTATTACCTATATACATCCAATTGCAAAACTTAAAAGAAATAAAGCACAAATTAAATATCTGCTGAAAGCTTAGCCATGTCAACATAAAATGATAGTATTACTAAAGTTAATTTAGAAATAGTGTCATGCCAATCAAATTATAAAATTTAAAGAGAAAAATTATAAAATATCTGGAGAAATAAATGATTTATGGTATCAAAAGAAATAATGTTAAACTGTTTTGCAGTTATATCCACATGATATCCACATGTACTGGTAGGTAAAGTCCCAGATATTTTATGTAGTCTATACTTTTTAAGAAGAGAATTTCTTTTTTATCTTCATTTTTTTTGCAAGAGTGATACCTTTTGTGAGCTGATTTGATGTTTTGCTAGTTTAGTGAAGTTATTGTCTCATTTAAAATTTTAGTCGATTAGTATTTTCTAGGTAAACCATGATGCCATCTGTAAAAGCTATAATTTTGCATCATCTTTACCTTTGTTTACAGTGCCAATCTTTTCTTCTTATTGTTATAACTGGTATTTCTGAAGTTATTTTTTAAAAAAGTAGTAGTAATAAGGCATATTTTTTTTCCTTTTCTTCAGTTTTATCTGACTCTTCATTATCCCATTTGGAGTTTTCCTGGCAAAAATACTGGAGTGGTTTGTCATTTCCTTCTCCAGCTCATTTTACATATGAGAAAACTGAGGCAAAGAAGGTTAAGTGGTCACACAGCTAGTTAAGTGTCTGAGGTCAGATTCAAACTCAAGATCAGGACTCTTCCTGACTGTAGGCCCAGCACTCTACTGTGTCATATGTGTGTGTGTTCATCCTTCGTTGCCGAAGAAGACAATGCCATCAAACAAATGATGACCTGACTTGCACTTGATTTCGTTTTTTGAGTGAGGGTGGGATGTGCAGGTCACCAACCTCACTTATCCCCCAGAGTCATCCGAATCCAGTGACTTGGTATTCATCAGGATGATTGGAGATGATCCTGGATGAGGCAATTGGGGCTAAGTGACTTGCCCAAGGTCACACAGCAAATAACCTTACTTTACCCCAGTCTTATTAGTAAGATTCCTAGAATTTTTTTCATTACAGATAATCCCACCTCTTAGATGAAGGTAGATCCTATTTACTATATTAAGGAATGGTATAATTATTTCAATTTTAAAAACATGTTTTAACATAAAGAGATGTAGCATTTATTTTTAACATTTTATTTTTCCCAAATTATAGGTAAAAACAACCTTTAACATTCATTTAAATTTTTTTCGAGTCCAAAATTCTCCCCCCTCCCCAACTAAGAAGGCAAGCAATTTGATTTATAGGCTATACATGTGTAGCCATGCAAAACTTATTACCATATTAAAGTCATCTTCTTTAAGAAAACAGACTAAAACACACCCAAGAAAAATAAAGAAAAAATATACTTTGATCTACATTCAGATTGCATCAGCTCTTTCTATGAAGATGGATAGCAGTTTTCATTAGAAGTCCTTCAGAATTGTCTTGGGATAGTTAATCATCATAGCTAATCATCACACAATTTTGCTGGTTCTGCTCTGTAAATCTCTTAGTCTTTACCCATTATATAGTCAATTTCTATTTTTAGTTATTTATATTTTACAAGTCTTCTTATATATTTTAGCATTTTTAGTATAAACCTTCCAGGTTTTGCAAAAAGCTTCTTCCTCCATATTTCTTATGTCATTCCATCAAAATCATATACATCAACTTGTTCAACTGTTCCCCAATTGATGGATGTCCCCTCTGTTTTGAATTCTTTATTACTACTAAAAGAGCTGCTGTAAGTATTTTTCTACATAAAGGTCCTTTCCATTTTTATTTCTTATCTCTTTGGGATACAAATTTAGAAGTGAAATTGCTTGGTCAAAGAGTATGTATGGTTTTATACCCTTTGGCAGAGTTCCTACTTGCTCTGAAGAATGACTGAATCAATATACAACTTCACCAACAGTACATTAAGTACATCAATTTTCCCACATCCCCTCTGGCATTTGTCATTTTCCTTTTCTGTCATATTAACCAATCTGATAGGCGCAAAGTTGTTTCAATTTGCATTTCTCTCATCAATAAGGATTTGTAACATTTTTTCCCATGACTATAGATAGCTTTGATTACTTCACCTAAAAAGTGCCTGTTCATATCTTCTGAGTTTATTCATTGAGGAATGATTCTTATGTCTATAAATTTGACTCAGTTCTTTATATATTTGAGAAATGAGGTCTTTATCAGAGAAACTTACTGTAAAAAGTTTTTCACAGTTATGATGACTAACTATGCCTTTCCCTCCATTCTATTTCTCTCCTGTTTAGCCTGCTCTCTCTTTTCATTCTGTCCATTCTCAAAAATGTTTTGCTTCTGACTTTTACCTCCTCCAATCTCCCCTCTATTCCATCACCCCCTTCCTTTCGCTTATTCCCTTTCCCTCCTTTCCAACAGGATAAGAAAGATTTCTATAGCCAACTGGGTATGTATGCTATTGCCTCTAAGTCAGTTCTGATGAGAGTAAAATTCCCATGCTCTCCTTCCCCCCACCTGACTTCTCCTCCACTGTAAATGTTCTTCAGCACCTCTTTTAGGTTGGATAATTTATTCCATTCTACTTCTCCCTTTCTCCTTCTTCCATTGCATTCCTATTTCTCACCACTTTTATTTTATTAGATTTTTATCATATTCAATTCATACTTGTACCCTCTTTGTATCTTCCTAATTTTCCTAATAATGAGAAAGTTTTAGGAGTTACAAGTATCTTTTTCCATGTAGGAATATAAATAGTTTAACTTCAATGAATCCCTTATGATTTCCCCTTCCTGCTTACTTTTTCATGCTTCTTTTTATTCCTGTATTTGAAAGTAAAATATTCTATTCAGCTCTGGTCTTTTAATCAGGAAAACTTGAAAGTCCTCTATTTCATTGAATATACATTTTTCTCCCCTGAAGGATTACACTCAGTTTTGCTGGGTAGGTGATTCTAGATTGTAATGCTAACTCTTTTTCCTTCTGGAATTCATATTCCAGGTCCTCCAATTCTTTAATGTAGAAACTACTGAATCTTGTATTATCCTGACTGTGGCTTCATGATATTTGAATTGTTCATTTTTTGTAGTGATTGCAATATTTTGCCTTTGATCTGAGAGCTCTGGAATATGGCCATAATGTTCCTGGAAGTTTTAATTTTTGGATCTCTGTCAGGAGGTGATCCATGGACTCTTTCAATTTCTATTTTACCCTATGGTTCTAGAATATTAGGGCAGTTTTCCTTGATAATTTCTAAAAAGATGTCAAGGCTCTTTTTTGTGCAATAGTTCTTAAATTAAATAATTTTGTGCAATAATTCTTAAATTATGTCTCCCGTTGTTTCTCCAATGAGGTATTTCACATTTTCTTTTTTCATTCTTTTGGTTTTGTTTTATTGTTCTTTGATGTCTCATAAAATCATTACATTCAACTTGACAATGATAATTTTTAAGGAATCATATTCTTTAATGAGTTTTTTTTTACATCTTTAACTCTACTTTTCAAGAAGTTCTTTTCCTTAGTGAATTTTTGTATTTCTTTTCCCACTCGACAAAGTCTGCTTTTCAAGGCATTCTTCTTTTCATTTGTTTTTGTGTCTGTCTTACTATTTGGCCTATTATGTTTCTTTAAGATGCTATTTTCTTCAGTAATTTTTTTTGCCTACTTTACATAGCAATCAACTCTTTTTTCCTGATTTTCTTGCATAACTTTCATTTATTTCCCCATTTTTTCCCTCTATTTCTCTTACTTGATTTCAAAAATCCTTTTTGAGTTCTTTCATGGCTTGGGGTCAATTCATATTTATCTTTGAGACTTCATATGCTACCATTTTGACTTTGTTGTCTTCTTCTGAATGTATGTTTTGATCTCTGTCACCAGAGTAACTTTCTATAGTCAGAATATTTTTCTGCTGTTTGCCCATTTTTCTGGTCCATTTCTTGACTTTGAACTGTTTAATAAAGTGGGGCTCTACTTCTAGAATGGAAAGGGCACCTTTTTAAGCTTCTTAGTTTTTTGTAGCTGTTTTCAGAGATAATTCTGGGGACCTTTAAGATTTCAGTTCTTCCAAAGTGGTATAATCTAATATGTGTGCTTATCACTTTTCTGTCCTTGTTCCTTTCTGTGAGGACTCTTTTCCATCCTGGAACTATGAGCATGGCTCCAGCTCTCCTTTGGAGATGAGCTTTGATGTGATAGTACACCTCCTTTCCCTGTGCTTGAGACCCAGGTCTAGTGACCTAGATCCAAATATGGGCAATGCAGCAAAGTCCTGCCTTTAGACCAGTGAAAGGATCTCTGTAATCTTCTGAACAATTGTTTGACCCCCTTACTCTCTGTGGGCTAAGAGGTTTGGAAATCACCATTGCCATTATTGATTCTGTTGCCCCCAAAGCTCACTTCTAGTTTTTGTGGGTTCCTCACATTGGAACCACCTCTGCACCCTTGATATTAATCCAACTTGGTCACAGATATATCTTTTAATGTGCTTCTGTAAACTCTTTCCTGACATATTATTCTATATTAGAAATCAATATTCATTAGTAGTACTAGTCAATCCTTTTCTTCCTTTGATTTCTCTCTCCTAGTTTAGGCATTAGTACAGTGTTTGTTTTATAGAAGGAATTTATTAGGATTCACTCTTTCCCTATTTCTTTAATAATTTT
>CM053771.1:343857724-343876188 GCA_028658325.1 Potorous gilbertii | reverse complement strand
ACAGATATATCTTTTAATGTGCTTCTGTAAACTCTTTCCTGACATATTATTCTATATTAGAAATCAATATTCATTAGTAGTACTAGTCAATCCTTTTCTTCCTTTGATTTCTCTCTCCTAGTTTAGGCATTAGTACAGTGTTTGTTTTATAGAAGGAATTTATTAGGATTCACTCTTTCCCTATTTCTTTAATAATTTTAAAGTATTCTTGGAATCAATTGTTCCCTGTATTTCCCTTCCTCATTTGTTAATTATTTTCAGTTTTAATTTTGCCAATATTGTTTTCCTCTTTTTCTCCCTCTCTTTTTTAATCTAATTAGCTGTTTATCAAAGTCATCTTAGTATAGTGGAAAGAGTGATGGCTTTAGAGTCAAAGGGACTAGGGTAAAGTTTCAACTCTGACATCTACTACCTCTTTGACCTTAAACAAGCAATCTCTCTGGACCTCATGCTTAAAATGAGATATTTGGACTAGATAGGCTCTGAAGTCCCTTTTAGCTCTAGCTCTATGATAAGAATATCCTGCAATCTATTTTGTTATCATTATTTTTTAAAATAGCTCCTACTTTGGTTAAGCAATTAAATCTTTAAGGGGAAGTTGCAATTTTCTTTATCCTTTTTAATGATTTCTACATTTTCTGTCATTTTTATTGCATTATAGTAAAGGACAGAATTTCTAGATTTATGAACTTTTTTTGTCTTAGTGAGTGGTTCATTTTTGGAAAGGTTCAGTATACTCTCAAAATTATGTATATTGTTCCCTATATCCAGTCAGTAATTTCCTATGTTATATGTTATCTATCTTTTTTATGAGATTTTTCTATGTCTTTGGGGTACTAAGGCTGTCAATTTGTAAAATAAATGTATATTTATTCCTATAGTTCCATGTTTAATATATTTTCCATGCATAACGTATTTCCATGTTTATTTTTTTGACTATTATTGTTGGCTTATCTGAGATCATGACTGTTAGTCTTTTTAGCTCTTCACTTGAAGTATAACAAATTTAGCTCCAGTCCTGTATTTCAAAACTTTGTGAGTATTTATGTTTCAAGTGTGTTTCTTTCAAGTAAAATAATGTTTGATTCTTCTTTCTAATACATTCTGCTACCCTCCTGTATTTTTTAATTTATTCAATTCCTATTTACTATTGTATCACTAATTGTACATTTTCATATAATTCTACACTCACCCTCCTCAGCTTACTCTTTGTGTAATAGAAGAATATGGAGAAAACAGAAGAAATCTGATGATTTCTGGCAACCTACAAAAATGTGATCTCTTTCTACTGCTCTGCTTCTCTTCTTTTCATCAAGTCCCCAATTTCTGCTTATTAAAATTTTTCTTCTTAATACATCCTCCAAAGCTGATGTTTGTTTTCCTTATGACTGACTACTTCTTGTCTTACTTATTTCTCTTCCTTTTCTCCTCATTCTCTGCTTCCCTTTCTTTCCCTTCTGAATTTTGTGCATTTCTAAACCAAACTTGTATGTGTTCAACTTTTATTTTTCATTTCAGTTGGGTAAAGTTAATGAGAATCCTTCCTTAATATCTCCCTCTGTATTTGTAATACTCTTCACCTACATAAATTGTGAGAAGTAATTTTTTTCTACCTTCTCATGTTCCTGTAGCATATTTTTTCCTCCTGTTTTTTCTTTTACCTCTTCAAACCATCAAATCATCACATCAAAACCATAACCATGCCATACAGTTATAGATCACATAACTCTTCGAAGACACATGATGACTAATATTCTGAAGGGCAACAAACTCTGTATTAGCATGTAAGTAGTTGAAAATGAATTAGTCCTTTCTAGTTGCTCAAATATATTTAACTTTTTCTTGAGTCTTTTTTTAAATTACAAAACTATATTGTATTTTTATCAATAGTGTTTAAAATAGTCTATTCTGTCAAAAATCAGTGTTTCCCCCTTTTTACAATTATACTCAATTTTGCTGGACTATTTTTGATTTTAAGCCATTACATTTTCCCTTTTACTATTCCAAGATTTCTTGTTCTTTAAATTTATTGTTGTGAAGACTTGTGTGAACCTGTATTTCCTTTAATTTGGAACTCATTTTTCTAAGGACTTCAAGTATTTTATCCTTTAACAAAAATACTTTTTATTTTGGTTGTGTCATCCTTGAGTATTGTTAATTTGGATTTTCTTCAGAAGTTGATTGGTAAATTTTATTTTCCCCTTGCTCTCTGGTCCTAATTGATTTAGTTATCTTTATTTTGTGATTTCTAGAAATACGATGTCCAGGGTTTATTTGATCATTGTTTTTAAGAAGTTCATTAATTCTTAAATTATTTCTCCTTTACTTGTTTTTCAGATTAATTTTTTAAAAAACAATTAAATATCTTATAGTTTCTTCTAGTTTCCAGTTTGGAGATTTTTTTTTTATTTCACCAAGTCATTTTCCTCTGCCAAGGATCTACTTATAGTTGTGTAGTAATATTTTGGGGGGGGTAACTTTTAACTTCATTGGTCAGTATTTTGGTCAGTTTATTCATATTTCCATTCTCAGTTTTGGGATTGGAATTTTGTGACAGGGCTAGATTCCAGTTATTCCAGAACTTTCACATGGATTAGGTAGATTATTTTTGGTTCTATAACCTCTGAAGTCAGGCTATGCTATTTATTGTAAGTCATTAGTGTTCTAAATCATTTGCCTGGTGCTAAATTCTACTTTGCTTCAGTTCTTGGCTCCTATCTTCTAGTGTCTACAGCATGTGCTGGCCCTGGCCCATAGGTTTCCTTTTCCTTACATAATTCCAAGATATATCCCTATCTTGTTCTGGCCCTGACAGATACTTAAATCAGATACTTAAAATCAGTTTGGTCTTGGGCAGGCTGGATTGTATCCATTCCATTGTATTTATACTGGGAACTTTGCATTCCCACATGTAGAATGGGCCTTCTCTCTTGTTTTGACTTTCAGTGCACTGAATGGGTCTGGGCAGTGACCCACTGGGGCAAGCTCTTTCTTTTGCTTCTCTTCTGATAGTCCAGGGTTTGGGTATATCTTTGGAACACTTGCTGGCTTGACTTCCCTGGAAGATAATAATTGAGAACCTGCAGATTCCGGGCTGGTTTACCACTCTTTTCTCTGAGGTCACCTCTTTCCCAGTCTCTGCTAGCTTCTGGTCATCTTTTTGTCTTTGATTCTACACTAGATGAATGAACTTACTCCTCTTTCTCTTTTGTTTTCTTTATCATTGCTCCTTTTCAGATATTTTCTGGGCTATGATATGTGGGAGAGAATGGGGCATTCCAACTGTCCAAGTTGTCACATTAACCAGAAGTTTTCAGTGACTTTTTCATGTTGACACAGCTAGTCATTGGCTAGGGTAGGATTTGAATGAAGATTTCCTGGCATTAACGGTCTACTGTTAATGGGTACATGGGAACTCCTCTACCTACTACATGTGAACTCCTCTCAGATTTCTTTTAATGATATGTACTTAATACAGTGAAATAAATTGAATGCTTGGTATGGCCCCAATATTTAATTTCTTTTGTAAAGGTGAGTAAAACCCATGCTCTCTTCCTATTACCAATTCTTTGTCATTTTTGCCCAAGTTACCTTTTTTAAAGAAGAGGGAGAGTTAGATGTAAGGAAAATTTCTATCAAACTTAGTCATCATGGTGACTGGAAACAATGCCACATAGCTTTCTCTTTGGACACCAGAACATTTACTATACATTTTCCTTCTTCCCATTTCATATAAAGAAACAGCATGAAGTTGACTGAGCAAGAAAGTACACACACACACATACACATACAGACAATAAGAAGGAAATGATAGGAAACTGAGGAGAAGATAGGAAGTATTTATGAATTCATTTAGTTTTTAATTTTAGCCTTTAGTTTGTTGCAATTCTCTGGAATTTTGAGATTGCTCTACATTTTCAAATTGTAAACCTCAAAACTTGGGCTAAGTGGAGGAATGAAAATTACTATTTGTATATTCTAGAATAATGTACATTAAATGTACTAAATACCAGCAATGTGTTTTAAAAATTAAATTAAAATTTATTTGTAATTTTGTCTGAAAACAAGCAGGATCCTAATACCAGGGGCAATCAATATAATACCAAGTTTTAAAGTTATCTGAAATCAATTTATGAGGTTTTTAGCTTGTACTGGATCTTTGCTTTTTTATACAATGAATTTGATTTCAGTTGTTGCATAGTTTCTCTATTTTGATGTTTTGGGGTTGGAACAGCTTTAAAAAAACCCATTCTGATGTTTTGTAGGTCATGCAATCCCAATAAATATTTTTTGAAAGGACATTTTTTTCATCTGAGTGCTAAGAAAGTCTTCTTTAGTTTGCAATTTTTGATTTACTCATGTCTACCTTCTCTTCAGTGATTTATTTCTAGCTTCAAAAACTTGTAGCATATACATTTAATAATTCAATATCTCCAATACACTTATGATTATTTATTTGTAGATTGGCAGACATTTGCTCACTAAAGAACATTGTCCACTTTAAATAAAATTTTTTTTACATTAACAAATGATTGATAAATATTTACTGTGTGGAACAATTATATACTCTCTGACTTTAAGGACTATAGCAAAGAGTAGGAAGGACAAGATCTGTATAGATATAAATCTCAGATAATTTATCAAGTAAGGAAACAATAAAAAGACTGGCACATGAGATTTAGATAAATACTGATTTGTTCTAGCTAAGGAAATAGGGAAGCATCATGGAAGAGGTGATCCTTGAGTTGGACCTTGAAGATGGCATTAACATTAATATTATACATTAGTACATTAATATTAATACCTTAACTTTCATTCTTGAAAACTTTCAATCCTTCTCAGTCTTTGTCTCAATACATGTTGTTCACTTTGTATGCACATAGTAGATATGTAAAGACTAAGAATATATAAAGTAATACAGAGCAATTTCAAGGGAGAGAGAATTAATAACATGAGCTGTTCTTTGAAGAAAGAATATTTTAAAAAGCAAATTTGAAGAACGAATGAATGCCAGACATGGCAGTGCAAAAAGCATGGAAGTAGGAGGTGAAATGCTATCCAGAGTCAATTTGACTGTAATGAAAGTATGTGAAGCTATGAATTTGGATATATATGGAAACACACACAAAGAGTATGTGTGCGTGTGTGTGTGTGTGTGTCTGTGTGTCCTTCCATGGGAGCTGTTGAGACCACCCATGAAGAGAGGAGGACCGGATCTGAACAGTGGAGGATAGTCACACTTAGTTTAACAATTGTTAAAAATACTCATAAGTCACGATAATACAATTCCAAATAAACATTATGTCAAAGAAAATCTCAGTGAAACCAATTTAGTGGCCACTAAACCCTATTAACTAACCCTATTAGCTCTTTAATAAAACTAGCCATTCTATCTCTTAATTCCATTTGATAGCTATTGGAAATTTCAAACTGAAAGCTGTAGCTTGTGTTTTTTGTTCCCACAGTAGAAGATGAAAAAGTTTGAATTTTCCATTTTAATCTAATAAACATACCTTTAGCAGTTCTGATGGTAGTCAGATATACATATGATTTATTAGCTTATAGTTACATAACCTAGCCTAATCATGCCAACTTTCACTGTATGTCATGGTCAAGTGCCATTGGATTAATTCTTGTTATATTTCAAGTAGGTTAATGCAGTCATTTCAGAGGCTCAGCAAGCAATATCCCTCATCTTTCCTTCCTTCCTTCCTTCTTTTCTTCCTTTTTACCTTCCTTCCTTTCTTCTTTTTTCCTCCCTTCTTCCTTCCCTCCCTTCCTTTCTGCCTTCCTTCCTCCCTTCTTTTCTCTGCATAAAAATGAAAAGTATCGGAAGAAAAAAAAAGAAGGGATATCTGAAGTTCAGTTGTCCTGATGTGCTACTACTCAGAGAATTTACCCCACTGGGAAAATCAGAAAGAGAAAAGAAATAAGAGGTAAATAAGAGGCCTAACTCTGTCAGGAAGTGAGTGGGCATTGCAATCAGTAGCTCTATTGTCAAGTTAAGTTTGGGAAAATATGACTTTGATTTATGTTACTAAGGAGTATTTCAAAAGTAAATGGATACTAGAAGTGTAGCAGGGCAATCTGAGTAAACAAGTGTCCCTCAGTACAGACCTCAAACCACTGAAATGACATACAGACACATTCCATGCTAGGGAAAGGTACATAATGGAAAGGAGAAGATCTTTAAAAGCCCTTAAAGTTTAACCTTGTATATACTGAGAATATAAAAAGAGTGACAGAGTAATTTTAAGGAGGAAATAGAACAAATGACATGAATGTATAAAATTTTTTTTAATGATATCATATATTCTATGCAAATAAAGGAATTACCTGATTTATTTTTGCATTCAATGTCATAGCCTGTGATTGGGCTATTTCCATCAAATCCCATGGTCCATCTCAGGGTAATAGTACGTGCTCTCACATCTTTGATTTCTATTTCAGGAGGGTCTGGGGGTTCTGGGTAACAAAGAGCAAATGTAATCCATCTTACTTTACTTCCAATTGTTACATGTTTTGCAAAAATTGCAGCACTGACTTTGGATTATCAAAATATTATTCAACAACAGGTTAAAATTCATTCAGTTTTAAAATATTTTCTTCACAATCATATTGCAAGAAGGAATTCCACTCAAAGTATGTCCCACTTTTCCAGCTTTCACTCATTAGAAAATTATGATAATGTATCATGGTATTAGATGAATAATATTCTAGTTGATATTCACTATCTGGTGAAAATTCTGACCCAAGAGCTACTCTTATTTACAGTTTTGGTAGGTGATATATATTATATGACTATTTGAAAAGAAAGTATTTCTAATTTTGATGAAATAGAAGAATTTTTTTTTTAACCATTGTTTATTCTACCAAAGCTCCCTTGCTAGCTGTTAGTTTTTAGAATGCCTTTATTTTCTGTTTTTAGATTTCTTTGAACATTTTCTCTTAAACTATAAAATTTCTCATAATTCTTTGGTATTAATTTTTTTTCTCATTATGCTGTGTTCCTACCTTGCACAGTGAGTTGAATTATTCCACGGTCCTCCCCATAGGAATTGATAGCATGACAGGAAAAGAACCCAGAATCTTCTCTCAGAGTTGGCAAAATCTATATGTGAAATAGGAAAAATACAACTTTGTCAGTAGTGGATAACAATGAGAAATACACTGAAGCAGACTGACTATAAAGAATCCCTCCAAACTTAATCCTTTTACACTATCCCTGACAATCTACTCTTCCACATACAGGTGGATAACTAAGGCAAATTTGTAAGAGAGTAACTGTGTATGTATATGAGTGTATGTTCAATAATATTGGTAGTATATTGTCAAAGTCATCTGCAAATTGTCATTATCTGTTGGATAGGATGTCATAATCAATTTGATATATATCCTAAATATTCATACACAAAAAATACACCCACACAGATACACAATCTTTTGATGATCTTAAATATTATAATTATTATAAGTAAATAAATATTATAGTAGGGATTTGATTCTAAAGAAATGTAATCAGAGATCCCTAGAAAGGTATGGAATTGCCCTGAAATTTTCAAATGCAGAATCTGTTTTTCCCTTTATGTTTCAAAGCACATTTGTCTTGTGTTAAATGCATTTCTTTACTCAACAATAGGAGTTAAATTGTATGCTTTTAATAAAAAAATTGTACTTGTTTAGCACTATATTTTACTTTCTAAAAAGAGTGGAATGGCAAATATTTCCAAATTTATCTTCTATATTATAACTAACATAATAATATGTATTATTTATACTACATTCTATTGTTACATTATTTATTATAATAGTTATCCCAAGTCTTATCAAATTTGAAGCATTATCAATATATTATTTAATCACAAAGGGCAAAATATATCTGGAACATAAACTTTCCTTTTGGATTATAAATTTGACAAAGGTCCACTTTTTCTGACTCATTGTATCTGGAAACCCGGCTGTGTGTACAGAAGTATTTTTATTCTTATTAATATTGGCTGAATATTACAGAAATATTTTGAAGGCTATTAAAATTCTTCAATACAATAGAAAGAGAAGCCATATTTTATTAATAATTTAAAAATTATTTTCCATATAATACCACATGTATATCCAGGAGGAGTAAAGAAAAAAAGGTATTTTAGTTATTATTGGTTTATCCTTCAAGCAATGTCCTTTAGTTTTCAGTACCTGTAGAGTAGAAAGGACTTCTTCTCCCACCTCCTTTGTGGACACAAGATAGCGGGCCATTTCTGGGTTAATGATTCGGTCTTCTTTCTCCCAGCGAACTATAATGGGTTTCTCACCATGGGCTGTACAAATCATTTCCTTCTTTTGACCCTGAGTAGCCAGGGTAGTATTTGGGTATGATGTTATCATAGCAGGAACTAAAACAATCAAAAAATAGCATCACTGCTTATTCAGGAAATTAAATTTCATGGTAGTTCAACTAAGTTGGTGTGTGGATAGAGCACTGAGCTTGGAAACTGAAGACATCTTCCTGAGTTCAAATATGGCCTCAGATACTCACCAACTATGTGACCCTGTGCAAGTCACTTACTTCTGTTTGCCTCAGTTTCTCGACAGTAAAATGAGTCACTCTAGCATCTTTGCCAAGAAAACTCCAAGTGGGTTCCCAAGGAATAGCACATTACTGAACAAACTTCTTGGTTGCAGACTTCAGGTACATATATATATGTATATATATATATATACACATACATATATATATATATATATATATATATGAAACTACTACATGTATTTCTAAATTGTACTTAAATAGCTAATTATATAATATAAAATGGCATTTAAAAAAAGAAAACATCAAAAGATTATTAGGAATGTGAGAGAAAAGCAGAATGAATGAAAGGCACTCTGAATAAATATTTTCTATTCTGGACATCCAGAGCAAAAGGCACCATGCTTATTTACCTCCAAACCAGTAGAGAGGTTTTTCAATATTCCTTTAAGTTTACACAAAAATTATCTTACTAATATGAATATCCAGAAATGGAATTGACTAAGTTATAATTCTGAGTTTTAAAATTCAGAAGATTGGTCAAAGGTTCTTTCAGCAAAAGCAGAGACTACTACAATAGTGGCAGTTAAGTACAGTGAGGAACTAGTGCATTAAGTGAGAGCCCTGACTGACCCAGCCCAGAAGTAAATTGACTCATCAGCTGAGATACAATGTCATGGAAGTAGCTAGCCCAACTGATGAAAAATGAATAAACAAGCATGAAATAAAATTGTCAGGGACTCCATGAAGGAAGAAAAGAAAATATTCTCTCAGGGATCTAAAAAATGTTTAAATTACATTTAATTTACATAAACTGATTTTAAAAATTACAAACTGATTATAACAAGAAGCAATTTTACAACTTAAAATCAGTTCATAGTCACTTGTGCCATGGGCATACCTTTATTTTCTACCATTCAAAGTAAAATAGACTTTTAGGCAAGTGTACATTTGGCATTCAGACAATGTGGTCAGTCAATCAGAATTGCACTCTCTGTGGTAGAGCTAGAATGCTTGGCAGTTTAGTTTGAGATAGGACTTCAAATTCTGGTATCTTACCCTGGCAGGTGATCATCAGAATCTTCCTAAGACAGTTCAAATGGAAGCAGTTCAGTTTCCTGGCATGGTGTTGGTATACTGTTCAGGTTTCATAGGAATACAACAATGAGGTCAGCACCATGGCTCTGGACCTGCAATTTGGTAGTCGGTCTAATACCTCTTCTCTCCCACACTTCTCTTCAGAGCCTCCCAAACACAGAGTTAGCTCTGGCAAAGTGTGCATCAATCTCATTATCAACATGTATATCCCTGGAAAGTATACTGCCAAGGTAAGTGAACTTAGGTGCAGTGTTCAAAACATCTCCTTTTGCTGCAATGGAAAGTTCCACTTACAAATGATGTGTTTGACTGGTGGAGCATCTGTGTTTTCTTGGTGCTAATTATTAGGGTCAAATGAACACAAATAGCAAAGAATGGATCCATACTTTGTTGCATCTCAGCTTCAGAGGCTGCATTGAGTACATAATCCTTTAATCTTGGCTTCCTTTAAGTCCCAACTAAAATCTCATCTTTTCCAAGACTTTTCCAATCCCTCTTAATTCTGGTGCCTTCTCTCTCTTATTTCTTATTTATGCTGCATATAATTGCTTTGAGTGTATATTTCTATGTACCTATGTATATACATACGCATCTGTATATTTATCTATCTTTATGCTTGCATGCTGTCTCCTCTATTAGACTGTGAACTCTTTGAAACCAGGAGCTATCTTTTTTCTCTTTTTTTGTGTCCCCTGGCACATAGCAGGCAGTTAAGAAATGTTTCTGATTGATTAATAAAGCATTCCTTTCAGAATACTTCCCCTATTGTGTGTAATGACGATTACCGATATAAAAGCATCAAATCTGAGCAAGGACTGTGCACATGTTATTCTGAACTTGTCCTTTTACAATGAGGTAAAAAATATCTCTAAAAGGGCCTTTGGAACATTCCTAAATCACCTAATATGAGAGCAGAGGGCTTGCTGTCTTTCCTGTCTAGTTTTTCTGCAGTGTTCAGAGAATGAAAAATCCCTATTCAGGATTACACCTAGGGTTATTGCCTGGTAGACTGGGAGGATGTTGATTTCCTCCACAGTAAGAGGAAAGATTGGAAGGGAGAAGGGTTTAGGGGGACAGTCCAGTTTTGCACCGATGAATACATGATGTCTACAGAACATTCATTTCTGGATGTCCAAAAGGAAGTTGTAAATTTGAGACTTTAGGTGAACAAACAATAAACCACTCAGATCAATCCATGGTTCAGGGACAGCTAGCTCACTCCTTGGTGCTCACACACGACCAAGGATCTAAGTGTCTATTAGCTGTTTATGGTTTAGACTGGTACATGTCATCATCAGTTATAGTTAGCCAGGTTCCCTGTGTGTGTTAGTTGTCCTTCCCCTACCCTTATATACAAAGTTCAATAGGTACAGTAAGATTAAAGATGACTATATAAATATTATTTTTCCAGCAGGTATACCTGTACACTTATTTGTATTGACATCAACATATAAAAACACCCAGTTGGTTTTTGAAATTGTAATTATGTAAGGATACCAAGTCACAATGTTGTAGCACTTCAAGATTTACAAGAATCTTTCCCCACAACAGCTCTTTGAGAAAGTTATTATCATGCCTACCCTGATTTACAAATGAGGATTTAAGCAGCCTGTCTAGTGTGATGCACCTATTTAGTTCCATAGTCAAATTTCAAACAGTAGTTATCTGATTTCAAGTTGAGTTCCCTTCCACTCTATCACAATTGAAATTATTTCTTTGCCTTATCAAAATTCTTTGAAAAGTTGAAAAAAAAATATAGCAAGTGAGCAACTATGGAACAAAACCCATCATGGAATACTGCTGAAATTTCCTTGTTTCTCATAGCAAAGAAATGAAAAAAAAATCTGTAAAGTATTTTTGGAATAACTGATTGGAATGGCAAACCATTTTTATAGATACATATTTGTATCTACTCATGATATCATCTTTCTATTTCCAGAGATCATTTCCAGTAGACATTGTTACAATGGAAAGGACATGGGAATAGAAACCTTGAATTCTATCCTCAGTTTACTTACTGTCACTGAGATAGAAGCTGTGGATACAGAAAAGCAATTATTTTATCTAACTGTGCATGCATGAAGAATACTAAATAGCAATATGATAACAATGTGTCTTAATAAACACAAATAAACAAAATATACACAAAATCTGTGGTATAACCTTAGGCAAATTTTAGCTGCTTCATCTGTAAAAGGAGAGTAATATCTTCTCTCATCCTAGAGAGTTATGACACAGATTAAAATCAGTAACGAAAGTGAAGATATACCAAAAATAAGAGGATTATATAAATGTAACATTAACATTATTATTTATTATTCTCTGTATTATTATATGAGACAACATGATATAGCAAATAAATTACCAGCTTTGTGATCAAAAAATACATTATAATTCTGCCTGATATTGACTAGTTGTGACTATAGATAAATTTCTTAATATCTATATGCCACAAGCAACTCCTTAAGATACATCAATTGAATTATAGATAAGGTTGAAAGGAAGTTCATAGGGGTTGTTCCCTCACCAGGAATTCCCTACTTTGTTGAAATCACAAATGTTTTATATATTTGTGTTTATTAATACAATTTATTATTTTGATACTGTTCTCTCATATTTAGTATACTGAAGCCTTTTTTTTGCAAAGTTGATAAAATAACTGCTTTTATGTACCAGCAT
The DNA here is from genome assembly GCA_028658325.1 of Potorous gilbertii. Taxonomy (NCBI): domain Eukaryota; kingdom Metazoa; phylum Chordata; class Mammalia; order Diprotodontia; family Potoroidae; genus Potorous; species Potorous gilbertii. The sequence goes on along the minus strand of CM053771.1, from coordinate 343,863,890 downwards.
TCATAGATTCTGTGAAAACATCTTTGGGAGAACTCCAATAATAGGTAGTAAAAGACAAATGGTATCCAGTTCATGCATGGTTTGATTCTTCTTCCAGGTTTATGTATTTTAAAGCATTTTTTGTTCCACATTATAGAGACTGTGATTATTCAATGTGGCTACATCTATTCCAAACACTATGCTTCAGTTTCTATGAATCATGTCTGAGTGACTTGGGGGCATGGGATAATACTTTCTGTGATAATGCTTCGTACAATTTTTTGCTTGAGTTCTCAAGATACCTTGAGGCCTGTATCTGTAGTATCAGAATTAGATATGTTAACTGATAAAGGATAGCAAAATTCTGATATATAATTCTAACCAAATGATCTCATCTTTCTAGTAGTAATTTAACATCTTGCAGATGCTCAATGTTTATAACCTGAAGTGACATTGCAGTTTCCACCATTTCATTGAAAACTTTGCACTAGTCATTAATTCTAGGCTCCTTAAAGATAAAATTTCTGGATTTTCTAATGGCAATAATAATTACTGTGCTTATTATTTCATTTTTAAATGGATTTCAGATAGAAATGGTCTGAGTCATAATTCTACAATTACTCTTTTATATTTAATGTTTTACAGACTGTTACAGAGTCAAATAAAATAACTGCTTTTGCAATTGAATTAAAGTATTAATGTACAAGCTCATCTTCAGTAGGCTTATTAAAAGCATGCTCATGTCAGTTTTTATAGACGATACAACAATAGGAATGACAAGTATCTCATCTTGATCCCAGAATATTCTAATTTCTTCTGCTAGGTAACTATTTTGAAAGCTTTTCATTTCATTATGTGAAATATTCACATATTTCAGACATAGTGAATATATGGCATGGTGGTATCTCTTAAACCTTCTTAAATTTTTATGGGTAAATATCATATCCTGGCCATTGTGGGCCTATGTGGGAACTTAGTGTGTGATAATTCTCTGACTATGATACTGGCTGAGTTCTCAAGAATATTTTGAGTTGTAAATTTACAGTATGGGGATTTGTGATCTCTCAATGTTAAGAGATAGCAAGTTTCAGATGTATAATTCTAGCTACATGGTCATGTCATGCTAAATATTCAGTAGATGCTAATTTTTTGTAGTTTACAGTGATGTTGCACACTTACCATTATTTCTTTGTATAATCTGTATTGATCACTAAATTCACTCTTTTTAAGGATAATGTATCTATAACTTCTGGTGGTGAGTTGGTCCTAAATAAATTATCATATTGTTATTGATGACTATGATAATACTTTAATATTATAGTATTAATTTTAGATCATGTACCTTTCTCATTTTTCCTTTGCCAAGAGAATTAACATATATGTTAATGATTTCAAGGTACAGTTCCCATGGAGATGACTTCCCACCAAAAAGATTTCCACTAGCAGAAGACTTGAACAAAACCAAACCTCACCCACTCTACTCAATATGTCAACATGACTTTGTCTCAGAGTATTCTGCGACATCCTTGATTTCAAATGGCAAAACTGTGGACCAGGTTGTGTAAGCTTAAGCAAGTAACCTGACATCTCTGGGCTTTCAATTCTTAAGCCAAAGAGGGGATTGAACTAAAGGATCTCTTCTAGCATTTAATCCTACTGCTAGGATATAGTCAATGAGATATAGTAGTGAGCCCTTGACTGGAGGAAAAAGGAGGTATAGAGCAGTAAAATTAATTTGGCTGAATTCACACTTATATAAAAGCTATAATTTAAATCCAGATCTTCTACCTCGCAGTTTGGTGCTTTTGTCACCAGTCAACCAGTTGACATAATGGTATGTAGTATCTAAGCCCTAGGAATACAAACACAAGTAAAAATAAAAAATAAGACATTCCATACCCTCAAGGAAGTTAGATAGTAATGAAGGAAGATAACATATAAAAGGAAGCCTAGTGAAAGAGGAAGGGGAGAAGATTGTACCCAAAGGAATGATAAAGTCAAAGTTTTAGCCTACTCATGGCTGTCCTGGGCACTCTCTTTAAACTGATGTTCTGGGAGGAGTTACACAGAGGGAGGAAACTCAGGGGAAGAATATTTCTGAGGTACAGACTCCAGAGCTAAAATGATCTTCTAGAACATAATAGAAAAGGGCAAAGTGTAGACTGGAGAGAAATGAAGGGACAGTTGATCCTGACACCCTTCTTAAATGGATATTCTGGGGGGAAGCCCTACAATCAGAATGAGGGACCTGGAGGTAGGGGTGAGGATAGCAGAGAAGAACTTGGCTTAGAGGTAGATGAACCTATCTTCATTTCTCAAAATTTATGGAACTAAAATTGTATTATTTTTATTTAGTATACAAACTCTAAAGTCATGAGGGAATTTTTAGATTTGGGTCATTACAGACAGCAACGTTAACTAGGCTACCCTCACTCCAAACCATCACCAGCCAAGCTTTCCTAATACAAATTCATTACATATTTCAGTAACATAAGCCCTAGATATTCATTAGCTAGTAAGTTTCACCAACACATACTTCTTAGAGTACTTGGAATAATGAACACTCAAACGCCACACAGGGATGTATGCAAATAGTTTGCTTATAAATGTTCCTAGATTACCTCAAAAATCTGGTAAATTTGTTCTAAAGCTATATTTCTGATTGATTGCTTCATCAACCCCCACACCCCCCTAACAATTATTTTTATGAATACTAACTATGCCATGGAATCCAATCATTCAACAAATAGAAGAACTCAAGTCCTGGCCACATAATCCCATCCTTTATCAAGCGAAAATGATGAAAAGATTTTGTTTCCATCTTTATAGAATCTGGAAATATACAGTTTTAGTATCTGCTTGCTCCTAGCCACAAAGCAAATCCATACAATTTGGAGTTTTTTTTATTAGTCTCTTTGTTATTGCAGCATTTTCTGTATTTTAAGTATCTTTTGGAATTCTTTTCTTCTGTCATGCCTTCAGTGATTTCCTGGATAACCAAGAGTTTTAAGTTAAAACAGTCAAGAAAAAAGGTTCAATAAAATATCAATTATTTATAATTTGAGATACCAAAGCTTATATGTATCTGTATGTAAATGCATAAACACACATACCTATATAATATCAAGTTAAGGGTATTCCAGTTTTTGAAACTTCTAAAAAATAAGACAATTCCAGGATTAGAATTTGTTCCTAGGATTTGAATCCAGTCAGAGTATCTGGTGAGCATTTAGGGACAATAGCTACAACCTTGCATCCTTACCAGTTCTAGGTCAGTTCTTCTGGTCACAGCTCTCTGTGACATTGTCCTTATGATCTGACTGCTAACCATCATTCTTCTCCCCAAACAAATTGTTCTAAATACTGCCTATCTCCTCATCTCTTTACCTGTTACTTCCAGCCCCTTGCTTAAGAATTGGCTACTCAGGTGCTGATAGTTTTTGACCCAAAAGACTCACCAGTTATAATTTGAATATAGATACAAAACTATGAATTTTCACACCCCCCAACTCCTTTCCACATTCCATCCATTTCTTATTCTTGCTCTCTGACATTTTCCCCTCTAATGTATTCTCTGTCCCTTCACTACCCCTATCTCCTGCCTGCTTTTCTTTTTCCTATATAGGGCCTATAGGGATTTTTGATTGTTAAGCAGTCTCAGTCTCTTTATGTGATTCTGGGTTGCTTTTTCATACGGAACAGCTCTCAAACATGTGAATAAAAATGTGCAGTTCTAGACTTTATGGATGAACATGCAACTATTTACAATGCTCATTCTAAGACTATTTACCCCAATAATGTTCATTACTGGATTACTGCAAATTCCCATCCTTTTTGAATAAATTGAAAAACTATATGGCATTGGAATAATGTATTACCCTTTATATTAGAAAATAATATTCTTGGCCCATATTATTGCCTCAAATCTGGGACTGGAACCATGAGCTCCCCATCTCCCTATAAATAGCTTCATAGAGTTGTACAGTTTGTGGCTGTGGACATAAGTAGGAAAAATTGTTTTCAGTGGGAATTAAATAGATATCTTTGCCCATAATACAAACACATTTTGAATCCGAAGAATCATTTATGACAAATTATTATATTTTTAAAATAGAATTAAAAAATAGAGAAAATACATAAAGCAAATGATAAATTATTTGATTTCATTCAGAGTTAACTTGATAAATGTTATCTAAATACTAATAAGTAAATATGTAGAGTCCCCTCTCTGCTCCCTTTTCTCAACTTGAACTCACACCTTTAGATTGGGTCTCCAGGGAGTAGGAAGGGAGAGATGGAGGGAGAGAGGAAGGAAGAAAAAGAGGAAGAAAGAGGAAAGAAGAAAATAAGTAAGGAAGGTAAGAAAGAAGTAAGGAAAAGAAAGTAAGAAAGAAGAAAGGGAAGGAGGAGAGGAGGAAGAGTAGGAAAGGAGGAAGAAAAAAGAAAGGGAAGAAAGAAAAAAGTAAGGGAAGAAGAGAGGACAAGAAGGAAGAAAGAAAGGAAGTGAAGATGGGAGGAGAAGAGGGAGGAAAGAATGAAGGAAGGGAGGGAGAAAAGAGGAAAGAAAGGAAGTTATAACCAATAAAGGACCTTGAAGAAAGGATTAAAATTAATTGAGGACAAAATGATGGATCAGAAAACACATTAAAAAAAAGAAATTTTATCATAGCAAAAGATGACAATGAGATTAAAATGTTTGTTAATTAAGTTTTTGAGTATTTTGTGTCCTTAAATGATTTTCAAAATAAAAGACAGATTGATAATTGAGTTGGGATTACAACTTCTAAAAAGAAGTGAAAAAATGAGGACTCATAATGAAGTATGTTACTCCCTTTCCTGATAGAGTGGTGATGGATTAAAGTTGCAAAATGAAGCTGAAAATTTTTGGATACAGCCCCAGTAGAAATGTGTTCCCTGTTTGACTCTGCATAATTGTCAAAAAGCTTTCGTTTGTTTTGTTGGTTCATAAGGAAAGTGAGAAGTGGAGCAAAGGACAGCGTTGCTGAGAAAAAGAAGAAAAAAAAGAAAAGGGAGTAATTGAAATATTCTTTATATCCAAGACATTTTTCAAAAAGAGTTTAGCAAAACTAACTAACATCACAAAAGTATGCTACATGCGCTGGGCCACAGCTGTAGTATCTGCAAAGAAGAAAGAGAATATGTTTTCTCATATCTTATTCAGGAAAATATGGTTACCATAATTTTGCAGTATTAAATTTCAGTTATTTTGTTGCTTCCATTTATACTATTTTAATAATTTTATATAGGTTTTCATTTCTAGCTTTGCTTACTTTTGAATCAGCTCCTTCTTCCCCTGCTTCTCTGTATTAATCAGAGACTTCATTTCTTACAGGACAGTATATTCAAGTACCACAACTTATCTAGATGGGCATCTACTTTGATTTCAGTTCTATATTACTATAAAAAGTTTTGCTATACATATTTTGATATGCGCAGAGCCTTCTTTTTTCAATGACTTCATTCAATTACTGCTTGGCAGTGGATTCCCTGGATATGGGACTGCTAGTCTTTTGCTCTGCATAATTTCAAATTGCTTTCCAGAATGATTGGAACAACTCATAGTTTTTCCAATAATGAATTATTTTGTCCATCTCTTCATAATCCATCCATCTATTAAGATCTTTGACAATTTTCAAACCTCAGAGTAATTTTGATTTGTATTTGTATTATCATTAATTATTTAAATAATTCTTTTATAAGACTGTTAATAATTTACTTTCTTCTTTTGCAAACTCTTTTTCATACACCTCAATCCCTTATCTATTGGAGAAAGTCTTTTAACTTATTTCTACTTGTTGCCTATATGTCTTGGTTATTAGACCCTTATCAGATGGTTAATACAAAGATTTTTACCCAGTTCTGCTTTTTCCATTCTTTTCCTAACTCCATTGATTTTACTCATGGATTTGTTTTTAAATTCTGTTTGATTGACATTCCTTCTTTTAACTTTTGTAATTACCACTAGCTAATGTGAAGAAAGACACTATTTGCATCCAGAAAAAGAAGTATGTGTACAATAATTTTACTTATATACATACACAGACACACAGACACACACACACCTATTTGTCTCTAATAGTAGTATATTTAGGGCAGGGGTGGGAAGAGAAGAAAAAGAAATTGACATGATTATATTGTTGTATATTTGAAAGGAATGGCAAGTTGT
>CM053771.1:343821526-343857224 GCA_028658325.1 Potorous gilbertii | reverse complement strand
ATAGGAAAGTATATGTTGAACCTATACGGAATTGTATGCTGTCATGGGGAGGGAGGGGGTTGGGGGGGAAGGTGTGGGGGGATAAAATCTTAATTTTAAGGAAGTGATTGTAGAACATTTATAAATAAATAAAATAAAAAATTAAAAAAATATTGAGGCTATTTGCAGTGAACTTCCTCTTCTCTATTCTTCCTCATCCCCAGTCATTCAGATACCTTTTGCTACTATCTCCAATTGGGTCATTCTTTACCAAAGATAACATCTCTGCCTGTTCAATTGATCCTATATCATTCTGTCTCCTCCAATGGATTGCTTATTCTATAATCTCCACTCTATCACTTATTTTCAATCTCTCTCTGTCTATTGGTTCGTTCCTTACGCCTACAAACATTCCCATGTCTTCCCCATCTTCCAAAACCCTTCCATTTCCATTAACTATCATCCATTATCTCTTCTGTGTTTTGTGGCTAACCTCCTCAAAAAGAAATTTTATTATAGGTACCTCCACTTTCTCTTTTCTCACTCTCTTCTTTTTTTAAAATAAAATATTTCTTTAGAATTTTCTTTTCCCAAATTATGTGTAAAAACAATTTATAACATTTGTTTCTAAAATTTTGAGTTCCAAATTCTTTCCCTCTCTCCCCACTCTTTCATTGAGAAGGCAAACAATTTGATGTAAGTTATACATGTATAGTCATGCAAAACATATTTTCATATTAGTTATGTTGTAAAAGAAAACATAAACCCCCCCAAATCCAAGAAAAATAAAGTAAAAAAAATGCTTTGATGTGTATTCTGACTCCATCAGTTCTTTCTTTGGTGATGGATAGGATTATCATCAGTTTTTCAGAGTTCTCTTGAATCGCATTACTGAGAATAGGTCAGTCATTCACAGTTGATCACTATATAGTATTGCTATTACTGGCATACTATCTTCTTAACCCTTTACCATATGGCTTTCCACTTTATAATTCTACCATAACTACTCTATCTGAAGTTATCAGTGATCTCTTAGTCTCTAAGTTTTCAGGATGCCAGTCTCTTTTGGTCCTCTTACCTATCTGACCACTTCTCAGTATCCTTTGCTGGATCTACATCTAGATCACAGCCTCCAACCATAGGTGTCTCTCAGAATTCTCACCTGGGTTATTCGAGGCACTCATCATCTCATATTTGGACTGTTGCAATAGCCTGCTGGTGTAAATGCCTGTCTCAAATCTCTCCCCACTCCAATCCATTTTTTTGTAGTCTTTCCCCTCAATTCATAGATAGGTAGGTCTTTTCTTCCTCTTCCTTTCTAAAGTTTAACTTTTCTGCTTTCACTTCAGACAGAGAATTAGAGACAACAGAAGTAATAGAATATAAAGCTTCATAATTAAAGGAATTTGGTACCTTTCCTTTAAGAATTAAAACAAGAGAAATTATTTTTTTCATATTTTCCAAGAGTGTGCGTATTGTGACATTGAAATTTGTCAACTGCATCTTAAGGAAAAATGAGAAAATAAAAATAAAATCATCTACCTGGAGAGCTTTAGTATTTCTCATCTCATATTGTTATTAGTGTAGTTTTATAACTAAAGAAAAATAAGTAAACCATATCAAGCCATTTCATATCATACAAGAATTCATGAAAATTCTCTTTAATATGTAGCAAGCTTCATCTCTTCAGAATCTTCTGCTTATTTCAGTTGATAATTTTTAAACAGGAAAGATAGAATAGAGCAAGGAATCTTTGGCAAACATAAATGCTAATCAGGAGATATTTTACAACGAAGCAGTTCTCAAGGGATTTTTAGCTTCAGAAAGCTTGTGAAGCAACATGTGTAAATGTCCCTCCCAGGGGAAGATAAGCAGGAACTAATTGAGGTATTTATGGGTTTAAATGAAGCAGAGCCACTCTAAGAAACTTCAGCTACATCAAAAATGAGTGCTATTTAGAAAAGCATGCTGGGAAACTTAAAGTTTTCATTCATTGCTCATTCATGCAAGTAAGTGTATTTTCAAGCACTATGGCTTGAGCTAAAAAGCCATGGAATGCAATCTGTTGGTATATTTTAAAAAATAATTTTGGTAATCTGTGTATTTCTTTATGTATGAAGTAGTTTTACTGTGCATTGCCCCCTTTCCCTCATATTTGCATGCATATCTTTCAGTCTTGTAATTCCAACTGTCTATATTGAACTGGATGTCCTATAGACAGCGTAATCTAAAACATGTGTGAAACTGAACTTGTTATCTTTTCCCCCAAACCTAAACCTTCCAAAGTTCCCTATTATTGTCTTGATATCTACTCTGCTTATAAGACCTATTGATTTTTACCTTTGTAACATCTCTCTAATACAAAACCTTTTCCACTCCAATACTGTTACCACTATTGTGTAAGTCATCATCTCTTCATACCTGGATTATTGCAAGAATCTGCTGATTGGTCTACTTGCCACAAGTCTCTCCTGACTCCAAAACATCTTTGACTCAGCCACCAAAATGATTTTCCTAAAGCAGAGCTCCAATCATGTCAACCCCCTCTCCACCCTGTCCTCTCTTTCAAAAAACTCTATTGGCTCCCTTTCACCTTGAGAATCAAATATAAAGTCCTCAGATTGAGAACAAATTCATTTGTAAACTATCTACTCCCCCACCTTTCTAGTTTTATACCTTACATCCTCCTATACAGGGGCTTTAAATGGGGGAAAGTCCTCATGAAGATATTTGGAATATCCTACAAAGGGGAAGGATGGGGTAGGAAGCAACTTTTTTTTTTTAATGGAGACTAGTTTTGCTTTAAGAGAGGTAAAGAGTTCATTCTTGGGACTTGGTTTGTTCAGATGGCTAGGTATGAGTTCTTTGTTTCCTGACTGAATAATGCACATATGTACACACAAACACAAATACACACACACACATATACAAACTCGTGTATATAGCATATCAGATTACGTATATGTATGCATTTCACCTTAAGGGAAGTAGGTGTTTCTGAGGCATTTATCTTACCCCCGCTCTGAGAGAACTCTTTCTTGTTTAGGAGTGCAGTGGAGGCAGGATGTACATGTGCAGATTTAATCCTTTTAAATCTTAATATAAATAATTTTAATTGAATTTTATGGTCCATAAATGTCTTATTGCACTCAAGCTTGAAACACTATTGTGATAAAACCTAAGCCTTGCCTAGAATATGTACGTAGAGACAAAGGATATAAGAGTTAATGTAAAAGAGAAATGTGCAGAGAATCTCGCCCCCATATAAAAACTTATTCTTGAATAGTATTATAAGTTCCTGAGACTGTACAGGTGTCTAGTGAAAATCTTTATTTTCTCTAAATTTTGCTATCATTCCTGTCTTTCTTAAGTTGTAAATACAATTGTCCATGTTTTGAGCCATAGGAGTCTGTGTTTGAATGAGAAAATTGGTGGTTACTCATGGAATGAAAGATATTGTATACTAAAATTCTAGATCATCATCTGAGATAGTATGTCAATGAGCCTATGAAGAATGAAAATGGATCCCTGCAGATTTTGTTTATGAATGGAGGGTATTCTGAGTATTATTTAGTTATACAATTTTTAAATTAAAGTATATTTATATACATAAGTGTAGATGGATAAATTGATCTCTGTAAATGTGATGTGATTAATGTGTAATAAACACCCTTTTCAGAGCAGGATATTGGAAGGATTCAGACCATAGAGGTAAACAGTGGTTGCAAAGAATAACATGGACAAGAATCTTGTTGTAGAAATTCAAGAAACTGGAAGACAAGTACTAGGATATTCTACCTTGGATATTTTTTGTCTTAAGCCTCATTTACAAGTCAATAAACTGATTTCTGGACAATATAATCAACAAGATGAATGATTAAGCACTTTTTCCAAACCATTTCCACTCTCTAACCCTCCTGAAAAAAAAAATCATACACTAGATGTAGAGAATTAGAGTTCATCCACAATAGAAAGAAAATAGACCATTAAGAAGAAAGATCCTCATTAACTAACACCAGACAACTCTCATCCTTAAAATGTTCACTCAGAAACTCACCAGTTTCATACATCCTTGGCAGGATCATAAACTGACAGGTTTCACAGTGAAGGTTCTCTGACAAAACATCTCTCCTTTCTTTACGTTGCATGAAGTAGCAGATGTTTTCTCTGCTTAGCTATAAGAAGCTAAAGTGGAGAAGGAAATGAGATTGCTAAAAACATGATGCCTTTTGACTGCTCTTAACCCTACTTTAGATTAGATTAGAGACATTATCTCCTACTCCCAAACACCACCCCACAAGGCTATACAAATTAACTTCCTGGAGGAAGATACTACCTCTTCCCCATGGATGAACATTGGCAGATGCTGATTTTCACTAATCCAAGAAGAAGGAACTAAGAGACAGGTACCAGAATAGGTAGTTGCATGGCAGACCTGAAGAAAAGGGTACTTAACCTGAACTGGGAGCAGTCTTTGCTCTAGATTATGCTTAGTACAGGTACCCAAATAAATGCTATATACATATACACATGTGTGTACACACATATACATACGTATGTACACACATATACACATATAAATGCATACATATCTCTATGTATGTATAGTCCTTGACTTGAGAAGGTAAAACAGTCTTGTAACACAGTAGTTGCAAAGAATCATAAGGTCTATTCCCCAATAAAGAGGAAAATTTAGAAGGTGAAATGAGAAAATTTTTTTAAAAGGCTGATTAAAGTATTTTAAGAGAAAAATACTCAATAGTACACAAACACATATGCTAACAGAGATGCTACTAAAACCAGATGAGAATTTGTCTGAAATGGTACATTGTTTCTCAGATATTATTTGTTCTCTATTTCAATTAGCTTTTCTCTTAGGTACTTATATTCTTGCTATTCTTTACAAATATATTTTGTACTGATATATTTAATTATCTAAAATGCCTTAAGCACAATATAGTTTTCTGAGTTATCTCTTTTAACCACGACTATTTAGTATTCCCTTGTCTGAGATCTTGATTGCTAATTAGCTAGGAATACTGGAGGCAACTGGGTGTCTCAGTGGATAGATTGCTGGACCTGGCGTCAGGAAGACCTGAGTTCAAATCTAGCTTTAGATAATTACTGTATGACTCTGGGTAAGTCATTTAACCTCTGCCTCAGTTTCCTCAAATTTAAAATGGGTATAGTAATAGCACCTGCCTCATAAAGTTGTGAGGATAAAATGAGACAATATTTGTAAAGCACTTTGCGTAGTATGTAGTTCATAGTAGACACTTAACAAACGCTTCCTTCCATGGCTACTTTTTTTTGATTCATCTGAGGCATAGCAGATTCTATCATTTTAAATAAGAGTCATTATGATTTATTTTTTATATATATATAATATATTATATATATATATACTATATTATATATATATATATATATATATATATATATATATATATATATACATATATATAATAAGAACTATTGTTGGATTATACTTTCTACCCATTCTGCTACTCTCCTCCATTTTATGGGTGTGTTCACTCTACTCATATTTATAGCTATGAACATTGGATGTAGCTTTCCGTCCATCATATTCTATGTAATAGTTCATCTCTTTCTTTCTTCTAGTTCCTCTCTTAAAAAGAAAATGGTGAACAAAGTGGATTGTGATCCATATCAGTAATTTATAATTAAGGTAGTCTGTTCTTATATCTTTGATCTTTCTTTAACAAGTACAGACCTAAATTATGGGTCTTTCCTTTTCTTTGTCTCCTTTTAATTCTCCTTCTTCTTTATAATGTCTATTATATATATATATATAATATATAATGCATATTATATATATATAATATATATTGGACTGTGATTATTTCCTGACCTTTTCTACCTTTTCTTGAGCCCTCCTCTTTTCTCTTGATATTCTATGTTGATTTTAATGTATTTCTACACTGAACTATGTACATGTATTAAACTTTTGTTTTTCAGATGAGCTTGCTATCATAGATGGATGTATTTGTAGCCCAGCTCCTTTTCTCAGAGGATAGCAGAGCAGCTTCCTGCTTAATTCCTACCCACTTTCCCCTGTCCCTCCCCCCCTGCTACCATTTTACAATATTCTCCTGGTTTGCCCCGATCATGAGAATTAGTAAATTCCTTTCTCTTCTTTATTTCTTCCTTTATGTATTTCTTCTCTCTCACTCCTTGCTTTTATTTTCTCTTTTAAATTAGAAAAACCTCAAATTCACCTAACTCCTAAGTTTTCTTTCTCTGTTAGCAAAGACAAAGAAGTTTTCGAGTGAAAATTGTCTCTAGTCTTCTTATCTGGATCTACACACTTGATTATCAATTTCCCTCTTTCAAATTGCTCAAATTATTGCCTTTCTAGATTTATTTTGTCTTCTTTGCGATCATCGTCATTTACTGTAGCATTATCCCCTGGAATTATGCTGACTTCAAAACATTTCTGGGGAATTCTCTCAAAGGTCGCATGGGCTGACCATGCTCCAGTTTTCTTGCACTATCATTTATTGGGAGACATCAAAACCTGGAGAAGTTTTTGGTTCACGTTTAGGCCAGGTTGCTACCCTTTTTAGAGTGGAGGAGCTTCTTTGATTTTCTTGTTTTATTTGGCAACTTTTCTAGTTATTTATAGGCACTCCTGAGGAAAATTGGATATGCCAAGAAACTCTTGCATATCTCTTTTAACAAAAATTCCCACATTTTCTATCCTTCCACTATAAACTCTAAGTCCTTTTCCATCCATTGTTCATTCTCACATGCTTTTGAATCCTTCTCTATCCTTCTATTCTTCCACTCCATCACTTATTGACCTCCCTTGACATTTTGAATCAGTCGTTAACTGCTGTAACTCCCTGTCTCAAAGCCTACTGGCATGGGACTCTCTCCCAACTGGTGGAAATGAACACCCTGGCTCCTCTTTGATAGGGCAGAGTTAGTTGGTGAGAGTCAAGAGGGCTCCTCCCTTCATCAGTCCCTTTCAGGGCTTCTCAAGCTTCAAGATTTCTTCAAACTTCAAGTTGTTTTGGGCACTCCCAGCTTCCAGTTTTGAGAAGGTAGATAGACGAGGGAAAATTCACTTCAAGTTGCTCTGGGAAGATATGAGAGGAGTTGGTATTCTTGCTCAAGTCCCCACCCCATCTTATACGCTAGACACTGCCCAGATATGATGGCAATCAAATTAGGCCCTTCTGCTGTTTTTGTTTTACTAAAAGTGCCTCTGATTGAGTAATGTGATTCAAGAAGATCCTCCCCACCCATTATTGGGTCTTCCCATTGAGGGAAGCTTGATTAGGGGAACTGTTTTGTAGGAGGGCCCCAAGGACCTTTTTTCTGTTTCTATTTTTTTCCTATGGTTTCTATTTCTATCGTTTTTTCTGCTGAGGCACTGGATCAGAGGGTTTTGCCCTCTGCCTCTGAAAGGTGTATAAATACTCTAAGGGTGAGGTTTTGCTTTGGGACTTAGTTTTTGGAAGAAGGTCTGTATGCAATTTGAGATTCTGGGAAGCCCCTAATCAGCCTCTCCATGCCCACGCTGCCCGGATTTTTGGAAAACCCAGATGTTGTGCTTCCCTCTCTGGTAAAGATGTATGTTCATGGTCGGGCGGTTTGGAAGCACTGTCTGTTGATTTTTGATTTCTCTGAAATTTTGAGTTTCTCTGATCCCTGTGCTTGATTAAAGTGATTGTTAACCCCTCAAATGTTGCCTTTCCTTTTATGAATACAGATCTAAGAATCCCCCCACCTCGTGTATGTTGGGGTGCTTACTGTTACACCAGTTTCCCTTTGGGGGAGATCTGAAATTCTCTCTTGGTTGAGGTGACATTCTCCCAATTATCTAATATATAGTCTCCTCTGTATATCTTCTCTGATTTCTGTTTTGCTACTGATTTGGGTAAATGGGTTTTTCCTGTTTTTCATTGTGAACCTGAAATTTGGTGGGGAAAAGGGTAAAGTCATAGACATAGCTCTTGGGGTCCTCCCTCCCCTCAGAAATGATAAAGTGAATTTGATCATATCCCCAGAGAAATTATTTTTAAAGGAGTACATACCTATAATTCTAACCTGGTACCCCTTCTCTCTCTGAGTATAGCAAAGTGCCTTCCTTCCTTAACTTCCTTTATCCCTGCTGGCAGCAATGAAAGGGCAAGTATGGGGGAACAAAAAGCTAGAGATATCTATTCACCCTTCCTTCAAATTGCATGACAGTCCTCTACCCATGTGGGGTCCACTCTCTCTACACATGTTTAACTATGTACTTACCTCAAATTTCCTCATTGAATTCCATGTCCTCTCATCTTTCTTTTGTACATACAAAATTCTTCCTCCCATCATCAAAGACAATGTTTATGTTATCTATTAGCTCTAGGAGTATATGTGACTAGAATTCCTGCTCACTATGTTATGTTTGTATGAGACACTAGGTGGCACTCTAAGCCCACCATGGCCGTAGGTGGCCAACACACTGTCTCCTGGACCCTGTATAAACTCCTTAGAGCTCTAGGAATTCTACCAAGATGTATGGATATTCCAATCATTAATTCATAACTATTGATTCATACTCCCTATTCCAACCTGGTTTCTTAATTCTTTCTCTCCTCAGTATGGTCCCAAAGAATTCACTAGGTTGGTATATAGGTTACAATGTTAGTACACAGGAAGTCAAAGTAAATTGTGATCTGCGTGGTTCAGAGAGGTTGAGCAGATCTGCTCTACCTTCTCCCATCACCTTCTGGTACAGATTTAGTTATTTCACAGAAGGGAGGCAGAGAAATATAATAGCTTTAATAGGCAAACAGTTTCAAGTTTCTCACTGATATAAAAATCACAGGTAGAAAAGAGAAATCATTTCATCATCACTCTCATTCCCCATCTTGTTGCTATCAAAGAAATTGTGCTCAACTCCTCGGTCACTGTGACAAGGAAATCGACATATGAAAGAAGTCAGCTTTTTGTGTCTTTCTCTCCAAGTCTCTTTGGAACTCTGTTCCTACTCTTAAACTGATTATATTTCCAGAGGAAGTCACAGAAATGTGCAGCAACTGAATCAGTCAAATTCATATTGTTTCACTTTAAAAGGGTTTTTACTGCTACATTGAAATCCTTTTTTAATTTTCTCTGATTGGTTCTCTATTACAGTTCCTGCAGTGGTTGCAGAAAACTAATTTTTTTTTGTAAGTCTCTAATCTCATCTTTTCCCCTCAGTCTTCTTTTGCTTTACCAAAAAAAAAAAAAATTAAAGCTATTCACTGTAATCTGTCCAACTCAGCACCTCAAAAATGCCTAAATATTTTTATCCACTCACGTCAGCTTTCCTTTCCACTCATGTCTTACCTTCCTGGTTATGGATAACTACTCATCCTATTCTTCTCCTATGGGAGCATATACAATCAATCAACAAGCATTTACTAAGCACCTAGCATCTCCTGGGTGCAGAAGAAGCCACAGGAAACACAAAGAGAGTAAAACAGTATGTACTCTGATGTTCTCTAATGGGAATACAACAAAGAATATAAAAAAAAATACAGGGCAATTTGGTGGGGAGTGGGAGGAAAGGAAGACAGAGGACATACTTGAACTAATCATTCTTCTCTCTCATCTCTCCCTATCCACCAGATCCTTTACTTTGACCTGGAACTGGGCTGAGATCTCAGAGATCCTCAAATATCTTTGGTAGATCACAAAGACGCATACCTAAATACACATTGAAAAGGAAATATAGAGAGGGGAAAGTGATGTGTAGCTGCATTAAGAACAAATTTACAATAACATTCTTGTGAAAGAACTCATTTAAAATCACCAAATTTTACAGATTAAAAAGCTCTAGTCTCAGTTTTCCATTAATGTTTTCCAAAATATTTCTTATTACAAATAATGTTTCAAGGAAAAGAAAAAACTCAATTAAAATCATTTTGCATAAATACTAGGACTTTGTAACTTATTAGTATATTAGTCATATGTCTAAAAAAAAAATCAAAATGACTGCTACTTCTCTGGTTATAAATAATCAAACCAAAAATGGCTGGATATGGTTATCTACATCAATGTTGTTCTGTAAGTCTTCATATATTAAATTGTGCTTTTATATTAATTAAATTATAGCCTGGTTTGTTTTTATAGGTGAAATACAATCAGTTTTTTCAATATAATGAGTGTTAGCATAGGGTTAAAATTACCCCATTTAGGACTAGATCAAGACTGAATCAACCAATTGTAACCAATTGTGAACAGAGTCTATACAACTTGAATTAAAAATCGTTGTGTGAGAGACTGAGATAAATCTAACACACTTTGCATAAAAGGGAGAAGGTATCACAGAATCAAGGTAGAGGAGATTGTTAGCCTCTCAATTATAGACTTTGGAGTAAACATGGTACCAAGAAAGGACTTAAATATAGTAGAGAAGGGAGGTATTGAAGAGAGTCCTGGGTTCATATGGGTATCATAAAGAAGAGGTTGGAGTTGAAGGAAGTCCCAAGAAAAGCTTGCATCTTCTCTGACTTTCTTTCCTAATGCCTATCTATATAGAAATATCATAATATAATCTGTTGCTTTATTACCTAAATGTTTCCAGCAAATTAATGTTTTCCACTATCCTGAAAGATCCAGGAGTTAACTAGAGATAGACAAAAATGTAAGGTTAAGCAGAGAACTCAACTTTTGACCAGGAGTTAGCTATTTCACTGAATATCCATTTTCCCACCTGATGTGTTATATTCAATTTTTCTGAGTAAATGATTCTTGCTTATAATCCTAGGTCCTTTGTTCTCTGGAATACCAAGTCCTCCAAAGTGCTAATCTAGTGTTAACTTGACTGTGGCTCCACAGTATTTGACTTGTTTCTTTCTGACACCTTACAATATTGCAATACTCTCCTTGACCAGGGAGCTCTGCAATTTAGCAATAATATTCCCAGGAATGTTCACTTTGAAATCTCCTTGAGGAGGTCATCAGTGGATTCTTTGAATTTCTATTTTACCTCCTCACTCTAATATATCAGGAGAGTTTTTTTGGATAATTTCTGGAATTTTCTTGAAATGAATTTTTGTACATTTTTTCTCATTTGGTTAATTTTTTAAAAGAAGTTCTTCTCTTCAGTGGATTTTCATGACTTTTTTTCTTTTACCATTTGGCCTATTCTGTTCTTAAGGGGTCATTTCCTTCAGCTTATTGTGTACCTCCTTTAGCAAGTTGTTGAGTCTTTCTCCTGCATTACTTTCATTTCTTTTCCTGTTTTTTCCTCTACCTCCCATCCATGATTCTTAAACTCCTTTTTGAGCTCTTTTAGGAATTTTTTTTTGTATCTGAGACCAGTTTACATTTTCTTTAAGGATTTGGATGTAGTTGTTTTGACATTATTGTCTTATTCTGAGTTTATATTTTGGTTTCTCCTGTCACCATAGTAACCTTCTATGGTCAGGTTTTTTCAACCTATTTCTTGACTTTCAACTTTTTGTTAAAATTGGGTTCTATTCTCAGGTTAAGGGCACTGTCTCAAGCTTCAGGATTTTCATGGTGCTGTTTTCAGAGCTAATTTGGGGAGTCAGTAAGTTTTCAGTTATATCAAGATAGCATAATCTAAGTAGAGGTGTGTTTACTGTTCTTTTGGCATCTGAACTATGATTAGGGTACCCGCTCATGTGACTGCTCCTCCTTGCCCTGGAATTCTGACCTAGAACCACATATTGGGAATCCTTACAGTACCAGCAAAGAATCCTCTATAATCTCCTGATCAGTTGCCTGCCCTCCTTACTCTGGAAGCTGTGGTTGCCATTCAGTCCCCTGTCCTTCCTCAAGGCATTATTTTAACGTTGTTTGGAGGGGAATTTGAGAGCGCTCAGGCAAGTCTGTTTTTGCTCCTCCATCTTAGCTCCACCCTTTCTGCTTTGGCCCTTTTAAAAATTTTGGAGCACAAAATGTCTCCCCCAAACATTCAAATAATGTAAATATGAATAAAATAAGCCAACCTGAATAAGAATATATATAAGCAAACCTAGTACCAAAGGAGTTTGAGTAAGGAAAGACTCATAGGCAAAACTAAAAATAATTTAGATAAAATTGCATAATATATTCATATCATGAATAAATGGAAGATTACATATATAGGTCAAAATACATTTAACACTTTTATGTTCTAACAAATGAATATCATTTATAACCTATCTTATCAAATCAACATTACCATGTGCTAAACACTATATTAAATGCTGGGGATATAAAAAGAACAAAAAAGAAGTCCCTGCATTGTGTGTGTTGTGTGGTGTATATGCATAAATATATTTATCCGTATATACATACACTTACGTTTGTATATGTGTATATACATCTATAAATGACCATTAAAAGGAAGGCACTAGAACCGAAGGGGAATGGGAAAGACTTCTTACAGAAGATAGGATATGAAAAATGAAGGAAATCAGGTGGTAGAGATAAGAAGGAAATATTTACCAAAAGAAACAGTATAGAAGGTGAATAGAATAAGACCCAGGACAAAGCCTTGATGGGCACTGAGGATTTGTGGATGCAACTTAGATCAAGATCCAGGAAAGAAGGTGAAGAACAGTAATTGGACAGAAGTAGGAGAGCAATGAGAAAAGAAAAGTGTCACAAACTCTAGAGAGAAGAGTATAAAGGAGAAAGGTATGCAAAAGGCTGCAGTAAACTCAAGAATAATGAAGGATGAGAAAAGGCCTTTTGATATGGCAGTAAGAACACTGGGTACTTGTGGGTCATATTATCCAAAAATGTGAATGACTAGAATTTTATCTGATCCTCAAGACTTCTTAAACTTCCTTTAAAGAGGAATTATGCACAAGAGATAAAGCTATTTATGATGAAAAACCACTTCAGTTGCCTCTATGTTCTAGGGGATCAAGAAACCAAATAAATAACAATCTGAAAAACTAACAGTAAAGAAGGCTAATCCCTAATCCTAAACTGCTTCATTCAGGATCACCTTCCATATCCACCCACTAATCTTCCTAGAGAACTATAAACCAACCAAAGGGCTTAAATAAAACTCAATTCCCTCTAGCCTTTCCTCCAAATACCATGGGAAGCCAAAAGATACAAGCTTATCTTGCTGAGACAGTAGAGTCTAAGCACTGTGTCATGTGCCAGAGAAATAAGGAGCAGAGGAAAGTGAGGCAGCAGAGTGAGAGAGGTTTGAGGTCCAGCTCCTGGGGAAGCTGCAATCAAAGGGAAGGGAGGCAGAAAGTGAATAATAGGTGAATATGTGGAAAAAAGACTAAAAATCTTTAAAAGTTCTCAGGAAAAAAAAACTCAGTTATAGACCCTGAACATAAGCAAATAAATTAAAAGGGAAGTAGTTAATAAACAAAATAGATAATCTCCAGATCATCTAACAGTTCATCAGACTATGAATACATATTAGAAGAAAAAGGAAAATGAATCAACACCAAATTATTTACAGTTCCCTGTGGACTCCCAATATGGCATGGAACCATAGCAGTATGATACTGAATGGTTTAAAATTAGAGAAAAACAATTGTGAACTTAGAATTTAGGGTAGTTTAGGAGAAATAATTTTCAGAATAGAAAAAGAAGACCTTAAATACACAATGGAGAGAAATAAACAAGAGAATAAAATGTTGTGAATGCAAATACATATAAACATAAGTAAAGGACAATCTGGAAAAAAAAGAAGCGAAAAAGGAAAGGAATACTATTTAAAGAAAACACAATCAAAACATATTGTTCTTGAAGATAGAAATCATAGATACAATTTAAGGATTAAAAGTCTCCCAGAGGAACACAGTAAATCAACAAACTTGAATGCTATAATACAAGATACAATACAAGAAAACTTCCCAGAATTTCTGAACCCAGAAAATGAAGAGTCAATTGAAAGGCTCCAAAGGTTGCATCTAAAGATTGACTATATGTGTATATATTTGTATACGTATATAGTTATACATATATATAAATGTATATATGTATACATGTTTGCATGTGGTATAGGGTGTATTCAAGGAAGACCAGTACCTCTGGGGTGAGGGTTTTTGAGTCCTTTTCAGGTCTGCTTTCCCCCTTGGGTGTCTCAGTGATCTACCCAACACTCACCTGTGGCTCCAGAAGCTGAAGCATGCACAGCAGCCAAACTCCAGTAAACCATTTTGGCAGATGGGCTAAACAAGATTGAGAATAACTGAGGTGTCTCAAATCTTTGGGTGAGTTAGTGGGGTGTCTACCTTAAGCATTTAAAGACCCCTCCCTGGTGGAATGGGTGGATGAGAACAATTTGTTCCAATGGTCATTAAGGCAGCTGACATAGGCACGGTGAAGTACTTAGAGCTTGGTCAGATGTTGAAGACATCAAAGTCATTCATTGCACCCTAAGTCATCCTCAGTCATCCTGACAATTCTGCCACTCAACTGTGATGACTCTGGAAGAGAGAGTGAAGTCAATATCTTCATGCAACTCTGTCTTACTAAAATCCGATTTCTGAAGGAATCAAAAGGCATCACTCGTATCATTTTACCATTTTTACCTATCTCAAAGTCCTATGGTGACAGGAAAGTGATGAAGCATCAGGAGCTGATACACTGGGAGCTGTAGTCACAACTCTGTAGTTACAACACAGGCAGCCTTCTTAGTGGAAGCAGCAGTGAGATTTACCAGCCCACTGAGTGTCTGAGCAGTCTTTTTAAAGAAGTCCTCTGCTTACTTCCTGAAGTAAGAAAGGGGCTAGAAATGTGTCCTAAAAATTGTCTGCTCCACCTAACCCTGGACTGTTTGACCATGGCAGGCAGGTATCCCACCCTATGTTGGAAATACAAAAATAAATGTACAAAACTTCTGCAAAGATGATTCCACTCACCATTAGTACATGGAATGTGCACACATTTATGGATAACATGAAATCCAGTAGACATGAAAGATGAACAATTCTTGTTGCAAGAGAACTCAACAGGTATCACATCCAAATAGCAGCCCTGAATGAAACAAGGACTATCAGATAAAGGTCAACTTATTGAAGTCAGAGGTGCATACAAAGTTTTCTGGAATAGCTGCAGTAAAGAAGAACAGTGTAAAGCTGGTGTAGGTTTTGTAATCAAGACTAATCAATCTAGTCACCAAGCTTGTATGCCTACCAACAAGAGTGAATGATAGGCTCATGACAATGTGATTGCCACTTATAGGAAAGTGCCACACCACCATCATCAGTGTCTATGTTCCCCCCATGATAAACACTATTGAGTTCAAAGAAAAAAATTTTAAGACCTGGAGACCCTCATTATCAATGTGGCAAAAGAGGACAAGCTTAAAATTCTGGGTGACTTTAGAGTAGGCACAGACTACCAGGCATAGCAGGGAGCCTTTGGGAGGAATGGGTTTGGAAATAGCAATAGCAATGGTCTTATGCATCTCGTGACCTCATTACCAAATCCATTTAAATGCAATAAAACTCTGTGGATACACCCTTGTAGCAAAAATTGGTATTTACTAGATTATGTCATTGTAAAAGAAGAAACAGACAGTATGTGTGAGTGACAAAGGTGATGTGCAGAACAGAGTGCTAGACTGAACATAGACTTATCCTCTCTAAGCTAAATATTGACATTCAATAAAAGCAGTGGCCCTAAGACAAGCCAACTATCAGAAGATAATGTGAACACATTAGAGGGATTCTTTGAGTGGAATAGTTTGTTGCTAATTTGGAGGGAAAGTTAAGCCAACATATGTTGGGAAATAGTGGAGATGAAAAGAAATGGGCAGTTTTTAGAGATTTGGTATACAGCACTGCATTTATTCACCTGGGTTAGAACACTTGCATAGATAAGACTGTTTTGATGAAAATGATGGGAAAATTCAGAAGCTGCTAAATGAAAAGCAGTAACTTCATAGGTTTTACCAGTAGGAGAGTTCATCTGCCTCTAAGAAGGCAGCATTTAATTCCATCAAAAGAAAAGTATAATGAAATGTTAGAGAGATACAGAATTCTTGGCTCAGTAAAAAGGCAGATGAAATTCAGTTTATCTTTGAGAATATAAAGCACTTTCATGATGCCTTCAAGACTTTATGGGCCAAAGAACAATGGTGCATCTCAACTATTCATTACTGATGGAGCCACATTTGTTATTGATGAGGACATGATCTTCTAGAGATGGGATAAATACTTCCCTAGTATTCTCAATCATTCAACATCAATCAATGCTGAAGCCACTGACCATGTATCTCAGGATGTAGTCTATCCATTTATTTCAATCCATTGACTTTGATAGTAAGTGACATTCAAAACCTCTTCTTCAGTTGGAATTTCAACTAGGGAGGAATTGACTTCAACTTTCAAAATGAAGAAAATATTTTGAATACCATTAGGCTCCTCTCCTGTGGCAAAGTACCTCATTCTGATTCTATTCCAGCTGAAATTTATAAGGTGGGGGTGTCCACTGCTCATACAAAAACTGACTGAAATTTTCCAGATTATTTGCTAAGAGGAGGTTGTCCCCCAGAAGTTCAAGGATGCCTCCACTGTCCATCTCTATAAATGTATATATATTGTCAGAGTTATCTCAGCTTTTGAGAAGCTCCAAAGGAAAGTATTAGAGAGAAGAGGCATCAGGATTCCAGCCAATCTGAAAGTCCATGGAGCCATTTTGGTTACTTCATTATTGTATGCCTTGGAAGCCTAGACAGTCTACCAGTGCCAAGCCAGGAAACTAACTCAATTCCATTTGAATTGTCTTAGAAAGATTCTGAAGATCACCTGGCAGGGTAAGATATTGGACACAGAGGTCATTTCTCAAGCTAAGCTGTTAATCATTCAAACTGTGTTGCAGAGAGTGCGACTCTGATGGGCTGGCTATGTTGTTTGAATGCCAAACAAATGCTTGCCTCAAAGACTATTTTATAGAAAACTCATGCAAGGAAGATGCTCATGCGGTCAGAATAAGCAATCCAAGGAGACTGTCAAGCTCCCTATGAAGAACTTTGGAATCGACTGTGTGACATGAGAGATGCTGGCAAAGGATTCCCAAATATTCGTATAGACTATTTTTACCTGATGTGTTGTAGAGAATTATAACCTCATATTGATCTCTTCAGTCATAGTGAGACCAACTGTAACTTGACTCCAAAATAATGATATCATGTTGGGTTTTTTTGAGCATATATGTTTGTGAGTATATATATTTCACAGCTGAAGATATATAATAGTTAAATTTGCCAATGATAAACAACAGATTCTTCAAATGATCAAGGGAAAGCCCTTCAAATATCAAGAAAAAGAAATTTGAATAAGAACACTATTCTGCAACTACCAGAAACCTTGAAAAAAATAGAATAATGTGCTCCAAAGAGCAAAGGAGCTCAAAAAGCAAACCTAAAAATACTTTATAAGTCTGAGTCTAACCATCAATGAAAAACAAAAGAAAGATGGATATTCAATAAGCAAGGAGGTTAAATTATTTTATTCAGCAAAGAAAACAAAGACTGAACAAGGAATTTGTTCTTCAAAAATTCCAGATAACAGGAATACAAGAAACATAAACAAATAGAGCACCCATGAACAGTAACAACAAAATAATAACAGACATATAATTAAGAGATTTCTTTCAAGAATTGCACAAGGATAGAATAGAAAAGCAAAAATTAAGCAAAAATGATAAACAGGCATGAAACATCACAGACTAAACCATACGATATTGGTCCTACAGTATATTTTGTGGGGCTAAATTACAAAATGAAGAGTGCATAAAATGGGAAAGGGGAAGAAGAAGAACAGGGGTATGCAGTGTACTCTAATCAAGTCAAATATTCAGAATGTGGAGAAAATAATTACTATAGTGTTGTTCCAGGAAGAAGAACATTACAGGCATATGGGCAAGGACACAAAGGGAGAGACTGAAATAGGGAAAAGAAAGAGAAAATCTTGTTTCAGTGAAGGAATCTTTTTTCACTGATGAATGTCCCAAGAAGAAAGAGACATTCTATAAAAGGAGATGAAGACCTTACTATTGGTATAATCTGCTGGGATTTAGAGCCTAGACAGAAACTACTCATTCTGTCTAAGGAAAATCAGAACTCCTGGAAGCATATGACATCCATAATAACAGGAGGAGATGAATGCAGTGAGATGATCTCATCACAAATGAGAAGAAAATGACCCTGGGTATGGTAAAGGTTGATAATGAACTGTATACTCAGCGTCATAAGAAAATTCAAGCCATTGGACAATATCCTCTCTATCCCCTGTAGGAACTGGTATTTCTATGCATGAGGAATAACATAAAAGATCATAGCAACAATATAGAAATTGTTTAGAATAGGGAATGCAAAATAAATATGTTAGATGTTTTGATTCCATGAAGAATAAAGAAAATAAAAATGGGCTAAATAAGTATAAGTGTTATATATCAAAGAATAAAAGTCTAGAATAGAAAGAAAGGGAAGATATAAATTAAAGAGAATGAGGGAGAGAAATCCTTTAAAAAGGTTTTTATAAAAAGTTTTTAAAAATGGAATTATAAAAAGTAATAGACATAATAAATTACAATAAAGAAGAATAAGGGAGATTTTACTTGAATAATGTGGAGGAAAAATGAGGGGGCTCATCAAATAACTATATATAAAGAAGAAAGAAAAAGGAGCTAATAAAAAAATTCAAAATAAGAAGGAAGTTTGAGGGTGAGAGAAAGAGAGCCTGTGGGAATAGGATTTCCTTAAAGTAGATGAAGTTAAAATAACTAAGAAGATAAAGTACCGTATTAATAAAGAAAGAGGCAAAAAATTTCTAATTTGGAAAAAATATATTAGGAATAAATAGAGAAAATTAATAACCTAATTCTCATAACTTAAAAAGCAAATGACTTAAGTATTCTAATACAATTTAAAAGTGACAAACTCTATAATAACAACAAAATTTTACTTAGAAGAAACACAATTAGAATCAAAGATACTTGCAGAATAAAAATAGATATAATAAATTACTATGCCTTAGATAAATCCACATAAGCAAGAATTATAATTATGCTATCACACAAAACAAAATGTTCAGAATATATAAAGGGAGATGTATGTAAACTGTATTGTACTGAAAGGAAATATAGATGACACTCCCATATTGATATTACATCTCATGTGTTCCAAATCCTACTGCACCTAAATTTATTAAATAAAAATTAACTGAACTTGAATAAATAGGTAGAGATGAACACAAACACACACATACACTTACATACACATACATATGGCAGGAGATTTCAGTGTTGTAATTTTGGACAACCACAACAGAAAAATTAACAAAAGGTAAATAAATATAACATTGAAAAAATTGTTGGAGAAACTAGAATGACTTACTGATACCTTCTAAATGGAACTGCTAAAGATTATAGGCATTTCTTAAAATCACACCTAACTGGGAGTTTCTGGAACTACTGGGAAGACAATGGAGTAGCAGACAAGTAGTACGGTGAACTCCCCTGTAAAACTCCTCCAAACAGATCTCAAAAATGCACCAGACTAAATCCTGATGTAAAAAAAAAGAAAATGTCACAGTGAGTCATTTTTCCAGCCCAGGATAGCATAGATAGCTAGACACAGAGGTCTGTGAATATCAGAAACAGAATCTGACCATTTTCCATTCCATGTATGATACACTTCAGTGAAGGTATAGGTTGTGCACCAGGGAAAGAAGTGTCAAGCCCATACCAGGGCATGTGGAGACTCACACTGGGGCATAGCCAGACACACACCAGGGAATCAAAATGTCAGCTGAGTGCTTTCTAGTTCACTACTAGTTCCATGTTGCAGATCATGGAATGATGAGGGGACTTGTGCTGAGGACTGGTAATAAAAACCATTTGAGAAGTAAGCAGCAGTAATGCGACTCAGACTCCAGGAAAAGAACAGGGTGTTACTTCCAGTATCTAGCCCAGTTTCAATCCCACAGAAATCTCAAACCATAGGCAATCAGCACTTCTATGATGCTGAACAAGCAAGTTCTCCTGGCTGGCTAATAGTGGCTGAGTCCAGCAATAATCTACTGTTGCTCAGACTCAAACCCAGGTCAGCAGCTCATAGAGCTCATTCCAGGAGTGCAGCAATCAGAACCGCGTGTGAGACCATTGAAATCTTGCCAGTTTCTAAATTCTCAATAAGATTCTGAAATAATATAGTACTTGATACTCAAAGAAAGCAGCAATAGTATCAACCCAGATCTTCCCTTCAGGAGAGCACAGTGCTGACCCATAACATAACATATCATGTCAGGAAACAGAATGGTAGAATGAGCAACCTGACAAAAATATCTCACAAGAAAAAGGTTATTATTAAGCTTTATTAACTTTTATATTTTAATGGGGCTTAAATATTTTAAAAAGCTAATAAACTTAAGACATACCTAGTACAAAAAAATGCCTACCAATTATGTACAAGAAAAGTCTCAGAGAAAAACACAGTTTAAGTACAAATTCAACTGAAATACCTATAAGAAATGAAGAAAGAGTTTAACAAAGGAGTTAAAATTTTTTTTAAGTGAAATAAGAGTAATGGAAGAAAAGGAAAAGAAATGATGGTAATAAAAAAATTAGAAAAAGGAACTAATAGTTTGGTACAAGAGTTATAAAACCTTGTTAAAGAAATAGTGTCTCTGAAAATTAGAATGGATCAAATGAAAGCCAATGAGCTTATGAGGCAACAAGAAATATTAAAATGGTCATAATATAACAAAAATGCAAGAAAATTTAAAGTATCTTATTGGAAAAAAAAACAACTGACCTGGAAAATACGTTAAGGAGAAAAAAAATCAAGAAAAGCCAGAATAAAAAAGACTCTAGATATAAAGAAATTGCAAGAAATCTTAAAACTACCCAAATCTCTTTAGAGGAAGGAAAAGTAGAAATAGAAAGAATTCACAAATCAACTAAAAATAAACAAAACTCAAAATGAAAACTTTCAGGAAGATCATAATCTTTAAATTAAGACCTTCAAAACCAAAGAAAAAATATTTTAAAAAGCTAGAAAGAATAATTCTTCATGTACTATAAGACTATAGCAGAGAATCTGGTATAAGATATTTCAGAAAACAAGTTTCAGGATTATATATCCAAGAACAACCTAATCAGCAAGTTTGAATATAATCCAAAAGGAGAAAAAAAAATCAATTTTAAAAGATTTAAGAACTTCATTCAAGGCATGACTAATCATAATTCCATAGAATTCATGATGAACATGTCATGAGAGGTGATGGACTCAAGCTGTAGATTGAGACACATATACTTTTAAGCATGGCTAATGTAGGGATTTGTTTCAATTTATTATGTATATATGTTATTAAATGTTTGCTTTACTTTTTCAATGAGGTACAATAAGAAGGGGAGAAAATAGATTTTATAAAATTGAAAATGAATTAAAAAATTAAATTGAGTTGTTATAGCTATATAAAACCTTTGACCTTGCAGTCTAGCAACTCTGACAAAAAGAAATTATAATTCCTAGCTTAATCTCTACTCAATGAAGCCATGCTAGCTCTTCATGATGAAGACTTCCTTAATATTTTGCAACCAATACTTTAATGATATCTTCCAGAATTTTCCCAGTAATTAATGTCAAATTCCAGGTCAATTACCAATAAGATGAAAGACTGGATATTTTTTCTAATCTTTATGACCTCTCAAATTTCTTCACCAGCTACTACTCTCTAGCAAACTTTTGCTTGTTGATCCACAGACTTTCAATAGAACTCAATTATTCCCAATTGCCCCAGGACTGCAGAAAGCCAAAAGTCAGAAGGTTGCATTGTCTGGAACAGTAGCATGGCAGTGGACTGTTCTGAAATAGTACTAGGCTAGAAAACTGAAGAAAAGATGGAATGGGATAAGACACAAACAATGCCTATGGGAAAAGGGAATGACATTCAACTGAAGACAGTTATATACCCTATTAATTCACTTGGGGCAAATGAAGCTGGGAAAAGTGAATTCCCCATTGTAAGAAGAAGTAGAGACAGCTTTAAGGTCCAGCCTCCAGGGAAAACCCCATCATACAAGAAGGAAATAGAAAGTAAGTGAGGGGTAAATAAAAGATAGAGACCATAAGGTAAATAAAGTACTAAAGTTACCAAATATCTAGGAGTAATAAACTAAATTACAACTTTTAGAGTAAATAGAAAAACCAATAAAGAAGATATTAATAATTGAAGGGAATAAGGTCTCAAGGTCATCTATATGAGTCCAGACATCTATAAACAGCTATTGCAAGAAAAAATAAAATGTATCAACATCTGATGAAACAGAAAACCCTGTTGTTTCCTGTATTGATAATGCATTTTTGTTTATTGTTAAAGTAATTTTTCTTCTTAATGAAGAGCTTTCTCATCTATTAATAGGCCCACATGACCTGCTTGCATTATATGGAAGCCTGAGTCACATAAGTCTAAGTCACATGGAACAAGAAGAGGTGGAGCTAAAGTAGAACTGAAAGGAATTTAGTTAGAGAGCAGTCGAAGCTAGGAAAGGCAGCTGGCTAGTGTGAATGAGAAAGCTTGTTTGTGATTTGTTTAAGGGGACTGGTTTGTGGGAAGTCTAACAGAGAGAGGGCTTGGGGATGGTGTTGTCCTCTGTGTTGTTACTGTGTATGCATTTCTTTGCTACTATGATGGATTTGGTTTTCTGGTGTCTGAATAAATGTTTTGGTTCTATCTTCCAAGTGGAGAATCTATTGTATTTTGCAATTAAGAATTGTGCTGGGATATTCATGGCTGCTGTTGTAGGCACTGTGAATATTACATTGGCACTAAAATTCCCAAAAGACCTTGAAACCATTACAGGATGTCAAAGAGAAATAGAAATTGTCAAAGCAGAATTTGTGGTCTGCACAACAGAAATAATTGACAAAACAGAAAAACTTGGATTCATTATGTCAAGTCTCATCAAAGTAGCAAGTAAGAGGATATTTGACTGGGAGTACAAATAGAAGAAGTTTTCTTAGAAATTCTGAATACAGAAAACAAAGTGTCAATCAAAACATCCATAGATTACTTCCAGCGATACAGAAAAACAACACCACACTAAATTTCCAAACTGATAAATTTATTAATTCCAAATCCAAAAATCAAATTCTGCAAACAACCAGGAGAATGCCCATCAAATACAAAGAAAATAAAATTTCAATAACTCAAAACTACTCATCACCCACCAGAAACTACAGAATGGAATGGAATATTTGAGCGAAGGAGCTCAACACATAAACTAAGGTAAACATACTCTGCAAATCCAAACCTAATCTTTGATGAAAAAAAGATGGACATTCCAAAAAAAATTTGAAAAATTTCTACAAAGAAAACAAGATGTAATCAGATTATTTGCTTTTAAATCTCTACAGAAAACAGAAGTACCAGAAAGGTAAACAAAAATAGCAACCCAAGAAGGTACAAGAAATGAAATAAATTACTCCAAAATAAGGGGAAAAAACTTAAAAGAGGACATATCTAGACAACAACAAGATAAACACAAAATATCAATAGTAATGCCTTTAAGAGATTTCAAGTACAAAGATTAAAAGTATAATATCAATAGAAATTAATGATAGAAGAAAAAGCCTGAAATACCGTGTACTAAATCTCACACTATCTCAGTCGCAGATAAGTCAATATTTTTGTATGACAAGTCTGAGGAATGAGAAGGCACAAAAATGGGAAAGAGAGAAGAATATATACAAGGAAATAACTCTTGCAGACTCTTAGGAAGTCAAGAGAATGGATGAGGTGGAAAAGAGGATGGAAACGGAACAAGAAAAAGTGAAATCTCAAATCGCAATGTAGAAATA
The DNA here is from genome assembly GCA_028658325.1 of Potorous gilbertii. Lineage (NCBI taxonomy): Eukaryota > Metazoa > Chordata > Mammalia > Diprotodontia > Potoroidae > Potorous > Potorous gilbertii. The sequence continues at coordinate 343,833,445 of CM053771.1, read as the reverse complement.
AGTAAATAAACATAGCATAGATCAGTCAAAGTAAATCAGCAGTTATTTTCATTAATTATCTTAGTACTCTGAAGGAGTGTGTTTGGGTTTGCTGACAAACTCATTCAGAAATACTAGAAATACTCTTTCATTATCTCATACTTACTTTTGACATTCATCTCTCTTTTATCCGTTTTTGTTTTTTAAGATTCAGTCTAAATGATACTCCTTTTCAACCAGAATGCTTGAGTATTTCAGCCACTGTGTTATTTCAGTATATGTCTCCCTATCAACAGTATATACTTTGTTATTGATAAAATGTCACATCCTATTTATGCTTAATATATGTCCTAATATATGAGGTAACTGGTAATATAATGGATAGAGGCTTAGTTCAAGAGTTAGGAAGACATGAGTTCAAATATGGTCATTGATACTTATTAGCTGTGAGACATGGCAAGTTACTTAAGTTCTCTTTACCTTGATTTCCTCAATTGTAAAATGGAGGCAATAATAAATAGCACATATTTTACAGAAATTACTGTGAGAATCACAAGATAATATTTGTTTAAAAAAAAGTGCTTGGTACAATGCATGGTAAATAGTTGTTTGTCCTTCATTTTCAAAGAGGACAAATTGTCTTGACGTGTGTGTGAATTGAATTTAAGCGAGGCAGAATTGCACAGCTATCAGCTTCATTATCTCTATCATCAAAGTCCAGTGCAAGACAAGTCAAGATGATTGGTGATGGCCCAGTACATACTGGATGACTTTGATATCTGTGGTGTCTGGCCAAACTCTTAATATTCCACTTTACCTACCTACTTTAGTTACCTTCTTGGACATTGGAACAGATTTCTCATCCACCCATTCAAATAGTAAGTACTATTCAAATGCTATTCCCTTTTCCATCCCTTCCTTCTTTGAGCCATCTGAAATTTGTTTTTCTGAAATTCTGCTAGTTTATTTTGTACCTTTATAACACCAAAAGAGCTAATGCTTTAAATAGTGTTAAAACAATGCTTTGGTTTTTTTTTTTAATCTCTGGGAAAAGCCTGAGGCTCTGTAATTTCCCAAGTGTAATTCAGTCTTCTTTGCTCTTCATATTTAATTCCAGTCTCAGTTTATTTTCCATATACAGAAATATCACATCATCTATCCAATAATTAAGTAAGAACAGATCATATGAGTGGGTTTCCAATTAAATGTTTATCATAGTTTGTAATATAAGGAAAATATATCCACTTGGTTTTTCCTGTTTAGATGATTTAATTTGCTGAATGGCTTTAACTCTCATTTAGGATTTTCTAAAAATATTTTATGTTTTGATGCAAAGGACAATTTCATCTATAAATAGATGCATAACCATCCATAGAAAATCTCTTTTAAAGTTTGTTTTCACAATAGCCATCCTTCACGACTCTGGAAAATGCCTTTGCAGAACATACCTGTTTTATGCCCTACTAGTTATCATCAAAGAGAAACTGAACAATTCTCTCTATCGTTACAAAGCTTCCTCAGAATACTCTCAAGACCCTACATAGCATAGCTTAAATAGCCTCATAGCTTAAATAGTTACTTGATTCCCCTATCTTCTTCTTAGTATTATCCTTTCTATGAATCTGGTTTTATTTTTAATCTTCAGTCTAATGATTCAAAGTTCCGAGTGTACGCAGAAAGCTGATTGTAAAATAGTTCCCATATCAGTAACTAGTTATTTCCTGTCTATTAGGATATAGCAAATTTTCTTTTTAAAAAATATTGCTTAATTTTTGTTATCTCCAGAGCCTTTCAAATCTCTCCTTCAAGAAAGTACTTAATGACAAATGGACTTGAATTTTCAATGTAGCCCATAATCATTTGTCCTTTTTTCTTTAATTTTGAGCCATGATGTTCACCATGTTTATTTTTCTTTTCTTCCCTCTGCATGCCTTTTCAGTGAAGTCACTGAGTACGATATTACATAGTGATTCAATTTATGTCGTTTTCTTGAGATTTTCCACAAAAGTTTATCTACTTTTACATCTTCTGCTACAGAAGTTGTTATAGAATTAGCTATTATATTGATAGTGGTCCTCTAACTAATTATGCTCATCATGGATAATGTAAGAAAAGGTGAGCAAGAGTCATTTATTCTTGCCTTTGGATGCATGACAATAGTGATAACCATAACCCTTTAACTTAAAAAACCCTCTTCAAAGCATTATTTGCAGTATCCTTAAGTCTTCTTGTTTCTCATTATAAGGTAAGTGTTGAGTGATACAATTCTTTTCCTTTATTATTAAGTCCACTAATTTGTCAAATTTACCACCTTCAGAGTGCCAAGGTATATTTCAAAAATATGTTTTAGTGATATCCTTGATTTCATTTTACATACTTTCCCCCTTTCATCCCTTTCGTATCACTCTCTCAGGGATTCATTCTTTATGAGAAAAGATTATAAAAATCAGCTAAATCGATAACACATTGAAAAAGAACATGACTATGCAACATTTTACACTTGTGACTGCAAAACAGACATGGAAGGGATGTCTTCTCATATGTCTTGTTTAGGAATAAGTTTAGTGTTTATAGTTTTCCAAAACAGAATTTCAATTGCTTTAGAGTTACTATTATTTCCTGTCTGGACAGTGAATCATTTAAAGTCCAAGGGTTTTAAAAAATAGTTCTTATGTTTTAAAAAATAATTCTAACAATGCAGCTCCCACGATGGTTAAATGTAGTCTAGGATAAAAGCAGATAAAAGCTGCCAGGAAAAAGGTTAAAAATAGTTGTCAAGGAGATTCCCTGGGGTCTGAAGACCTCTCTACTGAAGTCCTAAAAACTGCTCTCATACTATTTTTTTCCCAGATCTCAGTCAGATACCCTCTAGGGGTAGATATCATAAACTATTATAGGTCTGAACTATACCTGCCTTGGTAATGGTTCTTGTTAGTGTTATGGGAATTTAAAGAGTTAATCCATTTCATCCCTATTCTGGCCCACAAACATTTCCATTTACAATTTTGTTGTCCTCGTTCATATTGTTTTTTTCTGCTCTACTTATATCACCTTGTATTTGTTAATATGTCTTTTCATGTTTTTCCGTATTCATGATGTTCCTCATTTCTTGCAGCAAAATAATATGAAGGATTGTTTTAATTTTCATTTCTCTTATTGTAATTCAAAGCATTCTATCATATTGTTACTAATAGTTGGCAATCTAATATTGAGAAGTTGATTCATATCCATTGACCATTTATTTATTGGGGAATTTGTTCTGATATTTTATTTTCCCTTACTTGTGTTTATATTTTACCTTTCAAATATTTACAGAGATATTTAATTCAAAGTTTTTTCTCCAAAATAATTCATTTTCCGTATCACAAGTACATTGAATTTTGTATTCTAATGCTTTTCAATCTCAAATAATAATCTATTTCATCTTTTGTAATCGCCTGTATTCTTCATTAAGAGTTCAGCCCTGCCCACTGCTAGGAAAGGTATAGAATTTGTATTTTTTCTAATATTTATGGTATGATCTTTTAGTTTTAAGATCATGAATTCATTTTTGCATTTATTATAGAATATGATGCCTGATGCCTAATTGCTGCCAGTCTTAGTTCCAGTTTTCCTTGAAGTTCATATCAAATAGGAATTTTCTTCTTGCTATTGTGCTATTTCTTTTCAGTTGTGTCCAATCCTTTGTGCCTTTATTTGGGACTTTCTTGGCAAAGATCCTAGAATACTTCGTCATTTCCTTCTCCAGTTCATTTTATAGATGAAGAAACTGAAGCAAACAGGGTTAAGTGACTTCTCCAGAGTCACATAGTGTCTGAGGTCAGATAGGAAATCAGGAAAATGAGTCATCCTGACTTCAGGTGTGATGCTCTATCCACTGTACCACCTAGCTGCCCTCTATTTTGGGCCTTATTGAACCATGGGCTATTGAGTCTAATAATTTCTGATTGCATCAAGCCTTTTCTTCTTTTTTGATCTACTTTTCTATTATTAATCAGTACAAAATGTTTTTATTTCTAAAAAATGTGCTATTTACATTAAATACATTTATACACAGGCACACACAAACACACACACACACACATATGTTTAAATATTTCCAAAAAAATTTGATTTTCTTACCTCACCCATGGTGGAAGTGTAGAGGCTAATTGAGGGCTCCATCCCAGAACTAATCTGCAAAGGAGCTTCTCTGTTTCTATCTGGCTTCACCCCTGCTCGGGCAACTGGTATCTCCCATATTCTCGAATCCCTGTCTTATGAACCTATTCCCATTCTCTCCTATCCCTGCCATTTTCTATTGACCATATTATTCTTGGTTGATATAAATCATTTTTCTCCTTTCATAGACACACCTATAGAGATTCCCTTAGGCATATTGTAGGGTTTTTTTTCTGGGTTCCTAGTCTTGAAACTACCTTTCATCAGTATATCTAGTTTGTATCAACTTAGGATGCAGACTGAAATAGCTGTTTGGAGATTCTCCTAGGACTATGATATCCCAGCAGAGTCCTGGTTGAAATGCCTTAAATTGATTGATTCAGTGGAAGATATTGTAGCTTTGTTCACAACTAGAGCGCACCTCTGATTGACTGGCTCATTAAACATTAACTTCATTAAACAGCTGATCTCATCTAATAGAGGTATTGGAGCAACAAAGTGGCTCAGCAGATGGAGAACCAGACCTGAAGGGAGGGGGATCTGAGTTCAATTCTACCCTCAGATTCTTACTAGCTCTGTAACCCTGGGCAAGTTACTTAACCTTGTTTGTCTCATTTTCTCATCCGCAAAGTGAGTTTGAGAAGGAAGTGTCAAACCACTCTAGTATCTCTGTCAAGAAAACCCAAACAGGGTCACAGAGTCAGAAATGACTGAAATGACCCCAATACAACAACAAAAATAAGGGTCTTACGGCTAGGTGGGGTGATTGATTGAGTCAATTGACCCTCCTCCTTAGGAAGGTACTTTTTCCTAACAGATTTACATTTAAGCATTGTATGGCCTCTTAATAGTCCTAGCAGTTTGACACATGCATATTAAGTTACATACATACTTTATTTCCAGATTTTCTACCTTAATAGCACATCAATTCTTTCCTTCTCTCATGTTACAATACACACACACACACAACATTTCATCTAGATCTCTATTAGTAAATGATTATACCATTTGACCGAACTCATTGAAGTATTTGATAGCTTTGAGTTACATTATGGATAAAGTAAAAAAAAAAAATCCTTATATTCTTAGCTCTTAACCAAACTACTCGAGTCATTTCTCATACTTTCTCATTCACTCCAAACTTATTTATCTATGCATACTTCTCAAATCCTCTTTATCTAATCCTTTCACTTTCATTCTGATTCTTTTCTAGGCTATCTTTTCTCCTCGTTTCCTATACCTAAACCTGACAGATCATCTTCTCTGTTTAAAGATTTTAAGATGTTATTACATTCGTGTATTCATTTAGAATCTTTTTGTTCATCCCAGTTTAAAAAAATAGAACTTTTACATATATTTGCCCTAATCTTCCTCCTACTTAAAAAAGTAACCTTTCTACCAGGCACTAAAAGAGACTTTCTGAGGAGGTCTTGTACTTTGGCATACCTTAGTCTAGTCAAACTCAAATGAATGGGAATGAGGCCATTAATTCATACATAAAGATCTATTTTGGCCACATATTGACTTAATTTGAAGATTTAACGTTTTCTAGGTTTAATAGTATTTTTATTTATCTTGTCGTATTATTATATTAAAAACTAATTACATTTTAATATGGTTTGGTTGCCATTAGGAATGTTCTAGACCATAAGCATGCAGGCTGCTCATGACACTATGTTTCAGTGTATTGGCCAATTGGATTCTAGAAGTAAATTGCCTATTCACCTTTCCTAGTGCTCCTAACAGTGGTACTAGAGCTCCATTTCAAGTTGGCTCAGGGTCCCAGGACAGCACTGGTGCCATAGCCCCTAGTTGCACAGAGGGGAGAAAATGTTAGAAGACATTTGCCCTATGCTGGTATTCTCTAGGTTATACAACTAAAGAGCTAGAATCTCCCCTTTCAAAAGGAATAAAATGAGACAATACTTTTATCGATAACTGCCATAGGTTTCACAATGCATTAGTTCAACGTTTTCATTTTGTTGTTCCTATGAAGTATGCAAATACATCCATGGCAATTTGTCATAGATTACAAACCTGTACTGGTAAACTCCATGTAATAAATTTATTCAAGTGAACAATTCTTCAGTTCAAGTTTGGTTCAAATCACCACATTAGAATCTGAAATTTCTTTTTTATATTACCTATATTAGATATTTCTTAAAGATTCATAGACTACAAAAGCATTAAGGAGCCTTAAGCATTATCTACTCTAACCTTTTATAGACAAGGGACTTGAGAGGTACAATGACTTGCCTAAAGTCATGCAGGTACTTAATTGCTGAATCAAACTCAAGTCAAGAGACTCTTACTTCAAAGGTTCTTAATCTGTGATATAAGAACTTTGTCTGGTCTGCGTTCTGAAAAGTGGAGAGACAATGCTAGAAGACCAAATGACAGATGTCAAAGAACAAAGGTGTCAAGTCTGTTATGGGTTTTGAAGTCAGTCCAGCAATATCAATGCCTTGAGGAATGAGAGGTAACTCTCAGGATGGTAGACGAACTAAGTACTCATCTGACTGTGAGACTACTGCTGCATTTGGATGTGAATTGTCTGGGATTCATGGCGTATAGTAATTGGGTTAAGGATGAATGGACACAGATTTCATATAGTTTGGGCTCACCAAGTTCATATCCAAACACACCATTAATTTTGTTGACAGAAGAGTCCTTATCTCATCTACCATCCTGAGAGTCACTTTTCACTCTTCAAGGTGCTGATACAGGCTGGGTACAAAAGATGGCATAGACTTAATCCTCAGACTCCTGGACTATTGATTTGCTTTCCTTACTTTTTAAAACTCACAAGGTCATAGTGGCCATATTAATTTCTATTTAAAATGTAAGAACAACACACAGGGAAAGAAATGAAGCCAGATCTGCACTTATGTCTTCCTGACTCTAGGGCCAGTGCTCTACCCATTGTGCCACCTAGATACTCCATCCCTAATCACTTGATCATGCTTGGAGCTCTGCTTCAGGTTCTTTTTATTGTGAATTGGATTTTATGGCCCATACTTCCATTATATGTGAACATGATTTTTCCACAAGTTGGCTCCCCAGACTCTTCTATTTGAGGAAGGTACTCTGGCTTGTATTCAATCCCTTCTCAGTGGAGTAATCATATTTAGATTTAAGTTCAGTTTTGGAATGGAATATTATCTAGAACAGCCTTCTTCTAAATCAGATTATTCAGAAATTATCTTCAAATGCTAGATTTCTAGAAAATTTCTAGATTTCTAGAAAATTTCTCGATTTCTAGATTTTCTGGAAAACTCTAAAGGAGTTTCCATTAACTGCCCATTGTAGTATCTTACCTAGGACTGTTCTCCATAAGCAATTTCCCATGCTATAAAATTTCTCCTCATTCCTTTCCCCATCAAAACATTTCTTAGGGCCAGGATCTCATTTAGATATCAGGGTAAAAAGTAGTGTGATACTAAGCAACACAAATATATAAATAGAATGTCATATCTATTATTAAATGTAATGCTTCACCAATTGAATGACTATTACATAATGTATTTCTAGTCACTTCTAGGTATTTGGGGTGAGAAGTATTTTATCAGATCTCTCAATCTGATATTGAATTCTGAATATGAGCAAAGCCAGTCCTTTCAAAAAGCAGTTGAATTAGGATTCTATCACCAGATTTGATTTTAACTTGGTAGTGACCTAGGAACAAAACACATCCCTCTGTATAACTCAGTTTCTTCACCAATAAAAGTAGGAATACCATCTCATAATGACAAATTTAGGATTAAATTAAATAATAGGTATGAAAGTATTTTGAGAGAGATACTCTCTATATCACCAATAGTATTAATAGTGAAATAGTGATATCTATTCTCTTCCTCTTACAATATTCCTATCATTCTCCTTCTGACAATAGTCAGTGAGCAAGCACAACTGTTTGCTACTAATAGGATACTTTTTCTGAATATCCCTAAGTCATTTTAAGCAGGCTATGTGAAAGGTTCTAGCCATATCTACATCTACTGACAATTACGAAAAGAACCATTTAAAACAACAGAAATCAAGAAAAGTAAAATCACTAAGGTTTTACATCCCATAAAGGATGCAAGAAGAAGACACTTGAATCAAGAGTTGCTCTGGGGGTCTATCTGTGGTTGAAGTCAGGGCAATTTGGAGTCTAGGAATGCCCCAGGAGACTGGCCTAAAGAGTGCAGTCTGAAGTTAATTCAATTCAGAACCAAAGCCTAGAGTTACAGGACGCCAGCTATGGCACAAGGAAACGTTCAGTGGCAAATATGACCCAAGTCCTCCGACTCTGCCTCCAGAAAATAAATGGATGCTACAACCTGTGTCTGAAGGGAGAAATCCCCTGACCCAAACCAGTATTGTCACCCCCATTTAGGGCTGTGAAGAAGACAGGCACTAATTCCAGGCAATTAGAGTTTTTCTCAATAGATGAGTATAATCTATCCCAGAGGACTGTCATATAACACTAATGCATTATAAGACACAGGAATACAAAAAATATTCAAACATCCATTCAATCCTTCAGCAATCATTTTAGAGCATCTACTGTGTACCATGAACATTAGACACAGGGATACAGAAATGATTAAAAATGAAACAGACCCTCTGCTTAAAAAGTTATTTTTTATCAGGATCACTTAGCTGTTATCAGGCATCTCTAATCTGATTCATCCTTCTTATTCTTTAGTCCTACCCCTTCTAAAACTCCCAACAGATATATTTAAGCCTACATTTTATTGTGATTCCAATGGTACACACAGAGTATTTAGTCTGCAAATCATCATAGGTATATGTCATATTCCTTAACTTCAGTTCAAAGCAAAACAAAACCAAATTTCACTTAACCCTACCACTCATTCAGTCTTGCATCCTTTTTTCTTTTATAGGCAGATTCTTGTTGATTCCATTTCTTCTCCTTAATTTCTCATTCTCTTGTGATACAATGTCCTAGCCATTGGACAGAAACTGCACTCTTCGACTTTTCATTAATATAAAAAATGGTCACTATAAGAATGTTTCTCAGTCCCTTTTTTGCTTGGCTGCCCTTCCTCTTAGATATTCTCCACATCTTTCTGGCATTTGTTACTCTAGTATTTCTTTGTCCTTCCCCTCCCTATTTAATTGCTCCTTCTCAGTTTCATTTGTTAGATCATCATCCATGTTCTATACCCCAAGGCTCTGGACTTGGTCCTCCCTCTGCATATTTTCTTTCTTGATGATCTCATCAGCAGATCAATTCATTTTAATTCCACAAACATTTATTAAGTAGCCCACTCTCTGCCAGGATGGTGCTAGTGTTGGGGATACAAATATGGAAAAAGAAAGAGTTCCTGCCCTCAAGGAGCTTACAGTCTAATAGTGGAAGATCCCATTGTTTCAATCTATACCAATTCTACACCAATCTCTCCTGAAATCAAGTCCTCTATCAGTTGTAGTCTGTCTCCACCTGGTTGTCCCACTGATTTCTTAAATTCAGTATGTGCCAGATAGCACATACCATATTTTCTCTTCAATCCATCTTTACTCTAAGGTACCCCCTCCCCTTTTTTGGAGAGTTCCACCATCCTTTCAATTACCCAGGGTCATAACCCTTGAGTCATCCTCTATTTTTGCTCATCTGTCACCTCTATTTACAAATAGTTGCCAAGATTTCTAAATTCTATCACTATAACATCTTTCAAATATGTTCCCCTTTTCTCTACTCATTCAATCAACACCCTAGTTCATAAACTGAACTACTGCAATACCTTTCTTATTGATGTCTAATCTTATTATCTTTCTTTTCTGTAATCCGTCCACCACATTGTTGACAGTTTAAATTCCTATAACACATGCTCTGATCATATCACAACCCTATTCAGAATCTTTAATATCTCCCTATTGCCTCTCAAATAAAACATAAACAGTCCAGCATTTCAATTCAACCAAAATCTGATTCTCATTTACTATGTAAGACATTTTATGTCATCACACTCATCACCCTTTATGAACTCTGCAATTTATCCAAACTAGATTAAAAAATTTCCCTCAACTTGATAGGCCAATTCCTATCTTTATGTCTTTGCATTATCAGTCTTCATGCCTAAAATGTGTTTCCTCTTCAGTTTCATCTAGCTTTCTTCAAGACTCGTTTCAAAAGCAACCTTCTTCTTGAAGCTTTTTTTTTTTTAGTTTATAACCTGCCCCAAAGTTATCAGCACTTTCTCTCTAATCAAATTAGTTTACAATTACTTATCTGTACATGCAGTTTGAATGCAGATTCCTTGATAACAGGAACTTTCTGTTTATCTTAGCATCTGGCATGGTACTTCACTCATAGGAATTGTTTAGTAGTTATGAATGGAATGGAATTAATTATTAATGGAATGAAATTGACTATATTTTCTAGGTTTCTTTGGGAAAGAACCTTAATCATTAGAAGGCAGCAATAAGAGACAGAAACATCAGGGGTGAAAGAGTTCAGGACTTTGATATGTGGAGAAAAGAGAAGGGGAAAAAAAAGATGAAGGGGATGAAGTGTACTATCAAGAGACTGTGGTATTTAGGGAGAGATAGTATTGTAAAATAAAATTAATGCTTAATTTCAAATCAGAAAACATATGCTTAGATCTCCATTTTGCTCCTTAAAACTTGGATGACTTTAGGTCAGTCGTCTAACTTTTCTGAAACCTCAGTTTCCACATCTATAAAATGAGGTGATTCCACTAGACAATGTTTCAAATCTATTACAAGTCTAATTCCCATGATCTGAAAGTAATAATAGAAAGGAAAATTCCTTTGTCTAAATACACAATAGATGTTGCCAATAAGCTTTAGTTTACATCTAAATTATATAGTACAGTTATACTTTTACATGCATAAATTACATTTATTGTTTTTGTTCACTCATTACAATTCTGTTCAACTCTTCACAAGTCCATTTGGGACTTTCTTGGCAAAGATGCTAGAGTGGTTTGCCATTTACTTCTCTAACTCATTTTGCAGATGAGGAACTGGGGCAAACAGGGATACGTGACTTACCCAGAGTCACACAGCTAGTAAACATCGGAGGCTAGATTTGAACTCAGGAAGTTGAATCTTCCTGACTTCAGGTCTAGTGCTCTATCTGCTGGTGCCACCAAGCTGCCTCAATATATCAAATATACATGTTATAATTATAAAGTAATGATAGTTTTTTTTTAAAATCTCATAGGATTAGTATTAGTACTTTACCATTACTTTGAAATCTGGTCATATTTAGCCCTAACCCTAGAGGTACCTAAAAAATCCAAAGAAGTTCCCACTAAGCTCCAAAGGAATTTTGCTAATATACAACAACATGGGGTTTAATTTTTATTAGTAGATTCAAAGGTACATATAATCTGTTCAGACCGGTACATTTGTTAAAAAAAAAAAAAGAGTTAACATCCCAAGTTTAGTCCAGAATGTAAGACAATCTAAAGGAATGTTCTGGGACAGTCCTACCTCAGGCCAATCTGGAAAGTTTAGATTCAATGGTGAAACAAAATGAGACGCTCAAAGGTCTTTCAATGTTTTTTTTTTGTTGTTGTTGTTTTTTACTTAGCCATAACAAGAGAAAGAATCAAAAAGGACAATTTAATTGATCCACTGAGTAAAGCTCCCTTACTGAGCTACTATCATGATCTAGTAGCCAAGCTTCAGAATGCCTCTGAAGCATCTTGTGGTTGCTTTGTACTCAAGAAATGAGGAAGTAGTATTTAAGTCCCCTGATCCAATCAAGTTTCAAGGAAGGAGAGCATCCTACAGCAATCTTTT
>CM053771.1:343805918-343821026 GCA_028658325.1 Potorous gilbertii | reverse complement strand
TGAAATAAATATTGAAAGAATCCATCAATCACCTCTTAAAAGATATCTGAAAAGAAAAACTTCTAAGGATATTGTAGCCAAATTCCAGAGTTCCCAGGTCAAGGAGAAAATATTGCAAGCAGCCAGAAAGAAACAATTTGAGTATTGTAGAAATACAATTGGAATTGCACAAGATCTAGCAGCCTCTACATTAAGGGTTCGAAGGGCTTGGAATATGATATTCTAGAAGTCAAAGAAGCTAGGATTCAAACCACCTACTCAACACCTACTCAACAAAACTGAGTATAATCACCTACTCAACAAAACTGAGTATAATACTTCAGGGGGGAAAATGGTCATTCAATGAAATACAGGACTTTCAAGCATTCGTGGTGAAAAGAACAGAGCTGAATAGAAAATTTGACTTTCAAACACAAGAATCAAGAGAAGCATGAAAAGGTAAACAGGAAAGAAAAATCATAAGGGACTTACTAATGTTGAACTGTTTATGTTCCTACATGGAAAGATAATATTTTTAACTCTTGAGTCTTTTCTCAGTATTTGGATAGTTGGCAGAATTATATACATATAGACAGAGAGCATAGGATGAGTTGAATAGGAAGGTATGAAATCTAAAAAATAAAATTAAGGGATGAGAGGAATATATTGGGAGGAGAAAGGGAGAAATGAAATGGGGCAAATTATCTCTCATAAAAGAGAAAAGGAAAATATTTTCAATGGAGGAGAAAAGGGTTGAGGTGAGAGGAAAAAAGTGAAGCTTACTCTCCTCACATTTGACTTAAGGAGGGAATAATATGCACACTTAATTTGGTATGAAAATCTATCTTACACTACAAAAAAAGTAGGGGAGAAGGGAATAAGTGGGTTGAGGAAGGGTAAGTAAAAGGAGGGGGTAATTAGAAGTAAACAATTTCGGGAAAGGACAAGGTCAAAAGAGAGAATAGAATATATAGAGGGCAGGATAGAATGGAGGGAAGTAATGTTACTCTTTCACAACATGACTTGTATGGAAGTCCTTTGCATAACTACACTTGTACAACCTATATTGAATTGTTTGCCTTCCCAGTGGGGATGGGTGGGGAGGGAGAGAAGAGAAAGTTTTAAAAATGAATGTTCAAAATTGTTTTTGCATGCAACTGGGAAGTAAGAAATACAAGTAATGGAGTATAGAAATCTATCTTTCCCTTCAAGAAAATAGAGGAGATGGGGATAAGGGAAGGGAGGGGTGTGATAGAAGGGAGTGCAGTCTGGGAGAAGAGGCAATCAGAATGCATAATGTTTTGGGGTGGGGGGAGGGGAGAGATGGGGAGAAAATTTGGAACTCAAAATCTTGTAGAATTGAATGTTGAAAATCAAAAATAAATAAATAAATTAAGAAATAAAGTACACTGATTTAATCTTCATTGATAACTAGTAATTATAAAGGAAAAGATTCAGTTCTTATACCTATTCATTATACCACACCATCCTAAGAATTTTCTGAAACTTTGACTTCTGAGTCTGCTATAAGTAAGGTTAGATAAGTGGTAATCTTGCCCAACCAACTTTCAGGATGGTTTGTAAGAAGCTTGTTTTATTAAGTTCTTAACATTAGACCTTGTGCATATTATACATCAAGCACTATATAAATGTTAGCTATTGTGATTTTCAGTACTCTATTCTATGTTTCCTTTTATCATGCAAATTCTATTAACTATCTTTGTGTTCTGTGAAGTCCTCAGGAACTTGAGAGGGATCTTGCTCTGCCAGCGTCAGACCAAACTCCTTAAAATTTTTGCCTGGGCCAAAAACCTGTTCTTCACCATAAATATTAGAGTGAGAAATTTAAAAACAATGACTTACAATACTGAACCAAGTACACTTTGAGTTAAACTATGACAGGTTTGAATTTGAACTTGTAAAGTCATATATTTATTTTCTAGCACTATTAATGCTTACGTTGTGAAAATTGGTAACACTGTTATATTTAGAAAAAAAAATGACCTCGTAATTTAGATAACAGGTTATAAATTCAGTTGTTAAAGAGTCGGATAAGACTGCTATGTCAAGTATATTATTTATTAAGATTATAATGATAGTTTCAAAAATTTCTTCCTTGTTTTACCTAATAAGATGTTCGAGAGCTGCTATTTGACATGGTTATAAATTTTTTCAGCTCTACAGTTGATAGAAGTTCTATAATGCTTAATTCTGAGAGCTATGAGATCAAGAGATGAAAGATCTAGTTTCCATACTTAACTAGAGTGAGAAAGCTTAGTAATCAGTTCAAATTATAAATCAGATTATGTTAAGGGAATAAATTGCTCCTAAATTTGTGAAGCTATGTTAAAGCCATGTGTGATAGGATGATTTTCTCTGTAAGGTATTTGGAAATTCACCTGACTAAACTAATATCATCTGATTAGTACTGAATTTTGTTTCATGCAGTTAATTTACATTTGTGATATTGTGAATTATCATGTTTCTAAATGTTCTTCTATTATGAAATTTGTTACACTACTGTGTCAGATATGCTGTTAGGAATGCAGTTTCTCTCTTAATCTAGATGTTGCTGGATTATGAACTGAATTATTAAAAGAAAGTATGTGAAAACTGTTATATTATTGTATCATCCCTGCTGAAATCATTTATTTTGTATTCTGAAGTTCTGTAATTTAAGAAACTGGAAATTTTCAGGCTTGTAAATAGTAAAAGAGGAAGTTTAATCTGAAATTATTTGACTATCACTTATAAAAAACTGTGAAATGATTGGTTACTAGGAATTATTATGATAAGGTTTAGTAGCTCTGTGAAAGAATCTGTATTTTGCTCCACTTAGAAAACTAAATCCTGCCGTCTACTGCCAATTCTCCTTGATGAGAGGGGGAATTAAATAGGAATATGTTTATAGTATAAGACTGTTTATTATGAATTATTAAGTTATATTTGGATTAGTCTATACTGATGCTACATCTTTAACCAACTTAGGCTTAACAGACTAGTCTCAGAAATACATTTTTGCTTTAAAGAATTAGTAAAATATCATCTATTCACTATCTATGTGAACTTACAGAATAACTATTTTATTAAATTCTAATAATTGCCTTTTTTCAACAGTTTGAATTTTAGCCTGTATTTGAGAAAGGGTAATAGTAAAAAAAATAATGTTATGTAGAATCTTTTGTATAATTTCAGAAAGTCTGATGACTTTTTATTTACTAGCTAATTTATTGCAACAACTGGAAAGTGTTCATAGCAATTGTATCCAAACCAAAATTTGTTTTCTGAGGTGAAATCTTTTGGGGCTGTGCATTTTCTTTTTAAATTTCATTTTCAAGTATGTTGTGTCCTCAAGTCAACCAATGTTTCCACCAGGGAAAATGCCAGCAGCTCAATGGAAATGAAGTCTGTGATCTATGGAGAGTGGATATCTATCCCTAGGAAAATGGCTGGAGTGGGAGTGGGGGGAAAGGAGACCTTGGGAAGGCTAAGGTACAACCCTCTTGATTCAGTTTCCCATACAGGATATCTTCCTACCTGGCTAATTCTTATCCTTTCTGTGGTATCCCATCATATACTTGGCTATTTACACTGTTCTCACCTGAAATCAAATGGAACTGATGTGGATACAAACGGTACCCTAAGGGTCAGTAAGGGTCATTTTCCCAGGCTCTCTGAGGGGGTTTGGGTCTTCTTCTATAACCCATCCTGTAACTAATGCCCTTTCCCTCTTATCTTGAAATACCAGGGAACTTGTACTAAAAGAATTGCTTTTATCCCCCTTATATGTGTTCCTTATCCTGTCATTCATCTTCCTCACGCTGTGACATGATTTTTCCTTATCTTGTAAGCAATTACCTTCATCACTTTTTTTGTACTTATCCTATCCTATCCCTATCCCCCATTAGAAACCCTAAAAATTATGTTATCAACCTACAGGCTATGTAGATTTCTGTCTATATAAGTGAGATTCTTTTCCTATATCGGGGTCTTTGCTTAGTTCCTTGCTAAATCCCAGGCCCATGTGCTTTTGCATCAATAAAGCTCCCTTTGGCTAAAGAGAAGGTCTAAGTGAATTCTTCCAAATCTGAGCCAGTTTTCCCAACTCTGACCTCAACAGAACTAAGGATGTTTTATTCTATTATACATGTATTGAGTCATCCTATGCCCTTGGACTTTGGCTTGGAGTACCAATATTGATGCTGCTATAGTGATACTAACCTGCTTCTTCCTCTCATAGGAAAACCTTTACAACTAGGGCAAATTAAACCATATCTATCTATCTATCTATCTATCTATCTATCTATCTTGTCTGTCTGTCTGTCTAATCTATCTATCTAATCTTTATTGTTGCAATACCTTAGCACCTCCTATTGTTTTTAATCTGAGATTATAGTCATTTCCATACCCTGAGCAACTTCGTAAATGGGTATTTGGCCTTGTCATATGCTTGTTTATAACTATATACTATAAGTAGTTACATTTTTAAAAAATGTTATAGGAATTATTAGACAATGGTGTAAGAATTTGTGAGACCAGAATACATAGCTATTAATTAGTACATCATAACATCAGAAACATTGTTTTGAGGGAAAAAAAATCAGTGCAATTGGTTTTTTTTAAAAGAGAGTAAATTATAGAATATCTTATGCTTCCTCACAGAAAAATCAATTTTTTTTTTGCTCAGGTTTATCATTTATTTGGGATTAACACCTGTGTATTGAGCATGTCCTAAAATGCAAATGTGTTTTAAAATTCATGACTTTTAAGTGAATTTATTTGTGTACTAGAGGTTTCTTTCTATATAGCAAGGTTGAGCCTGATCCCCTCCAACTCTTGGTGGATTAGTGACTTTTTCAGCTGGCTCCTTGTAAGTCTGGGCTCCCTCCTTAGTCTAGTATTATCATTTTTCTGTTTCTCCTTTTCAGATGTTGCCCTGCTTGTTCAGCAAAACTTGGAACTATGACCAATATAATCATGATCCTGAATGTATCAAACTCCTCGATACCTCTCTTGATCAGTGAAATTTGTCTTGACTTCATCTCTGCCCTGACCTCAGAGGCCAAAACTGCCTGAGGATGATGATGGAGCTGATCCAAATCAAGTAAAAGCAATTCTGTGGTTTCTTTAAAAACCACAGAATTGTTGCACCTGGGGAGGGCTGTTCTACACAGATGTCACCATACTCGGAGCCTCCCCAGTTTTCTCCATGGACTTTTGACTATTTTGCAAAACAAGTCACATAACAGCTTTTCAAGACTCACCCTGTTGAAATGCCTTTTACATGCACTTTATAGGCACTGCATGTACCAAATTCCAATTTCTTTGCTTAATTAAAGATCCTTGCTACTGTAACCTTTGCAGTCTTTTATTTTGGGTTGGTATTTTTATTTCTGGTTCTCAAATGTATGGCAAAAATATTCAAGTATTCTATTGGAGAGACTTCTTAAACTGGGGATAAGTATCTGTTTTCTTTGTATATATTTTATATTTACTTATATGGATACATCTCTTTCTCCCTAGAAAAATGTAAGCTTCGTGAAAGCAAGCCATTGTATCCCTAGACCCTAGCCCAACATCTAACAACACACAGCAAGCACTTAATAAATGCTTATTTGACCAAGTATATATATGTATGTGTATATGTATATGTATTTGTGTGTATGTGTACATATGTGTATATGTGTATGTATGTGTGTGTATGTGTGTTTATATGTGTGTATATGTGTGTATATATGTGTGTATATATGGAGAGAGAGATATGACCTGAAAACTTTGTTAAATAAAAGCCAACAGACTAAATGTATGTGTTATTAATCAATTAATTAATTCCCCTTAAAGAAAACAGTAACATAATGCACTATGGAGTCAGAAAAATATTGACTGACTGACAGTACAGAAATAGACTGTCTTAAATACATTTTACCATGAGAAAGGAACTTTCCTAGTTGAACAAATCATAAATTTAGTAAGACAAGACAATTAACGAAGTAGTGTCAATTGGTTTTATAATCCCAAGCTGTGTGAATCTCCTTTCCGTAGCATGTGACATAAGATAAAGAGAAAATCCCACCACTCTGATGGCAGGCCTCCTGCTGACACAGGAAAGGGTACCTTTAACAAAGTTTCAATTGAAATTACAACCCAGGACATCTGTGTTTTTTTTCCTTATCACTAAAATGCAGGAGAAGGGTCTCCTAAGGAAATTACTAAGTCAGCCCTATTTACTTCACTGACAAAAGGCATTCTCTGAGTTTACTTAATATAACAAAGGAGATTATTAGGTCCAGACTCTTCCTAATTCAAGGTTTGGCCCTTTTTAAAGTCCAAAATTTACATTAAATATTATCTATCTATATGTATGTATGAATGTATATATACACATATACGCACATATACGTATGCTTGTTTGCCTCTTATACATACATGCACACATGCCTGTTTGACTCTTTAAACTACATTTTCAGGTCAACACATGTAAAAGCAATTTTTAACATTCATTTTTTAAAACTATGAGTTTCAAATTCTCTCCCTTCCTTCTAGTCCACTTCCCTCATTGAGAAGTCAAACAATTCAATGTAGATTATACATTGTGTGTAATGCAAAACATATTTCCATATTAGTCATGTTGTGAAGAAAAACATGGACCAAAAAAATTCAAGAAAAATAAAGTAAAAAAAAAATGTGCTTCAATCTGTGGTCTGAGCTTTTTGTCTGAGAATGGATAGTATCTTTCATCACAAGTCCTTCAGAGCTCTCTTGGATCATTGTTTTTCTGAGAACAGCTAAGTCATTCACAGGTGATCATCTTACAATATTGCTCTTTATTTCTTATAGCATAATAGTATTCCATCACAGTCTTAAAGTACCATTTGTTTCAGTCATTCCCCAGTTGAAAGGCATTCCCTCAATTTCCAATTCTTTGCCACCAAAAAAGAGCTGTTATGAATATTTTTGTATATATAGATCCTTTTCCTTTTTTTTTTTTTGTTTTTTGACCAAGTGCTTAAATGACTACCATGTATAAAATATTTGTTCTGCTTGGTCATAGAGGGCAAAATTAGGAAGATTGAGTCAATAAAGACAGGCAGACTTGGGGTCAGTTTCAGGAAAATTTCAGTAAGAATTAAAACAATACCAATATGAGAGTTGATTGTGGGAAAGTTCTACTCTTATTCTGAGCTAGAGGATCTGAATTCTCTTATCATTTGCATATCTAGCATGCAAGGCACTTGCCTTTCTGTGTTTGTTTCCTCATTTTTAAAACAACAGGTTTAGACTAGGTCAGGTGTTCTTAAATATTTTGTGCATGTTTTTGGACACATTTTGCAGTCTGGTGAAACATATAGATTCTTTTCAGAATAATGTTTCTGAATGCATGAAATGACCTACTTAAAATTGCAAAGAAAAATAGCTATCATTTCCTTTATTTAATTCACAGACCCTAGGTTAAGAACTCCTAGTATAAATGATTTCTAAGATCCCTTTCTATTTTTGGGAAATGCTAACTAAAAGGTTAAAAATAACCGATAAAATCTGGCTCAATACTGTTCCATTATAATAATTTTTCATTTTTTTAAACTTAGACTCATACTCAGATTTTAGGGTTTTTTAAGACAGTCAGTAACTTAGATTTTTTTCTCTGCTTAAACATTTTTAGGTTTTATGTATGAAAAGTAGTGGAACATAAATATTTTGAGGGCATGGATTTGGTATCCTTCATCCCTACCACAGTATATTGCAAATAGTAGGATTTCAATTCATGTTGGTTAAACTTATTTGCTGAGAACACTGGGTAGAGCTCTATGGTCTCATTTCATATTATATGACAATATAAGTCAATATAAGCTTGCAAGATGAAATAACAAAAGAAAATAATCATGGAAGCATTCATAAAAAAAGAAACCTTCCTCATTTATGTGATAAGCCATTCGTTATCTAATCATAGCCTATTTTAAATAGGTTTTATTTCACCTCATTCAATTTGAAAAAAAGATTAGTAGGGCATCTCTGCTTCTCACTATTAAGAGACTATTAGGGTGAATTTGCAGAGTTTGAAAAATGTATTATATATATTTAATTAATAGAAAGAGATCTCCAGTACTATTACAGGAAGTGGAAAACGTGGCTTAGAAAATTATTTGATTTGAGGATTGATGGTATAGGACATGCAGAAAGGAAATAAAGTAACAGGATTGACATGAATATCTGGGAAACAGTTTCCTCATCTTTATGGATTATTTTTGAGAAATATTAAAGATTATCAAACGCCGAGAATGCAAAATGGATTACAAGTAACATGAATGGGCCAGAATGTTATCCTAGAGTCTTATCATTCTACTTTACCGTATTTCAGAAACAATAAGTACTTTATTAGCTATTTGATTAAAATTCATACTTATTGTAGCATATGCACAAATGCATGCAAATACACACATTTTATGCTTTTAATAATAATGGAAAAATCTGATGCAGAGATCAAGGGAATTAATTTTGTGTGTATGTTCATGTGTGCACACCTTTGTATATGAGTATTAGCTAAGAATATAAGCTTCTGTATTTGTTATCTGAATGCCAAATAATTCTTCATTAGATTAAAAAAGTAACTGATTCTAAAGAACTTCCTGCTTTGATTTGATAAGAAATGCTTCTTTTTATTACAGTAGAAAATACATACAGAAACCACTTAGACCTTGTGCAGAACTGACAACAAAAAAGGCTGCTTTTCATATGGGTGTGAAATCACTGAAATCTGCATTTAAATATACAACATAGATGGAGGACAAGAATCAAATGTCATTTTACTATTTGAGAGAAACATTAATGACAGTCTATCCTATTGTAAAAATTTCATTTGAAATGTCTAACTGCTTAGGAATTACTTTACCATGAACAGGCCCCATTTCTCTGTGGTTTATGGATTTGTAAATCTAGTAAAAGAGAACTCTGAATTTGAGAACTTTAGCTGACAGCTAGCTAATGGACCTGGTAGCTGCCAAGTGAAGGACTCTTTCCTAATATGGGTAGAGATTGAGTATAGTCAGCCAGAAATTCACCCTTACAGTCTTTGACCCAGTGGTTCTACTTCTTGCTGAAGTCAGAGGCAGGATAAAGAGAGGAGATTTGGACAGAGATTGGGGGAACTTCTCTCAAGCTTGGAAAGCTTCTTGCTTTTTTCCTATAAGTATTACTGGGATGAAGAACATCTCTTAACCCTGAGGGAGCAGGAGTTATTACTGACCCTGTCTCCAGAAGCTGAGGTTGTTCCCTGAATAAGTTCAAACAGAAATCTCAAGAGTACTTGGAACAACGGCTCCTGGGAGGTGAATCTATTGAAGCCAATATTTCCATAGTGTGGGGGAACTCTGAGGATTTATGCTAACAGAGTCAAAATTTTTGGAGCCTCTAGAGGAGGAGTGTGCTTTGTTGCTTTTTAAGTGTCTGGGATGGGTTCCTATTTATACCAGGCCTTTTAAAGATGAGTTCCCCTTTCAGCTAGCTTGCCAGTGGGGATCTCTGAGGGAAAGGAGTAAAGTTACAAAAAGGAAATGGATTTATTAGATTGGATGTCTATACTCTCCTCAAAGCCTGTCATACTCTATTGCCAGTCAATCTCAGGAGCAATTTGTTCTTACCATCTGGATGGGGCCCCACAGGAATGATATCTTTATTGCCATTACAGCTATGGGCTGTATGAGGTTGGAGGCAAGACTCTGGGATATTTGTGGTTTAGGATGTTGTGATCTCAGTTTGAATAGGGATTCAGGGAATGGAGAGAGGATTCACAGAGGCTATCTATATTTAGTCAGGTGGATAGAAGGGGAATAACATCATCCTCAGGAGGAAACATAGTTCTTAAAATATAGAGTTCATAAGAAAGCTCTTGATAGTCAGGTTTGGGGAGTGTTAATAAAGGAAAATTCAGCACTAGGTCAGTAGGTTACCTTTAACCTCACTCAGGCCTGAGATACCTTCTAAAACTCCTGCTCCATTAGGATCATTCAAGCAAGGCTACAGAGGGTAATGCATGGAGGAAAGCTGTATTATGGCTTCAGTTTCTTGGTAGGCTGTTTCAGCAACTTCTCAGACCAAATGGAAAACCTTAAAATTACCCAAGCTAGATCATATAGTTAACATTATATAATATCGTGTGTGTGTGTGTGTGTGTGTGTGTGTGTGTGTGTGTGTGTATGTGTGTGCGTAAAAGAGATGTCTTCTCTAATGATTGAGATTAAAGGAGTTGGAGTTTTTCCATGTAGCAGCTCTCATTACAACCCTGGGAAACAAAGTCTATTTAAAATAGCATATGATTAGATAACAAATGGCTTATCACACAAGCCACCAAGGTTTCTTTTCTTATGAAGCATTTCCATGATTATTTTCTTCTGTTATTTTATCTTGCAAGCTTATGTTGAGTTATATTGTTATATAATGTAAAATGCAAACATAGACCTCTACTCGGTGTTTTCAACAAATAAATTTAACCAACATGAGTTGAAATCCTACAATTTTCAATATACTGTGGAGGTTCTCCCAGTCCTCCCACTTATCAGACCAGTCTTCAGCCTCCCTTGCTGGCTCCTTATCCAAGTCATACTCTAACCATAGGTGTCCTACAGGACCCTCTTCTCTTCGTCCTCTCCACTATTTCACTTGAAGATCTCATTAGTCACCATTTTCTATGCTCATGATTCTCAAATCTATGTATTCTGCCCTAATCTCTCTGCTTTCTTCCTCTCTCACACTTTCAGCTTCCTTTCCGATATCTCAACTTAGATATCCAAAACTGAACAAAATAAGTTCATCTCTTAAATCCCCTTAAACATTCCCCCTCTCCAAATTTCACCAATACTGTCAAGGATATCACCACCCTACTAGTCTTGCTCGTTATTATGCTCCAACAAAACTGGAAAATATATCTTCTCACTTCCATTCATTTGCTCAAGTTGTTTCCTATTACTAGAATTCCCTCTCTACTCAATTAAAATATCACTTCGGCAAGCTTTCTCTGATTCCCCTAGTGGGGAGAATCCTTTCTCCTCAAACTTTACATAAAATTTTGTTTGGTAATTCCTTAATATAACTTAGTATACACACACACACACACACACACATATATAGATATACATATATATAGTTGTATATATTATATAGTATCAGCTACATACACTCATATAAGATATGCTCACACATATATTAACTATTTGTGTGTGTGATCTCCATATGAGATGGGATTTTGGGACTGTGAACTGGGTCTTATCTCAATTTTGCATTTTCCTTAGTGCTTTACTCAATTACCTGCAAAAAAATAGGTACTTAACAAACAAAACAAATGCAATCAAGGTTAGATGGAAAGCAGACAGCTGGGTAACAACTTTATAGTAAAGTTCTCTGATAAAGGCCTCATTTCGCAACTATATAGAGAAAGGAGTCAAATTTGTAAGAATACAAGCTATTCACCAATTGATAAATGGTCAAAGGATATGAATAGCTAGTTTTCAGATGAAGAAATAAAAGCTATCTATCATCATATGAAAATGTGCTCTAAGTCACTAATAATCAGAGAAATGCAAATTAAAACAACTCTGAGATACCATGTCATAGCTATCAGGTTGGCCAAAAAGATGGAAAAGGGAAATGAAAAATGTTGGAGAGGATGTGGGAAAATTGTGGGTGGAGTTGTGAACTGATCCAACCATTCTGGTGAAAAACTTGGGACTATGCTCAAAGAGCAGTCAAAATGTGCATATCCTTTGATCTAGCAATACCACTACTAGGTCTATCCCAAATAAATTAAAAAGGGGGGGCTACTTGTGCAAAAATATTTATATCAACTCTTTTTTGTGGTGGCAAAGAATTGGTGAATGGCTTAACAAGTTGTGGTATATGAATGTAATGGAATACTACCATGCACTAAAATACGATGAGCAGGTAGATTTCAGAAAAAAACCTGAAAAGACTTAACATGAACTGATTCAAAGTAAAGTAAGTAGAACTAGGAGAACACTATACACTGTAACAGCAAAATTGTATAAAGATCAACCGTCAAGGACTTAGCTATTCCCAGCAATACAATGATCTAAGACAATTCTAAAGGATTCATGAGGAAAAGTGCTGTTCCAGAGAAAGAATTGATTGAATATGAATGCAGATTGACACATAATATTTTTACTTCATAGTTTTTATCTTTTGGTTTGTTTCTTCTTTCACAACATGACTAATATGGTTATATGTGATTGCATACATATAACCTCTATCTAATTGCTTACCATCTCAGGGAGGGGAAAGGTGAGGGAGAAAATTTGAAACTCAAAATTTTTAAATGAAAGTTTAAGTTTGTTTTTACATTTAATTAGAAAAATAAAATACTATTTAAATAGATGCTTAATAAATATACTTAGTATTGAATTAGAGGCAATAGATTGAAACTACTCTTTGTAGATCAGAAAATGGGAAAAGAAAGGGTGATTTTTTTGACTTGGTGGCAGAGTCAATGTAGAGTAGGCTTAAAATAGAAGAACATTGAGCACATGTATAGGTTGAGGTTAAGAAATCAAAATAGCAGAAAAGAATGGAGATACCTGATGAAGAAGAGATTATTTGAGCCAATTCATAGAAGACATAGTATTTTTTTTCAAAAGTACAAGGTAAGGAGATAATTTTGAAAGGAGTTTTTACAAACTTTCGTCAAACTCTAATCTGCTATTTTCTCCAATAGCCTTCATTACCTATAATCACTGTCCAAGCAAAACACACACTAATATCCAACCCTAATAAGGTCGGTTATGTCATGAGTATGAAAAGGTGGCTGTAATGGAAAATATTTAGAAAACAGATGAGACCAGCATGATCTCTCCAGTATTCCCACAGTAAGACTTAACCATGGTTATTTTCTGAACTGATTAGACTTTCTTATTGGATGTTCAAGTTCCCAACATGAATAAAAGTCCATTGCTATAATGTGCTGACTTCTCTTGTAGGAAGCAGAAAATATTGATTACTCAAAAAAGGAAATCCCCTTCTTTCATGATTTTGAAATGCAGCTTGTCTTTGGTGACAGAGAGACTTTGGGAGAGGGACAATATTAACTCCAAAGTAAGAAGAGGAAATATAAGAGAACACTAAAAAAGATATTAGCTATAAAATATAGGACAAAGTGGCTTACTGATCAATAAATAATGAAACAAAACTGTTTTAAACAAATGATCTTAACTAACCTTGTCCTGTGCAATACAGTGAAATTTCATGCAATTAGATGGTGAAGTATATAAAGCACTGGGTCTGGAGTCATGAAGATACAGTTCAAATCTTGCCTCAGGCATTTACTAGCTGTACGACCACAGAGTCGCTTAATCTCTGTTTACTTTGATTTCCTCATCTATAAAATAGGGGTAATGATAGCATCTACTTCTCAGAGTTTTTGGAATTATATCTCTATTTGCTCCTATTAATGTCAGCAAAGCAATTTTCAGGTTCAAGTTAAATTCCTGATCATTTTTTTAATGGGAAAGGGAGTGTCCTAAACTTAATCCAAGGTTTAATTTCCTTCCCACTAGATGCCACTTCCAATGAGCATACATACACACAAAAATAAAGAAATCCATTTATCCAAATCAATAGCAAAACAGACATCAGGTAGTATACATATATGAGGAGATGTACCAGACAACACAGATTAAATAAGCTATCCTTTTGGGATCAAGATAACTCAGTTCAACCAAGAGAGTCCCAGATCCCACCCAAAGAGAAATTATTTAAGTCTCTAGTGTAGCAAACAGGGGACAGGGACATGATAAATTGACATCTTCTCCAAATTTCATTTCTTTCCAGACTCTTTCTTTCCCTTCAGGATCTTGAAAAGATATTGGAATGAATGACATGTTTTCTTTCCTACTTTTACCAATTCTACCCTGCTAGCTGTACGCATTGAGTAGTCAGTGCAAACCAATAAGGATGGCATCCAGCGTTTTGAACCACAAATTACACAAATAGGGAAGAGATAAAGTTCTTCCTTACTCAAGTAAGGAGATAGATAATCCAAGGATTTATGTGAAGAATGTTAGAGGAAAATACAACTCAGGCATAAGAGTTTTGGATACAGATGCTTTTAGAAATAAATTGCAAGCTGGTGAGACAGGCAAATCATATGAGGGACAAAGTGTCAGTAAGTGTACTTTCTTTTTTTCAAATTACTAGGGGCCATTATTGATGAGTTGAGTTCAAAAAGGTCATTCTATCAAAACATCACAAGAAGAGGGAGTTTCCACCTGCCTCTCATTACACTATTAACTTACTCTGGCTTGCTGAATATTTCTACCTGCTGCTTACATAAAAAATGGTGATTAAATATTTCCTTCCTTTAAGGAAATTCTGGGGATAGGTAAAGTATATTGTTCATTAAGAGTACCTTCCCAAAGCAATAGGATTAATATTTGTCAGCTTTTCCCTGATGCAACTTCTCTCCTCTCCTCCCCTACAACTGGTTATTGGGGTGTAGGATATGGGGACTTGGTTTGAACAAGCTTCAGAAGTCCATCAAGTTTGAAATAGCTTTTTCTACAAAGCCAGTTGTTGTTCAATTGTTTCAGTTTTGTATGATCCTTTGTGATCTTATTTGGGGTTTTCTTGGCAAAAATACTGGAGTAGTTTGCCATTTCCTACCATCTATAAGGATGATTTCCCTAAAAAGAAACAAACTGTAAATTCATTAACCCCTGGTTCCACCCATGGAGCTTCCTAGCCACCTAAGAGCCTAACAAATCTCAGATCCATGGAGTCTGGGTGTCTCAGACTTGGTGGATTTCTCAAGACCATCCAAAGTCACCATATCTTTCATCCTGAAAACCTGTTGTATTGATATATGGAAGCAAGGAAGGAGCAAGTGCAGAAAAAGCTAAGTGCTACTGTATCTTTGTTGCATGTCCTTGCCTTGTTAGAGCGAAGTAATCCTTTTGCTAACTATTTGATGACTTATTTAATCTCAACATCAAAAATGAAATGAGTGCTAGTATTAGAGCCACCTTTGACATACTCCAAATATAATTTATTGATTGTCTTTTTAAGGACAACTTAAAAATATAAACAGGTATTCTGGCATACAGATCCACTTCCTCCTCTTTACCTTTCATG
>CM053771.1:343759492-343805418 GCA_028658325.1 Potorous gilbertii | reverse complement strand
GATATGGGTAATTAGAATGTCCAGTGTATTGGGGAGGGTGGAGGGGACAAATGGGGAGAAAATTTTGGAACCCAAAATCTTGTGAAAATGAATGTAAAAAGTTAAATAAATTTATTTAAAAATAAATAAATAAATAAATAAAATTAAAAAATTAAAAAAAAGAAAGTTTTGAAAACCATGCCATATATATATATATGTGTGTGTGTGTGTGTGTGTGTGTGTGTGTGTGTGTATGTATACTAATAATAGTTATATTGATTTTGTTTGTTGTTTACAATGTTTCCTGATGGTTGTATCTGCCCTTGAAAATTCTTGCCAATAGGAGGGTATCCTGAGAAGAAAATTACAAGATGTATAAGAATGTAGTCCAAGATACATGAGTGTGAAATGGGGCCAAAAAGGAGAACTGTGATAAGAGAATTTCTGGCTCAGACTTCTTTTTGCCACTTTACTAAGAAAAATTCTGCCCCAGAGTCTATCTTCAACTTCCTAACATTGTTTGCTTGAAGCAAACAGGTCATATTTCCTGTCTGCAAAATCAAGTTTTGAACATAAACTACAGTTCCAGTTTTGACTACTTGGTTCCTGGGGCAAATGTCCTTATCTTACCCTTCTGTTGTTTGTTTCATGACATATAGACCACCTCCCCACTCTGCTTTCTGTAAAATTCCATTGTACCCATACTCAATATGTATGTACATTCTATATAATAAGGATGAAACTGATACTCTGGGATTACTCACCCTTATATACAATCAGTAAAGTCTATAGTCTGAGCACAATAAACTATAGTCTGTCTTTGAATTGTTGATTGGCAGCAGGTCCCTGGATGTTCAATTTGGCTATCCTATGTACCCCCTCAGACCTAGATCAAGACAACTCAGCATGCTTTATTCAAGATCCATTGAAATTGCAATGTTTCCATCCCAGTTTCAAATGGTTCAACATAAGAAACTAATATAATTTTATGAGTAGAAATGAAATTAAAGAAGAGGCATTATCATTTCATTTGATAATGCAACCTAAGAGTCATAGGACTTCTCCATCTGACTTGCAACTGAAACTTTCCATATGTATGGTCTCCCCCATTAGAATATGGGGGCACCTAGGTGGTAAAGTGGATAGAGTTGGGTATGGAGCAAGGAAAACCTGAATTCAAATCTAGCCTCAGATACCTATTGGCTTTGTGGCCCTGGACAAGTCACTTAACCCTTTTGACCTCAGTTTCTTCATCTGTAAAATGAGCTGGAGAAGGAAATGGAAAGTCATTCTAGTATCTTTGCCCAGAAAACTCCAAATGGGGTCAAAAAGAATTGGACATGAATGAAATGACTGAGCAATATTAGAATGTGAGCTCATTGAGAGCAGGAACTGTCATATTTTTCTATTTGTGTCTAGAAGATTTAACATAGTGCTTTGTATATATAAATGCCTAGTAAATATTGTAATAATTAATTTATGTGGGCAGAGAGCCCAGATTTCTCAACTGATTCAATCAAGAAGTCTGAGCTTCCTGTGCTTTACTCCAGTGGTGCTTGTTTACACTTATAATTTATTAAGTGAGATGTCTGGTTTATCCTCGTTCAAAAATAATTGGGATAGGGGTTTCCACCACCACCCCTTACGCAAGAGTTGGACATATCATACATCTAATCATTCAAAGCTAACTCAATATGTCCAAAAAGAATTTAATATATCTACTTTCATCTGAAAAACCCTATGCTTTTATCCCAGTCACTTAGGGTCATAATTACCAGGTATCACTGTGACCCTAGACTCTTCTTCTATCATATTCATTCCATATAGCCAACCTATTGCTAAGTCTTGTCTTGTCTACCTTCACAACCTCTCTCACAGAAGTGCCCTTCTTTTCACCATTAGCACTGTGGCATTGACTTTTATCACTTCAAACCTGGACCACTGATATAATCCTCATGTTAATCTCCCTATTTCATTAATTGCCACTCCAATCTATTCTCCAATCAGACAAAAGTGATTTTATACGGCAAAAGTTTGATCATGTCATTCTATATAACACAATTCAATGGCCCCCACCTGGATTAAATATAATTTATTTTTTTGCTTGACTTTTAAAATCCAGGACAATCTGGCCCTTTCCTTTTTATTCTTTATTCTTCTACTTTACTCTCGTGTAATCCAGAAACACTGGCCTACATTTTTTCCCC
Source organism: Potorous gilbertii (assembly GCA_028658325.1). Classification (NCBI taxonomy): domain Eukaryota; kingdom Metazoa; phylum Chordata; class Mammalia; order Diprotodontia; family Potoroidae; genus Potorous; species Potorous gilbertii. The sequence goes on along the minus strand of CM053771.1, from coordinate 343,803,232 downwards.
TCCAATGCAATGGTATGAGAGATCTCATCTTCCTTCTTTGTGCTATTTATTAGTCAATAAATAGTAAGTACCTACTATATGCTAGACACTATGCTAATCTAGTACTGGGGACACAAAATGGTCAAAAGACAATTCCTCCCTTCGAAAGTGCCCATAGTTTAATGAAAGATACAATAAGCAAACAAATCTGTACAAACAAATATATAGAGGATAAAAAGGAAATAATTAACAGAGGGAAGGTACTAGAATTAATAGGGATTGAGAAAGGCTTCCTGTGGAGAATTAGATTTTAATTGGGACTTAAAGCAAGGAAAGCCAGTAATCAGTGATGAAAAGGGAAAGCATTCCAGATATAGTGACCAGCCAGAGAAAATCTCCAGAACCAGGAGTTGAAGTGTCACAGTCAAGGGCCCAGCATCACAAAATCAGAAATTTGTGGTAAGGAGAAGAAAGATTTGAAAGATTGGCCAGGAGTGGGAATAGGTTACAAAGGATCTTGAATATCAAATAGAAGACTTTATATTTGATCTTGGTGTAGACAGTTCATCACTGGCCATTATTGAGAAGGCAGGGGAGAAATATTTGATTTGCACTTCAGAAAAACTAGTGGTTGAATAGAGAATAGATTGGAGTGGAGGAGACTTAAGGTAGGCAGCCCCACCTATTGCAATAGTCTAAGTGTAAGGTGATGAGGACCTATACCAGAATAATGGCAAGTAGTAGAGGAGAAAAAAAAGGAGCACATTTGAGAAGTGTTACAAAAATGAAATTCAGAGGCCCTGGCAAGAAATTGGATATGAGGAGGGAGGTAGTAAGAGGTGCTGAAGAATTGAGGATGGCTGCTAGATTGTGAGCCTGGGTGGCTGAGAAGATGGTGTTGCCCTCAAAAGTAATAGGGAGGTTCATGGCAGAAAAATTTAAAAGAAAAGATAATGAATTCAGTTTTGAACATGTTGAGTTTAAGAGGACTACTGGATATTGAGTTTAAGATAGTTGGAGAGATGTGAAGTTAGCAGAAAGTATACAGCCAGATAGTTAGACTTGAGTATCCTAAGAATATACTGGTGATTAGGACCATTTAGACTGTAAGGCTAAGAATCCTGGAAGGGTGAATTGTAAGGGCAAGCAAAGTAGGATTTTTTGCTATTTTTGTTTTAGTTTAATCAAATACCTCTGATTGAATCTTGCATGTAAAAGTGGGCAAAGAACTCATGAACAGATCTGATTGTCATTTAGAGGGAAATTTATTTTTTTGAATAGTTTGTTCATAATTAATATATTCAATTACATGGTTTTACCTAACATTTCCATTTCCCCAAGGGGATGGCATAATCCAGTCTTTGCTTGGGAGAACAGATAATAAACATAGCTCCTCTCTCTTTTACCATTTGATAAAGCACAGATATGAAAAAAATAAATCCATATAAACAAAAACCTGAGACCTCTCAGAGTATGGATGAGGAAGTTATAAACACAAGACTACCAGAGGACAGGAAAAATTCCATCAAAACTTTTAGCATACAGGATTAATTGAATTATAATTTAATAACCTGAACATTAATTAACATAATCACTTAGTAAGAAAAGATGCTAGAAGAAATGAGAAAGGAACACCTTGGGCCATCAAGTACATTGGGAACAAAAAATCTTATATAAATGGGAAAAGGGAGTACTTAACAGGGAGAAAAAAAATCATAAGATTGGCTATACTTTAACTGACTTCATATCTATGTATGTCACTGGTTTTAAAAGGAAATTACCAAGGAAATGAGGTGAATCTCATGTAGTTGAGATATGGAATATTCCTGTTAAATATGCCAGAATGGAATAGACATTTTGAAACTGAAGTGGGGGAATAAGGCAAACATACAAATACATGCTTTTTTATTAGAAAGGAATATGTGGAAGTTAATTTCTTCCATGATAATAGAGAAATAAGAAACAATAGAATAAGAAACAAAGGTCTTCTCAGAACACATATTTAAGGTTCATTGAGAAAGGGGAAAAATGACAGGGGTGATTGTGTTCTGTTTTGGTGGTCTTAGAAAACAAAAATGCTAAGAACAGGAGAAGAAATGAAGAGGAAGGAGGTGCCTAAGAAGAAGAATATATGAAGGTAGGGGAAGAGGTCAGTGGAACTTATGTTCAACTGAACTAGACAAGTGAAGATACAATGACAGAGATAGAGAGACAGAGTCAGAAAGACAGAAAGAGAGAAACTTAAATACAAAAAGGAATTAAAAGGAAGAAAAATAAGTTAAAAACTGAGATCGGGGAGGGGAAGGGGAAAAGAAGTGATATAAAACAGAGAAAAGAGATTTTCATTTATTGAACACAAGCATTAGGGAAATTCACTACGTTCTTTTTATTTGTGAAGATGGGGTAGTAGCAAAGACAGAGAAAAGCATGAAGAGATGACAGATGGAAACACACATATAACAACCATATCTTGCATGTGAATGGAATTAATTCATGCATAAAAAAGAGTATTATGAAATGAATTAGAAAATAGAATCTTATACTCCATTCTTTACACAAAAAAACACATAAAACACAAAGAAACATATAGAGCTAAAATTAGGTTGTGGAGAAAAATCTATGCATCTTCAGCTGATCTCAAAGCTGGAGTAGCAATCATGATTTCAAATATGATTAAATTAGAGACACGATAAAAATTGACAAGCATAGAAATCACATTTGACTTAAAGGAAACAAAGAAAATAAATATCAGTAATCAACCTATATTTACCAAATGCGAGAATGTGTTAATCAAACCAGAGAAAGAAATGGGAAAGCTGTGAAGTTGAGGAATCTTAATCTTTCACTTTTAGACCTAGACAAATCTAACAAAAATTAAGCAAGAAAGAAATAAAGGATGTGGGATGGAACACAATAAAAATTGGAAAAGATAAATCTCTAGTGGTTAATGACTGGGAATAATTTGGAATTTATATACCTCTCAGTTCTATATGGTAACTTTCCAAAAATTGGCTATATACTGGGGCTTAAAAACCTCACCAAAAAATGTAGAAAAGGAGATCTTAAAATTAAACACATTATTTACTGAACAAATAAAATAAAAATGATACTGAATAAAAGGCATTTAAATGCAGAATTAAGACAATTAAATAGTACAAATCTGAAGAACTGGAGAGTCAAAGAATAGATTTTAGAACCAATAGAAAATTTAATCAAAGTATATTATAATAACAAATTACAACAATTTATAGGATGCAACTAAAGCAAATCTGAGGGAGAAGCTTATGTCTAAATATTTAACAACAAAGGAGTTAAAGAAGAAAAAAATCAACAAATTGGGCACATAACTATATTGCACAAAACACCAAACTAAGTAGCAAAGTAGAAACTTTGAAAATAAAAAATGTTATAAATAAAACAGAAAGCAAAAATATTATTATACTGATAAAACCTTGGACCTGTTTTTCTAATTTGATGAACAGTTAATATTTCTTCAAGGAGAAGAAAACAAAGTTGTTGGGTTTTTTTCTGTTGAAAGTGACAATGAGAAAAATAAATGAAGATGAAATAAATGAAATTAACAGAAATTATTTTGTCCCATGTATTTTAAAAAAGATAACTTAGAGGAATGCATGGATATATATATATATTAACTATAAACACAAAGAAAACCAAAGGATTAAATAGAATATTTTTTTTAAAGGAGCATATAAAAAAGTTGAATAAGCCATATCTTAAATCTGATAGATAAAACCTTCAGGACTAGATGTATTTATAAGTGAATTCTATCAACTTTTCAAAGAACATTTTTTTCTAGGATTATCTTTATTGTTTGCAATAATAGGAAAAGACAGTAGTTTGGTTCAACAAAAAATATGTGAAAAACATCTGAACTAGGGAGATTTTGTATTTTCTTTGTTTTGTACAAAGAAAAAATTATCCAATTATACTAATAAACATTGACATAAAAATTTAAATAAAGTGTTAACAAGTAGGTTTCAGAAATATATGAATATGTTTATGATCTCTGACCACAAATTTATTCTAGGTATGTATGGTTGATTCACCATAATGAAAAACTATAAATATAATAAATAATATTAATAACATGACTAGAAAAAAACTCTATTCTTATATCAATAACTGCTGAGAATGCTATTTTAAAGACCCATCTAGAGTTCTAAAAATTCTAGAAAACAGAAGAATAAATGAATCTTTATATAATATAGTAAATTATATCTATCTCAATCCCAAAAAGAAATAGTATATGATGAAAAAATGTTAGGAGACTTTCCAATAGGATGAGGGAAAGCCATGCCCATTATCATCAAAGTTATTTGATGTGGTGTAGAAATAATAACTATAGCAATGCAATCCAGATTAGAAGGAAATGAGAAAGCTGGGAAACAATCTTCACAACAAGTATCTCTGATAAAAGATCCATCTCTCAAATATATAATTATTTGAGTCAAATGTATAAGAACATAAACCATTTCCCAATTGACAAATGATCAAAGAATATGAACAGGCCATTTTCAGAAGAAGAAATGAAAGCTTATCCCTATATGAAAAAAAATGCCCTACACCACTATTGATTAGAGAAATTCAAGTTAAAATGTCTCTGAGGTACCACCTCATACCTATCATATTGACTAATATGACAAAAAAGACAAATGATAAATGTTGGAGAAGCTGTGGGAAAATTGGGACACTAATGCATTGTTGGTGGAGTTGTGGGTGGATCCAACTATTCTGGAAAGCAATTTGGAACTATGACCAACTGTGCACACCTTTGATTCAGCAATACCATTGCTAGGTCAGTATCCCAAAGACACATAAAAAAGGAAAAGGACCTGCATGTACAAAAATATTTATAGCAGCTCTTTATGTGTTGTCAAAGAATTAAAAATTGAGGGGATAGCCATCCATTGGGGAATGACTAAATAAGTTATGGTTCAGGAATGTAATGGAATACTATTGTGCAATAAAAAAGATAAACAGGCAGACTTCAAGAGAAACTAGGAAGACTTCTATGAACTGATGAAAAGTTAAACGAACAGAACCAGAAAAACATTGTACATAATAATAGCAATATTGTGTACAATCAACTATGAAAGCCTTAGCTCTTCTCATCAGCAATACAATGACTCAAAAGAAACAGAAATGACTCATGATGGAAAATGCTATCCACATCAGATAAAGAACATCAGATAAAGAACTGATACTCTGAATGCAGATCAAAACATGCTACTTTCACTTTTTCATGTTTTTTATACTGTTTCTTCTTTTACAACAATTCTAATGTGAAAATATGTTTTACATACTTGTACATGTGTAACATATCAGAACGTCATTTTGGGGAGGGAGGCAGAAGGAAGAGAGGGAGAAAAATCTAGAGGATACAATATTCCAAAAAATAAATGTTGAAAATTGTCCTTACAGGTATTTTGAAAAATAAAATACTATAATTTTTTTTAAATGGTTCATTAAAAAGCAAAATTGGACAGATGGAAATTGAGGCAAAATTCACCATGAAAAATAACTCTTTAAGATGTAGAATTGGCCAAGAGGAAAAGAAGATACAAAAGCTTACTGAAGAAAATAATTCCTTAAAATTAGAATTGGGTAAGTAGAAGTGAATGGCTCCATGGGACATCAAGAGACAATAAGACAAAATCAAAAGTATGATAAAGAGAAGAAAATATTAATATCTCATTGGAATTATAAGTAACCTAAAAATAGTTTCAGGTGGGATAATTTAAGATTTATTGGACTACCTGAAAGTCATGAAAAAAAGAGCCAGGACATTAGACTGCAAGAAACAAACAAGCAAAACTGCCCTAATGCCCTGGAACCAGAAAGTAAAATAGACATCAAAGGATTCCACCACCTGAAGAAGATCCCAAAGTGAAAATTCTTAAGAATATTATAGTGAAAATCCACAGCTCTGACATCAAGAAGAATATAGTGCAAGCAGCAAGAAACAGTTCAAATATCATGGAGCCAGAACTATGCAATACTTGATAGCTTCTACATTAAAGGATTAGAAGGCTTGACATATGATAATTTTGGAAGACAAAGGAACTAGGATTACAACCAAGGATCACCTTCCCAGAGAAATTCTTTACTATCCTTCAGGGGACAAAATGAACACTCGATGAAATGGAAAACTTTCTGGTATTCCTGATGAAAGGACCAGAATGGAAAAGAAAATCTGATTTTCAAATATAGGACTCAAAAGAAACATAAAAAGGTAAATAGGAAAGAAAAAAACAGGAAATTCAATAAAGCTAAACTGTTTGTATCCCTTCATGGAAAAATGATACTTGTAATGCTGAAAAACTTCATTACTATTAGATTGATTAACTGTATACATAGACAGAGGGTATAGGTATAAGTTGACATTAATGGCATGATATAAAAAAATTAATAAGTGCCATCGAGAATTAAGCTGAGAGAAGAGGGAAGGGAGATGTAAAATTGGGTAAATTATCTCACATGAAGAGGCATAAAAGTCCTACTATAGTTGAGGAAAAGATGTTGGTGAGTAGGCATCTCTTGAACCTTACTCTTATTAGAATGGGATCAAAGAGAGAATAACACAATCAGCTGGGTACAGAAATCTATCTTACCATAAAAGGGCTTATTCATTGAAGTGTTTGTTTGACCAGATGAGACTCTGGGTAGCAGCTAAAGAGCCCCTGGTTTTGAAAACCCAAATGTTGGTGCTTCTCTCTCTCTGGTAACTATGAAGCTAAAGTCACTGTAGAAGAGATGAGAGCCCTTTGAAGCAGACTTCCTCTTGCCGAAGAAGCTCAGAGGCAGGCCCATGGAATAGAAATGGCCAAGAGGTAGCAATGTGCCTATTAGATGCTGAAATGATGGAGTTGAAGGCTCAGCTCACTGATTACTCTGGGCAGAGCCAATGACCAAAGATCAGTGTTAGGTTCTCAGGCACTGTTCCCACAGCTTGGAAGGAATGGATACAATGTCACAGCTAATATGGTCCAGGAATCCAGGGAGCTTGCTAAATCTGTCCATGCCCTTCTGGATGTGGACCATCTATCTACCTAATGGATGGGAGGAAGCTTACACAGTGGATGGAATCAAATACTTTATCAATCATGTAACACAGAACACATCATAGATCTACCCTGTGACAAGTACACTGAACTTGTCCTGCTTAGAGGAGAATGAAGAAGATTGCCCTAGAGACTCTCCCAACCGAAAGACTTGAAAGTTTCTTGTAGAAAATAGAGCCACAGGATAGAGCGACACAATTTTCAAAATAGCATGATCTAATGAAACTGACCTCCAATATGCAATGGGGACAAATCGTTCACCATGTGTAGAAGTTCTAAAATAGGGAACAATGAATTCATCCTATTTGTTTAAACCAAACATTCCATGTAAGTGTTTCTCATGCACATTTCCTATTCAGTTAATTTCAACACTTACCTATAGGATAATCCCCTGTTGATATGCTAATCATTTTTTAAAAATAATAATCTATTCAGATTTTTCTAAATGTCAAGGAATTCATTCTTTGCAAAAAATTATACAGGAAATTATTTCTTCCTTTGGAAATTAGAAATATAACTTTGAAAATTTATTTGTATTTAAATCTTCTATTGAAAAAGCATATGAATGTATTCACATTTTCATTGAAACACTATTTGGTAATACATGAATTCTTTTAAAAATAAATAGCTTAATTTTGCTTAGAGAAAAACAAATTACCAGAATCAAAAATTAAAATGATGAATTCACCACCAATGAAAAAGAAATTAAAGCAATTACTAACAGCTCTTTTGTCAAATTATTTGCCAATAAATTTGACAATCTAAATGAAATGCATGAATATTTACAAAAATATAAATTGCCCAGATTAACTAAAAATGAAATAGACTACATAAATAACCCAATCTTGGAAAAAGAAATAGATGAGCAACCAATGAAATCTGTAAGAAAAAATATTTTCAGTATCAGATGGATTCACAAGTAAATTCTACCAAATATTTAAAAAAAAAAACAATTCTAATATTATGCAAGCTATTTGGAAAAATAGGCAAGGAATGAGTCTTACCTAATTTCTTTTATGATGCCTAAACCAGGGAGAGAAAAAGCAGAGAAAAAAAACTATAGACTAATTTCCCTAATGAATATTAAAGCAAAAATAAATATTTTAAGTGAAATACTAGCAAGGAGATTATAATATATATCAGGAGGATCATACACTATGACCAGGTAGGAATTATATAGGAGTGCATGACGGGTTCAATATTAGGAAAACTATCAGCAAAACTGACCTTATCAACAACAAAACCAACAGAAATCACACAATTATTTCAAGAGATACATAAAAGGCTTTTGACAAAATATAAAACACATTCATATTAAAAGCACTAGGGAGTATGGGAAAATGGAACTTTTCCTAATTAAAAGTAATATTTAAAACCATCAGCAAACATTATTTGTAATGGGAATAAATTAGAAGCTTTCTCAATAAGAGCAAGGGTGAAACATGATTGCTCATTATCACCACTATCATTCAATATTGTACTATCACCACTATCATTCAATATTGTACTAGAAATGTTAACTATAGAAATAAAAGAAGAAAAAGAAATTGAAGGAATTAGAATAGGCAACTAGACATTATACTTAGAGAATCCTAGAGGAAAAAAACTCATTTAACTAGTTAACAGCTTTAGCAAAGTTGAAGAATATAAAATAAACTCATATAAATGTTCAGCATTTCTATATACTACCCACAAAATTCAGCAGCAATAAATAAAAAGAGAAATTCCATTTTAATAGCTGTATATGATAAAATATACAGAGAATCTACATGCCAAGACAAACCTAAGAACTACATGAACACAATTACAAAACACTTTTCACATAAAGTAAAATCTAAACAATTGTAAAATATTAACTGTGTATGGGTAGGCTGAGTCAATGTAATTAAAATGACAATTCTACCAAAATTAATTTACTTGTTCAATACCATAGCAATCACATTATCAAAAATTATTTTATAGAGCTAGAAAAAGTAACAACAAAATTCAACAAAATGCCAGGGGAATTAAGGAAGAAAGAAGAAGAAAAATGTGAAGGAAGGTGGCTTAGCTGTACCATATCTCAAATGGTGTTATAAAGTAGTGATCATCGAAACAATCTGGTCCTGGCTAAGAAACAAAGTAATAGATCAGTGGAATAAGTTAGGTATGCAATACATAGTATCTAATGTCTGTACATATCTAATGTTTAATAAATCTAAAATGTCAAATTTTTGGAGCAAGAACCCACTGTTTGACAAAAATTACTGGGAAAGCTAGAAAGTGATATAGCAGAAACTAGGAATATACCATATCATGCCATTTATCAAACTCAGATTAAAATGGATATATAATTTAGATATAAAGAATGAATAGCACTAACAAATTAGGAGAGCAAGTCAAATATATAGAGAAGAATTTAGGACTGAACAAAAGATGAAGAACATTACATGACATAAAATGGACCAGTTTGATTATATTAAATTTTAAAAGTTTTGCACAAACAAAACCAATGCAACCAAGATTAAATGAAAAGCAAAATTCTGGGGAAAATATTTTTTACAACAAATATCTTTGATAAAAGCCTTGTCTCTCAAATATATAGTGAATTGAGTCAAATTTCTAAGAATACAAGTCATTCCTTAATTGACAAATGGTCAAAGGATATGAACAGGCTGTTTTCAGACAAACACATCAAAGTTGGCTATCATCATATGAAAAAATGCTCTAGATCACTATTCATTAAAGAAATGCAAATTGAAACAGCTCTGAGGTACCATCTCATATCTATCAGATTGACCAATATGACAGAATGGGGGGAAATGATAAATGTTGGAGGGTATATGGGAAAATTGGAAGACTAATGCATACTTTATGGAGTTGTGAATTGGTTCAATTGTTCTGGAGAGCAATTTGAAACTATGCCCAAAGTGCTATCAAACTGTTCATATCTTTTTATCTGGTAATGCAATTACTAGATCTGTATCCCAAAGGGATCATAAAAACAAATTAGGAAAGACCCATTTTTACAAAAATATTTATAGCAGCTCTTTTTGTGGTGTCTAAAACTTTGAAATCTAGAGGATATCTATCAATTGGAGAATGACTGAACAAGTTGAGCTATATAACTAATGGAATGCTATTGTGCTATGAGAAATGATAAGCAGAATGCTTTCAGAAAATCCTGACAAGACTTAAATGAACTGATGCAAAGTGAAATGATAAGTTTGAGAACATTATACACAGTAACATCACTATTATAATGATGACCAATTGTGAATGGTTTAGCTGTTCTAAGCAATAGCTAATATTCTAATACAATACAATAATCCAAAACAATTACACAGCATTTATGCTGTGAATAATGTAATTCGCTTTCAGAAAAAGAACTGTTGGAGTCTGAATTCAGATCAAAGCATACTATTTTTTTACTTTATTTTTAAGGTTTTTGGGTTTTTTTCTGTATTCTTTCACAATATGTTTAATATGGAGATATGTTTTGCATAATCACACATATATAACCTATATCAAACTGATTACCAGGGAAAAGAAAAGGAGGGAGAATATTTGGAATTTAAAAATATTTTAAAGAATGTTAAAATTTGTTTTTATATGCAATTGTGAAAAAATAAAATATTTTAAATTAAATTATCAATTAAATTTAGACCTAAAAAGAACCTAGAGATCATTTTATATTTCATATTACAGAGGTAAAATAACCTACTTAAGATTACATGTTTTTATACATTGAGAAATCACTAAAAAAAACACAGTAAACTACGATACAAAGATGTACTAGACCAATCTTTACCCAATATTTGTTTAAAAGACTAAAATTCCACAACCACAAAAGATCAGCTCTATCAACACATTGTTAGCATCTTGACAGATGACGACCTATCAATACACATGCCCCAAAGAAGCCCACTCTCCTCCAACAAAATAGTGGATTTTGAATATTCCTGAAAATAATTCTTTAGAATTCCTTAAAATAACAATCTTTTGAGCCAATGGGTAGAATGGTCATGTGCGTGGGGGGGAGGAGGGGAAGGGGGAGGAACAAAAGTAAAGGGCTTTCAATGTATCATATAGTCAAGGTAATTCATTGTTAAGAAAACTAGAAATGTTATTGAAAAAAGTAAATGTTCCTACAACATGTATGTACACATATGTGTATGAACATGTTCATATAAACTGATGCAAAGATTATATATGTCTACATATATAGCGTAGTGGTGGCCAATTTCAGTACTCTCTTTGCACATTATCTATTTCTCACAACTCTGACTACCATTATCATGTTGTATAGTTAGGTCTGTAGATCATAATAGGTATCTTCTTAAGATTGATAACATTGCTTTTAAGGATTTCCCTTCTGGATTCATTTCGTCTTCCTTACAGCCACCATTGAAAAGTACTGATCAACTGCCACCAACTCAACTAAATCAATTCGGGATACCATTATTGTCTGTCCTTCCTGAGCAAACTTCTTGTTGTATGACCTAGACATGCTTCATTTCCTTCCACAATTGAACCTAAATTATCACAGAACTGGCTTAAGACAGACCCATCCTAGAATGTAGATATTACCTCTTAGGTTCCCAATTCCTTTCATTCCCACTGTCCATTCTTCCCTATACTCTAGGTGCTTCATGGCAATCAAGAGTTCTGTAATGCTATCTACTTGATCCCTTGATTCCTGATTTAAACTTTTTCTTCAATTTAATACATCTCAGAAAAAAAAAGCCTTTAAATTTTTTTCCCTTATTTTTTTTTTATATTTAGTCCTTTAGTTACTGATTATTGAGAGTCCTCTCCTCTTCAGAGAAGTACTCATTAGGTGTGTCAGTATCTTACTAGATTCCCTAATCACTACTCTCCACCACAAGGAGCAGTCCTGATCTCTGAAGCCATTGCTCTCTCCTCCCATGCAAGCACAATTTTGTCCTACTTGACAGTTTTGTCTTCCTTGACATACAATTTATTTTAGAACTACCACCCTAAGGTTTTATTTCTGTTGCAGCCTTTATTTTCCGCTCAGCATAGAGGACTATTCAAAATAAGAAATATATTTTAATATATTTAATATTTTATGTATTATATAACAGTTTAATGGTTATTTAATATAATAATGATGATGGTTCATATCATGTAATATGACAAAATAAAGTATGTATTAAATGTCATCCTCAAGTGAGACATAGTTTTTAACTTATTCCCTTTCTAGAATGTTTACCTGATAGTCCAAAGAAAATGATCAACAATCAACCAAGATTTACGTGATTATCACTCTGAAATTCTATGTTTTGATGCTGTAAGGAGAAATAGATGTTATTGGAGAAGATATGTTCATATGTTCTCTTCTTTTCTACTCATCATCTCTCTAACACATAATTTCTACATTTTTAAAATGGTTTTACATAAATAGGCCCTTTGACAAATGTTTAAATCTTAACTGACTTCTCAGGAAAAAAATAAATTAATAGGGATTTTAGCAATGAATCATTAACATCTATCATTTTGTACAAGCACACAATAGTTACTTAAAAAAATTCTTGCTATATTTCTTAGTCTTAATCTTACACTTGCAGGAGGGAGGGGATAAACAGCTATACAGTGCCTACTATGTACTGAGTGCATGATTTTATCATACTATCCCTTTTGCTCTTCCCAACAACTCTATGACATTTTATTCTTATTTTATAGATGAAGGCATTGAAGCAAATGGTCACAGAACTATTCAATGTCCAAGGTCAAATTTGAACTCTGGTCTTCCTGACTTTAGATCTCAGACTCTGGGCAATGTGCCCCAAGTTGCCGTTCACTACATGATATTGACATATAATTTATGTAACTCACAACACATAGAAATTGATGATAAACCCAAATGATAAAAAATAAAAGATCACTAAAATAACAACATAGGAAACCTATAAAAATAGCTTGATTTTGATAATAAAAAGTGTATCAGTCATTTGAGTAAAACCTGTATTATCAGTTACATATGTTAGCCTTTTTTTTACCTAACTGAAGAGTCATTTAAATTTGTTTCAATTATTAAACAAACTTTAGAGTCCCAAAGATTGATGGCATATTTAAGAAAATGATAATGTAATTTCTGCAATGAATAAGATTTAAGAGATATTTCCCCCAACATATTAAGTGACCATGCAGATAAAATATTTTTCAGTGATCACAGGGATAAATTAAATATTGCTTTTATATACTGAATTTCTTGAGATTATATAGGACTTCGTAGATTTTTCGGGATCTAAAATTGTAGCCTATGCCCCGTAAAAATAAAAGCTCACTAGATTATTCGGCGTATTATTATTTTCTGTTATATATAGATTAATCCAAATAGCCAAAAAAGTCTCTAAAAGATGAAGGCTGCAAAGGGGCAAATGCATCAAATATCTTAATTTGAACTATTATGAAGAACAGGAGAAAATTTGTCTGATACTAATCCAATAAATTCTTCAGCAAATTCCTAATTTATTTCTAGAGAACTGGCTAAAAAGGAAAAAATTCATAGATCTATTTCTAAGTTAATATTAGGGAAATGTTTATACAGTAAAATTAAAGTTATCTTTGTATATGTATGTTTGATTATATGTAACAATATTCTTTTATTTCATGGAAAAATAAAATATATATTTGCCAGAAAATGGAACATTTTATTTGATTTCACTTCCAAATAGATTTTTTTAAAAAAAGAAAGGACAGAAATAAAAACATGGGATAAGGAAATGGAAGTGCTATTTCTAATGTATTTAAAATGTGGAGAATTAATAGGGGAAAAAACCACAGGCAATCATTTGCCATCCAGGGTGCCTGGAGGCAAATTAGTCTTTCTTAGTATCCAACTCACAAACTGCTACTATATCAGATTGATAAGCTGTCATCTATTAACATTACTTCTATAATTGACCATCACTAGCAGCCATTGCTTTCTGGAATCACATTAGAAGGTCAGCTGTTCTGCAACCTTGGAGAATGGAGGAATTTCTCTTGGAAACCCTGTGTCTAAGAAGGGCAATCTATTAGAGCAGTAGTTCTTAACCTGCAATCCATGAACTTAAAAAACATACTTTGGTAACTGTATTTCAATATAGCTGGTTTGCTTTGTAATCATATATTCATTTTTATGTATTTAAAAAACATTTTTTTCTGAAACCACAGGATTCATCAGATTGCCAAGGGGGTTGCATGACCCAATAAAGGTTAAGAACTCCTCTGGAATTCCAACTTGATTTCTTTGTCCCATAGGTACTTATGTAATAAATAAAATACACTGTTTCCACAAGCTTTTACATGACCTCCTACATCCCTAAGTATACCTTTTCTATACCTTCTTCATTTCAAAATACTATTCATTTTCATACTTGAAAACAAAAATTTCCATAATCTTTACATTATTTATTTTTCATTGCTTCTGTAAAAGAGAAGTCAGATTGAAGTGAACTTTGAAAGTCAACATAACAAAAAGCATTCAGGAAAAGCACCATATATTCTATATATAGAAAGCTGATTTTATTCCTGCTGTTGGGAAATATTACCTGTTTTGTGTGTTTTGCTGCCCACTAGTGTCCTATGACAATAAAATACTTGGCATGTAGACAGCATGTAACAAGCTCTGACAGACTTAGTAAAATAGTCACATGTTTCTAATTTGTATAAGTAGCACATTTTAGAAAATCTATAAAGGAATTTTCTGTAATGTGCATATTAATATTAGCTATAAATTTACCTTCACTAAAACGTCTTTGTCCAATGCAGAAAAGAAAAGCAAAGAAAATATGAGAGCTTGAATTTGGAAGTAATATTTAATTCCCTCTTAAAAAATTCATTTAAATTTTAGGGTAAGGATTTGGGGTGCTCACTTTTTTAAACAAATGTTTAACATTTAATATCAATTTTAAGTAGAATATCTCATCTTGTACGTTCTTTCACACATTATATATGTGTGACTATGTTTGCCATCAGTGTCAACAATCAGTCAACAAGTATTTATTCAGTGTCTACTCCATGCCAAAGAGTATTCTAAGTGCTGAGGATACAAAAAAAGAAATAGAGAAAGAAAAAAGACAGTCCCTGCTTTCAAAGAGCTCGCAGTCTAATTCTGGAGACTACACGTAAACAACCACATACAAACAAGACATATACAGGATGATAATCTTAGAGGTAAGGCACTAATATTAATGGGGGTTGAGAAAGGCTTCTCACAGAAGGTGGGATTTTAGCGGGGACCTGAATGCAGCCAGGAAAATTAGGAGTTGAAAATAAGGAGGAAGAGAATTCCAGACATAGAGAACACCAGTGAAAATGCATGAAATCATACATATATAAATATATACATAAAAGGAATTTATCTGTTTTGCTGTACTTTTTTAAAGAGAGTTATCATGAACTCATCTGAGATACTTTTCATATCTCCTTCCCAAGATACAGATCTATAACAAAATAATTATAAGCGATAAATGTAATTATGCACATCTAGGCCTATGAATTAGGAGCTTAAGATTGGCAATTTTTAGAGAGAATTCTTCCCCTATCTCACCACCAACATGATGTATCAGTTCTTGCTTGTTATTCAATGAATTCAGTAAAGTAACACAGTGTACAATTAATTGTAAAAAAAAAATTAGAAATGAGATTTCTATCATTACTACAGTGTTACATACTGAGCATTTTTATTCTAGAGAAGGCACACAATATCCTAAGTACAGAGGTACAAAAATGGATTCAGAATCTCTATCTAGCTTCCTTAAGATGAGAAAGAAAAAACAACCAGATAAAATAAACATTGCCACCATATACTCATTCATTCATTGCTTTTTGAGTTAAAAGAGAGAATGAAGTCAGGCTGAAGGACCCAAAGGTGTGGCAAAACATAAAAGGTAAAGTTTTCAAGCAGGTTTTTATTGAGGTAATATGTTCTATGCAGAAAAGAAAATTCCAAGGCCTAGGAATGGAGTCTAGGGATGTAGTCAGATTTCCTGTTAGAAATTGACGAGTCCAAAAAGATTCACCACATTCCATTTTATTGTTCAATAGTTGTGTTAATATCACTAGTCTATCTTATCTCCATCTCAAACTTGGTTTGCATATTAGAGAAGGATAATGCTAATTGTGTTTGTATGTACAGTTAAAAAGTATATAATTGGGTGTATATATGTAGATACACATAATATTACTATGTATAATATGTACATACATGCATAGGCATAAACACATATGTATATATCTGCTTATATGTATGAAACAGCACACAAGGGAAGGGCAATGATAAGAAAACACACAATCTAAACACATGTGTGCATAGTCCTACATGTCTATCATCATTTGTGTATCAGATAAACATGAACAGAAATAGAAATATATGCCTGAAATACCAAGTAATTGCTCATGTAGATGCATTCCACATAATTTTATTTTCATTAAATGTACTTTCTAAAGTTAGAATCAATAATTCAATAACCAATAATATGTACAATAAATATGAAATTAACCTTGATACTATTTCATTAAAATAAATTTTGGAATTATGCATGTGTTTATATGTATACACATGCAGAACTTACATTGTTATAAAAGTATACATATAAGAATCTCATAACACAGCAATTTTCCTGTGTTAGTCTATTATTGATATCATACTTGAGATAGATACATGTGGTAATTTATTCAAGAGCTTAATCTAATAAAGGATTGAATTCCCAACTTAAAGTTATTTGACCTAAATTTCAAAGTGTCCTATAATCATGCATCTTTTTAACCAAAAAAAACACAGATATATATATATATATATCAGAATCTTAAAGTACTGTATTTACCCTTTGTAGAAAAGATATTATTAAAGCACATCAATATTCTTAAAACTTAATACTTTTTAATAAAATCTTAAAATACCAACCTGTTTAAGCTTTTAAAATAATTGAATTAATTTTGTGCCACATCAGTTGCAGTTTGGGGCCTACTATTCAGTGAATTCAGGTATCAGAATATCTTAATATGAATAATTTTTTAAAAAAACAAATTCATTGAAATAGATGAATATTACTTCAAAATAATAGGTGAGAAAAACATCTTATCACTCTTCCAGTGTGATTAGAAGTATGTATTTAAAGATTTTGAAAGCATAGTCAAATGAAAAAAAAGCATGCCAAACTGAACTCTTTTATATAATCTTATGTTATGTTGGGATATGTAGTGTGATTATGTTTATCTATGTATCACCCCTCATTTGGGGAAATCTTTAGAGCAGGTTGGCAATAATACTGAAAGAACTCAAAGCCCAGGGCTTTTGTTGGTTTGTTTGGGAGGTTGTAGGGTTTTATTGCTGTGTTTTGTTTTGTTTTAACCTGGTCATAGAGAAAGAAGGAAACTAAAAACCACAATACAGCATATAAAATATTCATTTTTATTGACTATGTATACCTTATGACAGATAATGTACTTGAACACTTTAAGGCAATAATCACTGTCAATATATTTTAAGAGGTCTTTTGAGAAAGTGATAGGAAAAGACTATCGACAATGACTGTGTATGTGTATGTCACATATACATATATGTGTGTGCCTACACACAGTGATGGACTCCATATGAAGTCCATCATGCAAAAGCTATTTTGTGTAACATACACAACAAAAATAGCAATTTCAAGATTATGATTATTCGGTGATTATACAATTTAAACATGATATTAGGACCGTTTACATCTTTTTTTAAATACTGATTAAAAACCATACACATGTTTAGTATATCTCTATGCGTACAAAAATACAGAAAAATAATGGTTGGTTTCTCATCTTAAATTATGGATCTTGGAATGTAAAATAAATACAATTTATATTCACAATAAGAAAAGGAACCTATATTATCATGTCAATCAAAAGGTGCCATGTCTCTCAATGGAATGGGATTTTTTTCACAATATTTCTAAAATCATGAGCTTTATGATGAATCCAAGGACTTTTGCTGACAAATTAGACAGGCCTTAAATAATATCTTGTATCTTCACAATATGATAGTACTCTAACATTTTCTGCAGTTTCATGTTAAATTGTAACTTCCATGATGCATCACTGTGTATGCTCTAATGTAAATATATTCCCCTAAGGTAAAATTCCACAGAGGATGTGTACAAGGTATTATACCTTCTGAGGACAGGGGGAGAAAAGAAAATATAATGCCAAATTTGTTGTAATGCTTTACTGCAAAGAAAATTTCAAAATGAAAGTTTATGAACAGTTTGCTCAATGAACAGGCAATATAGTATAAAAATGTTTTTTGCACTATAATTCATTTCTAATTTTTCTTTTAAAATTCAGCCATTTTAAAATGCCTGATTTCCTTAATTTTGTTAGTGTATATGCATAACACATAAACACACTGAAATGGTTATATGTATATATTTTTATCTAATATGTAGTTTAACAAATAAAAATATACACCCAACTAGCATTTATTCCTCAGCCTGCACTCCAAGGTTTATTTGTCTCTTCCAGGAAAATCTCATATTCTCTTTTGCTTCTTGGGTTTTCTCACATAACAATATTTTCTTTTCCTCTCCCTTCCTAGAGGGTCAATTTTGCTTAATTATTTAATTTTAACTGCCAGCATGTAATGAATTTTAGACTGATATGTGTGCAGAAATTTGAAATGGTAATTCAAAACTGCAGCCATTCTCAAGCTATGCCAAAAACCAGCAGTTTCCTATCATTCTGATGTTGGGAGAAAACCATCAACATGTACATTTATATTTCTGTCATACTACAACTTAAGGTATTGTACACAGTGATTGTGTGCACATCATTAAGTAGTAATAGCTATTTAAATTCTTAAGAAGAAAATCCTTCCAAATATCAAATAGCTTTGAGGGAAAACCAAAATATTTACTTCATTCAGTTATTACATTTTCACAACTTTATAAATGTCAAGATTTGTAAGCACATCAAATGACGTAATGCTTATCACTGCATATTTTTACATAAATTAGTGTTAGGAATACTGAGTAGCACCTTCTTAGGGGTGAAGTAACAGAAGAGATGAAGACTGAAAAAATATATTTTAAAGAAAATCTTTGATATTATTGTAAATAAATTGTACCAGAATGTAACCACATTTCTTTGTAAAGCTAAACAACAAAGATGCTTATTGCTTAAACTAGAAGGTTTCTATATTCTGCTCATCATATTCGAGATTTGAATTGTTCTCCATCTGGTTTTAGTTGTGATAGAAGTAAGAAATTTTTTCCCTAATCTATTCATTTCTCATCAAGACTAGTTTTATTCTGAATGAGGTGGCTATCAAGTACTATAGTTAGAGAAGGGGTTGGCACTTTGCTAGGTAAGCTAGCTTAAATGATTACAGAGCAATTTTTCCCCCATCCTATCCTCCTACCTTCCCTATCCCCCTCCCCCACAGGACAAGGTTTGAAATGCTGGAAGGGGGGAGAATACAATTGATCCAATTATACAATTCCCCAGTTCACTCTTGGCAATTAACGGCATTTAAATGAATCACAAATAAAATATATTACTCACCATTCAAGATGCTCTGGAACAAGGAGAAAGCCAATATCCACATGCCCCTGTTCTTTTCTATTCTTCCAGCTATATGCTTTGCTTTCCACTCTTTTGCTTTCTTTTTCTCTATTTGTCAACTGCAAGGTTAAAGCTACAAGCTAAGAAGACGATCAGTTCAGTTTATTTTGCTGGTTGCCGTGTAGCTGCTTGGAAAATGCGTGTATGTGTTTGATTGTCCTTAAAGCAAGTGATCTGTCTCTCCTCTTCTCCACTGACACTTGCTCACTGGCTTTCTCTTTCAGAAAGATGCAGCCAGAGGAAAGAGGGAGGCGGGTGCTTTAAGCCCAGGTGTGTTGTTAGCTCAGGGAGACAGCAGCAGGTTTGCAGCAGCAGGTCTACAGGTGAAAATATCCTCAAATGCAAGCATGAGCTCATCCCTGGGAACATACAGTCCAGAATCTGCAGAAATCAGGTTCCAAACCCTTCACCCTCCACATTCAGGCAGCAAGCAAACAGACAGGCACATCTTTCCTCTCCTACAGCTTTAATCACAGTGATCCCTCAGCTAACCTTCTCTGCCTCTGAGACTCAGAGCTAAGTATTAACCCTGTCTCATGCCTCTGTCCTTTGTAGCGTTCTGCAGTCTTAAAGCAGCAGCAGAGCACTCGCAGCTGAAGTGGAGGCAGGATTGGTGCTGAGTGGAAAGCCAACCAACAGCCCTGAGTAATTTAGAATAATTTCCAATAGGCTTAAATAATGATTTGACAGCTGGTTATTTTTAGCTATTGCCTTATCAGCACTTAATAAGACATGTTAAAGGGAAATGGTTCAGGAAGGTAGCAAGATATGCAGAAGTAACGGTAAAATTCTTAGCATCTTTGAAATAAAATGAGCAGCCTGATAAAGATTTCTTTGTTTTCTTTTTCCAGGAGATTCTCATTTGTATCTCTAAAGGAAAATGAGACTATCAAATACTGTATATTATTATAATGTCTTTGATTTAAGGGCTGATTTTTAATTAACATGAAAACATTTGAAGACAAAACACTAGCAGCTGTAATTGTAAATATATAACCAGCTCTATTTAAAAAACAAACACATGCCCCTATTCACCATTAAAAAGTCAATAAATAATTAATAGTATTCTGATTATGATATTGTTCCAAAACCATAATATGATGAAGGAAAAAGCTAAAGCATATATGTATTTCTTTTTTGCACTTAAGAATGACTTAGTGACACAAAAGCCTGACAACTTAAGTAACCATGAAAGGGTGCTCAAAAGCAAAGAGAGTTCTTGCAACCACTATGGGAAAACATGTTCAAAAGGTAGATAGTAAGCATCCTTTTGGAAACAAGTCAATGTTCCATGTTACACTCCTCCCCTCCCCCAAATTTTAGGAAATAAATACACACACACACACACGTTCACATATACACATTACTACAAATCTTTATAATTCCAATAATATTTAGAAAAAGTCGAGCCAAAAGCCCAAATTCTTCATACAGGATTGTACAGAAAGATCTCTAAACTATGACGTCTAAAGAAGGGACAACTAACACCTATCATGGTGAAAATTATCATGGTAACTATCACCTACCCTGTGTTATGCCAGAAAAGCTTGTATTTATATTTAGCCATGTCAATATAGGTGACCTTCATTCACCAGGCCATCAATTTGGTGGTGGCCAATAATTCTAGGTATGTATCCAATCTCTTCATATAGATTTAAAGTCATGAGACTTATAAGGGATCATTTATATCCCTACTTTCATTTTATAGATGAGGAAATTGAAGCCCAGAGAGGTTGAGCAAACTGTCTAAAGTCACACAGATAGCTGACAATAGCAGAACTAGGATTTGATCTAATTACCCAAGACTCTAAATCCAGCTTTCTTACTATCATACCATTCTTTATTTGATGTATAAAAAAATCTCAAGGAAATAATAAAAGAGATAAATCAACATGATCGATGAGGAAATGGCTTTAGCAAAGTTCAAGAACCAATCAATCAATCAATTACCCCACTCCACTTAAAGTAACCAGCAGAATACTCAAGTCACTGCTCATTTAGCAGGTATAAACATCTCTACCAAATCTAATGATCAAAGGAATCTTTGTATGTATATGTGTGTATACATATGTGTATCATATGTATCTGACATATTCCATACATATTTTGTATATTATGTACCATGTGTATACATATATGCACATGTGTGTGTACATTTTTATAAATATGTATGCAAATATGCCTTTCTACACATATCTTTTGACCAAGCAATCTCATTACTGGTCATTCCAAGATGTCAAATATAAAGGAAAATGTCCCACATATGCTGAGATAGGACCAAGGTCCTCTTCTTTGCCCAAAACAGTATTTAGTTTCTCCTAAAAACAACAAAACTGTTCCTGAAGACTTATTGTCACCTGCCCCTGATGATCAGACTTATTTTTTTATGGAGATGGGAGGAGGAACATCTAGGGAAGCTATGTCCTACTATAACCTTGTTTCATAACCTTTCTTTGTTAGGTCAAAACAAGCCTCTTTTTGTAATTTTCAATGACTTTTAAGTGTCTCATTCTATCTCAAAATTCATTCTGAATTAATAGGGTGCTAGTGTTAAGCTTGGTCCTAACATTAGGCATAGCTGATCATTGGGATAAGATGAGATAACTTCTTGGCTCTAATCATGGTTGAGATGAGGGAACAGCAGTACAAAAATGGAGGGTGGAGGGACTGGATGAAGGGATAGTATATGACTCCCAGAGACAAGAGTTTTTACAACTGTATGGTACAGTCTTCTCTATGGAACAGGGAGAAAGATCCAATAGAGACATAACAATTAACTCAGTGGGTGGGAAGGGAGGCTTCTCAGCTTGGTAAAGAAAGCCCCAAGTCCAACATTCCTTGGTTGTTGATTGTTGGGCTGTAACTTAAAGGTCAGGTTCCTACTGAAACCAGATCCATGAGATATGAAAATGGGAGCTAAAGTGAGGAAGAGACTGCTCCAGGAATAAAGATGAAACTATGATCTGAGGGAGCAGTCAGGGAGACCATCTCCAATAATAGGCTAAGGTGGCTGAAAAAGTTCAAGGAGAAACCTGAAGATTCACTGGACCTCCTGAGGGCTTGGTTCAATGGAGCTGCTATCCACAGGTTATATGAGCTCTCTGAGATCTAACTTTTATAGAATTAATCAAGTTTATTAGAGCCTCCAGATAAGAAATGCTCTCCTTTCTTTTTTAGGTGGCTGAAATGTAGAGTTTTTCCTAACCCCATAAAGATAAATTCCTTTGGCAGACAACTCCTCAATGGGCATCTACAAGGGAAAGAGAGATGTTCCTAAAGGATAAATTGGATTTATGTGCCCTCCACCACCACATGACTTGCTGCCTCTTATGATTAGCTTGCCTTAGGGTCAAGCTTCAGATTTTACTTATGGGTCTCCCCACCACATACAACTCTATAGATGTGGGTCAATCAATTAGAGAATTTTGAGTAGGTCTGGAGTGAGTCATTGGGTGTGGCCTTTTGATTGAGTCCAAGTTTTACAGAACAAATCCTTTTACTGAGGGAATTTGTTCTGTGAAGTTTCGATTCAGTCTACAGGCCACACTTGAGGACCGAGAGGGCCATATGTGGCCTTGAGGTCACAGGTTCAACACCTCTTGTAGACAGTTATAGCTTAGGCAAATACAGTTGTTTTAAAACTCTAGCAACTGGAATAGTCTTGGTATCCACTGACCTACTGGGTGGGCAGAGAACAATGACATTCTCACCCTGAGGGACCTTTGGGTGTGGTTTCTGAAACACAGGATTGAATAGAAAATCGATAACCAGTCCACAGGAGTACTAATAAAATTTTACATGGAAATTAAGCACCAGGTCACTTCATACCAATCCAAGTCCTTTAGAGGTGTCTTCTAAAATTTCTGCCCTCTTTGGATTATCCAGGACAAACCACAGGGCACAGATAATGAAGGGAAGGCTCCATGTCTGTGCAGGCCCTTTCAACAGCTCCTGTTAGTGTTACTGTGGTAGGGACAAATGGAAGCCCTTAGAGTTACTAGAACAATCCTTTATAGTTAACTACAAATATCAGATCCCCAGAAGGTTAAAAGATATTTCTTCTATAGCGGTGAACATGATAGAAGTTGGAATACTTCATTATACCAGCTCCCCTTGCAATAGCCATTTGTTTCCTGTGAGGAAAGCAAATGGCACCTGGCAGGTTATGGTGGACCACAGGGAGGTAAACAATATCATCCAACCCATTGCTACAGCTGTCCTGACCTTATCGATGTCATAAAACAAGTAGCCCAGATTCAAGATGAGTGGTATGGAGTTACTGACCTTACTAATATTCAATATTTAGTCTCATAGACTGAAACTAGTTAGGAGAACTTTGCATTCACCTAAGAAAGAGTCCAGTACACAGGCAGTTCTGCTATAACACAACATATTCATTCCCAAAAAAGCACTGCACTATGCAAAATTACGCAATAAAAACCACAGAGCTTATAGGGAAAATGTGTTTAGGGGCACAATGTTCAAACACTTAGTCAAAATTAAAAAAAAAAAAAATAGAATCTAATAAAAATGGTAGCACCATTTTATAAATGTTAAATGGTTAAGAATTACATGAATACTAAAATAGTGACCCCATCTGCAGCTTTAGGCTGATACTCAGTCTGCACCCAGGGGTAGTACAAGCAAATGGAACAATTCCTCCCCACCCCAAGGCCTCTAAGGGGATGGAGTATGGTTGAGAGTGGTGTGAACCTGGACTTCTTTGCTCACAGCGCCTTCTGCCCTAGAAGATAGCCAATAAACATGGCACTTTTTTTTTTATGAAGACTTGTCCTTGGCTCATGGAAGTGAGTGTCGGAAGGTTTGTGACTTTTGAGTTGTTATGGAGAAGTGTGGGTTTCTGCATTCACGATGCTTTTTGCAGAAGAAATCATTCAGGAGAAAACTCAAAATTCACATTATGCTCAAAACGTTTCCTAATATATCAATCATATTGGAATAAATTCACATTTTTGTGAAATGTGTTACAGCCTAACCAACCATTACCATCCCATCCCAAGGCAACATGAATCCTCCCTCGTAATACTACATTGTGATAGAGACATGAAAGAGATATCTCTTCCTTTTGTTGTTTTTCAGTCAGTTCAGTCACGTCTGACTCTATGAGCCCATTTGGGATTTTCTTGCCAAAGATACTGGAGTGGTTTGCCATTTTCTTCTCAAACTCATTTTATAGATGAGGACTCTGAGATTTAAGTGACTTGACCAAGGTCACACAGCTAGTAAGTTTGAGGCCTGATTTGAATTTAGGTCTTCCTGACTCCAGGTCTGGCTCTGTTCACTGCATCACCTAGTTACACTACATTGATGACATAATGCTAACTGGACCAAATGAGGCCACAATAATGGTGACCTACATTAGATGGCAACCCTGTGAGAAAAGAGAGGTGGGAAATCAACTAAGAAAATTCGGGTTCTAGTCTGCTCAGTTCATTTGGGGAAATGCAGTAGGTAAGGAAAACATAGAAGATTCTGGACACAATCTGGAATGAACAATTGACATTTCCCCTACAATCTAAGAAAGAAACCCAGAGATTTATTAGCCTCTTTAGAACATAGCATTTAGATATTCTGATTGTCCTCATTTACTCAGTCACCCATAAGACTGCTTCTTTCAAGAGGGCCTAGAACAGGTTATAGCCCTGAAAGATATAAATTCAACCATTTCTTTGCTTGAGCTATCATGAATCTGCAAGACCCATGTTTCTGAATACTTATATCCTTAGAGACCAGGATGAGAAGAGCCTTTGGAAGTCACTAAGAGGTAGCCAGAACAAGTGACTATTAGGCTTCTGGAGTTCCAAGTTCTCCAACGTGGCCACTCACTACACTACTTTAAAAAAAAACAATTGTTCTCCTATTATTGGATCTTAAGATCCTTACTGAACAAATGACACAGGGCAAAACAATCCCCTTTACTCAATTACCTATTAAAGACTAAGTGATGCAAGATAGTTCCTCTAACAGATGGGTAGCTTCAATTGCTAAATGGAAATGGCAAGTTCCAAGTCACACTTGTCTGGGTTCTTTCAATATTTATGTTCTTCACAAATTGGTGACAGCTATGCCAGAGGATATTTCCCATTCAGGTCCTGAAACCCTGTGTCTTGCACATGTCTAATGGGTTCCCACCTATAAGGATCTGGCTCCTGAGGAATGTAATTTTGCATTATTTGCTGATGGATCCATCTGCTATAACACATGACAATACAACCAGATTTTGATAGCCACTAATCTGACAATGAGATAGACTTTGATTACTTCATCTGAAAACTGCATGTTTCACATCCTTTGATCATTTTATCAATTGAGGAATGACTTGTATTGACTCAGTTCTCCATATTTGAGGCTTTTATCAGAGAAACTTGCTGTAAAATTTTTCACAGTTAGGAATACTATGTACTTTCCTCCATCCTATTTTATCCTCTCTCTCTCTCTCTCTCTCTCTCTCTCTCTCTCTCTCTCTCTCTCTCTCCCCCTCCTCTCTTGTCCTCTCCTCTCATACTGTCCCTTTTCGAAAGTGTTTTGCTGTAGATAAATGCCTCCCCCAATCTGTTCTCCCTTCTATCAGTCCTTCCATTCTCTTATACTCCTCCTTTCCTATTTCCCTGTATGGTAAGATAGATTTCTATACCCAACTGAGTATGTTTTTCATTCCCTCTTTGAGTCAATTCCAAAGAGAGTAAGGTTCACACGTTCTCTGCCACCTCCCCCCATCTTCCCCTCCTCTATAAAAGTTATCCTGACTATGGCTGCACAATATTTGAATTGTTTCCTTCTGGCTTCTTGCAGTGTTTTTTCCTTGACCTGGGAGCTCTGGAATTTGGCTATAAAAATCCTGGGAATTTTCATTTTTGGATCTCTTTCAGAAGGTTGATAGATTCTTTCATTTTCTATTTTATCCTCTTATTCTGGAAGTTTTCTTTGATAATTTCTTGAAATATGAAATAGATTTTTTTTTATCATGGTTTTCAAGTAGCACAATAATTCTTAAATTATCTCTCCTTGATTTCTTTTCCAGGACAGTTGTTTTTCCAATGAGATAGTTTACATTTTCTTCTCTTTTTTAATCATTTTTGACTGTTTTATTATTTCTTGATGTAGTTTTCACTTGCTCAGTACTAATTTTTAAGGAATTGGTTTCTTCAGTGTACCTTCTTTTTCATATAACCAATTCTGCTTTACAAGTAATTATTTTCTTTAGTGAATTTTTATACATTTTTTTTTCCATTTGGTCAATTCTGTTTGTAAGGTGTTTTCTTCAGGGTTTTTGTGCCTCTTTTACCAATCTGTTTACTCTTTTTGCCCAATTTTCTTGTGTCATTCTCATTTTTTTCCAATTTTTTCTCTTATTTAATTTTTAACATAATTTTTGAGCTCTTCCAGGATTTTTTTGGTTTTTGACCTGAAACCAATTCGCATTTTTCTGTGAGGCTTTGGATATAGCTATTTTGGCTTTGTTTTTTCTTTTTTAACTTTGCTCTTGAATTTTTCTTCTTCTGATTTTCTATTTTCATCTTCTCTGTCATCATAGTAACTTTCTGTAGATGGGTTCTTTGTTGTCGTTTGTCTACTTCTTGACTTTTAACTTAACGTTAAAATTGGGCTCTCCTCTCAGGGTATAAGGGGCACTGTTCCAAGCAGTTATAGAGTGCCTACTATGTACTGAGTGAATGATTTTATTTTACTATCCCTTTTGCTCTTCCCAACAACTCTATGACATTTTATTCTTACTTTATAGATGAAGACATTGAGGCAAACCAATGTTAAGTGACTTGTTCAACTGTTTGTTTTTTGTTTTGTTTTGTTTTTGGTACAAGGCAGTGCACTGGGAATGGTAGGGAAATCAGAATGTTCCTTGCTCACCACTGCTACTTACAATCTCTACTGCAACCAAGTAACCTCTCATTCTTTGAAGTTCATTCAGTCTGAATTTACTAATTCTTCCTTCTTTCTTTGATGAATTTCCATTCTTTCTTTGAATTGATTCTGTTTTTCTCTCTGCCCCAAATTCCTATTTTCCTACTACAGGATAGTTAGATAGATAGATAGACAGACAGATAGACAGACAGACAGAGACAGATAGATAGATAGATAGATAGATAGATAGATAGATAGGTGGATAAATAGATAGATAATCCCCAAAACATTCTACATTCCCAGTTCTTCAATCAACACATTACCTATTACCTCCACTCTGCCTCAGCCATCCACACAATACATAATTAAACTCGTCTTGCCATCACCTACAGATGTTCAATTTCTATATTCATGGACTCTAGAATCGTTTTATCTGATTATAATCTTTTATCATTCCATTTTATCACTTGTGTTATGGTGCCTAGAAGATCCTACCCCAATCTCCATTCCCAATGTCCATAAACAACATTTTTTTCCCTCTCCCTTTCTGAGCTAGACTGAAAAAATGATTCACTGTAACTTTTTCTTGATTTCCCCATAAGTATTTGGTCTGGAGCATTTTCTAGATCAGTTTGGGAAGATTTTGTGGAGAGGAGCCCATTGCAATGTTTCTTATGATTCTACCATCTTCCGTCTACCTCCCAATTATAATCTCTATGTAGATAATTAATAAGTAAATATATATGTATATTTACACACATGTGCAGGTATATGCATATATAAATATATGACTGAAGGAATGTAAATTAAGCCAACATATATTTATATACAAATTTATAAATATATGTATCTATAAATATGTGTATATAGCCATATGTCTATGTATTGATCTAGCTCTAGTCTTTTCTCTACTCACACAGCCACTACACTGGTGGAGGCCTATATTACCTCACACCAAAACTGCTACAATTATTTGCTGATTTGTCTTCCTTTCTCAAGTCATTCTCAACTTTAATATATTTGCCACTCAACTACCAAAGTAATCTTGTTAAAGCTCACATCTGACCATTTCACATACCCCTTTTACCCCCTACTCAATAAACTTCAGCAGCTCCCTATAAACCCATGATCAAATATAAAGCCCTGCTTGGCTTATAATGTCTTTCACAATCTGGACCTAGCCAGCTTTTCCAATATTGTTACACTTTACTCCCCATCATGTACTCGGTAGTACAGTTACACTGGCTTTCTTATTCTCTTTCTCATATGATACTCTATTTTCAAACTCAATTCAAATTCAAACTTTGACTGGCTATACCACATGCCTGGAATGCTTATCTCTACTTCCTGGATTCCTTCATGCTTATCTCTACTTCCTGGATTCCTTCACAACTAACCTCCTGCAAAAGGCTCTTTACTTCCCCTCTTCCTCCACAGAGTCTTGCCTCTGGGATTAGCCCACAGTTACATTGTTTATATCTTGATTCTATAGAGTCAGGTCACTACCATTAGAATATAAACTCCTTGAGGGAAGGAACCATTTCCTTCTCTAAGGCTTAGCCCTATGCTTTCCCTAATGCTTAACATAGTGTCTTGCATCTATATGCATTTAATGAATCTATGATGTTGATAAGGAGGAGGAGGAGGGTAATAGTTGTGGTGGTAGAGGAAATGGTGGCTGTACTATGAAAGGCAAATTAGGAAATAAGAAACATAAAAAGCAAAATACATTAAAAAAGCTTTAAAAGTAAACAAATCTTGATAAAATAGCTTATCTCTGTAGAGTGTGTTAAAGTTACAAAATATTTCATCTTTTATTGTTAAATTTTGTTTTGATACTCTTTCTAACAAACTTCCAAATAACTCTTTACAACTAAATACCCTGAAAACAATTATTAATTATCAAAAATTACCCAGGTGTTATATCAACTGATAGTACATACCTCTTTTCATTTTTGTGGTTTGTCAGTTGTTGACAGAAAGTAAAACTATATGCTTTAACTTTGATAGCATTACATTTACATTCTCCATTGTATTTGACCTGAGCTTATTGCCTTCTAATGTTGACTTAACATACTGCTTTAGTCATTGCTCATATTATTTTGCCTTTCCTTTCTTCATTCTAAATTGCGTCAAACAAATCTTGCCATGTTTTCCTGGAAATTCTTCCAAGTCATCATTATTAAAAAATTAGGCCTGAGAACTTTAATGGTATAGAAAAAATTCCTCACATAGAGATTTTATTATGCAGATTGGCACCTTTTCTGCAATTTACAGTCTCAGAGAACTGACTGGGATACTGAGAGTCTATGACTTGCCCAAAAATCAGTGGAATAAATTAGGGTGTACAATATACAATAGTAAATATTCATAGCAATATAGTGTTTGATTAACCCAAGGATACAAACTTTGGGGCCAAGAATTCACCATTTGACAAAAATTGCGTAAAAAATTGGAAAGCAGTTTGGAAGAAACTAGGAATAGACTAATATATCACTCTCCATAGCAAGTTGAGGTCAAAATTGATAAATAATTTAGATACAAATGGTGATATCATAAGAAAATTGAGAAGCATGGAAATCTGTACCTGTCAGTCCATAGATAATGGAAAGATTTATGACCAACAAGAGATACAGAGGATCAATGGAAGTCAAACAGATGATTTTGACTAAATGAAACTTAAAAAGGGTTTGCAAAACAATATCAATGCAGCCAAAATTAAAAGAAAAGCAGGAAATGTGAAAAAATAACATCAAAATTCTCTTATAAAGGTCTCATTAATCAAATATATAGGTAACTAAGCCAAATTTATAAAAATAAGAGCTATTCTTAAATTGATAAATGATCATAGAATATGAACAGACAATTTTCAGAAAAAGGAATCAAATCTATCAATAGCCATTAAAAGACACTAAATCACTATGGATTAAAGAAATGCTAATCAAGCAACCTTGAGATACTACCTCATACCTATCAGATTGGCCAACATAGCAAAAAAGAAAAATGACAAATAATGCAAGGGGTGTGGAAAAGCAGTTATATTAATTCACTCTTGGTGGAGTTGCAAACTGGTCTGACAATTCTGGAAAATAATTTGGAATGACAAACAAAAGGCTACCAGAACGTGCATACTATTTTAGCAACATCATTATTGCAAAAATGTCAAAGACAAAGGAAAAGGCCTCTTTGCACAAAAATATTTGTAGCAGTTCTTCTGTGGTGGCAAAGAATTGCAATTTGAGGATATGCTTATCAATTGGAAGACAGCTGAACAAGTTGTGATTTTGATTGTGATGGAATACTATTGTGCTATA
This sequence comes from Potorous gilbertii, assembly GCA_028658325.1. Taxonomy (NCBI): domain Eukaryota; kingdom Metazoa; phylum Chordata; class Mammalia; order Diprotodontia; family Potoroidae; genus Potorous; species Potorous gilbertii. Next base: position 343,772,388 of record CM053771.1, on the reverse strand, counting down.
ACAATGGCTTCAAAAGTAAGTAGAACCCCAAGAACTTTGTACACAGTGAAGCATGATGAACTGGGAAAAACTTAGTTATTCTGATCAAGACAATGATACAATTTCAAAGGAGTCAAGATAAAAAAATTTTGTACACCTCCAGAGAGAGAGAAAACTGATGAACTCAGTGCAGATTGAAGGAAACTTTTTTTAACTTTATTTTTCTTATTTGTGGATGTGTTTTCTTTTGCAACATGGCTAATATGGAAATATATTTTATTTGACTTCACACATATAAATGATATCATTTACTAGTCTTCTCCAGGGGGTGTGATATACCTGCAGGAGAGAGATAATTTGGAACTGAAAATTAAAAGAAAAAACAAAATAATGTTAAAAATTTTTACAGTAGGTGAGAAATATTTAACAAAAGACATAAAAATATATTTTTAAAAGGGAACATTAATATGTCATCAGTAATCATAAAGGGAGTTAAATAAGATAAATGGCTTAGTAATAGGTTTATTGTGTTTCCATTGTTTTCCAAGACTAAAGGAAAAGAAAAGAGACTATACCAAGAAGAAAAGATGAGAAAAGAGAGAGTTTTACATATAATTGGAATAGAAAAGAAGACACGAACAAAAGGAGTGGATATCTTTTGAATTTATGTTCTTCCTAGTCAATGGAGGGTGAAATACAGCCACACACAAACCCATATATACAGAGAAACACACAAGAATTTGGGTATAGAAATATATTCAACTGAAAAAATAGAGGGAGAAGAGGAATTGATGAAGTAACATCAATTCAGGAGTTTTAAGCAAAACAAAAGCAAACATCAGATTGGATCATTCAGAGAAATTTTAAAGGGAAGAGAATAAAAGCTTTCGTAACTGTGACTGGAGGCAGAGCTAAGATGGGAGAATAGTAGGAAGTCCATCTTATACTTCAATTCCTCTACATAGATCTAGAATATGCACTGGACCAAATCCTGGATAGGGAAATCAAGAAAAAGTTAAAGTGAACTATTTGTCCTGCTTAGGTCACCAGAGAGCAGACAGAGAGGTCTGGGCACTCGAGTTATGACTTAGCCATGAACACACCACACACTGAACACTCTAATGCCCAGGGATAGTGCTCTGCACCATGGTAAGAAGGTACCACATGAAGAATTCCATGTCTAGAAAGGTGCCCTTTCCTTTCTCAGTCTACCCTAAATCTTCAATCCTTAACAGTAATTGATAGGCAGCTTAGGCTCCAACTACCTCTTTCAGATTCATAAATCCTGGGCAGACTACAAAGGGCACCTATGTACAGGAATAGTGTTCTTCCAGTAAGGAGGACCTGGTCGTTTTATAAGGAAAAGACAATGTTCAGATTCAACTAGAATTCCTGGAAGAGATAATGCAAAAATTTTTGAAGGGTTGAAAAGATTTTATAAATGAAATGAGAGTATGTTAGGAAAAAATAGAAAAAAAATGACAGCTATGGGAGAATAAGATGGAAAGGGAATAACATCTTCACACAAGGATTACAAAAGCTTGACCAAGCAACATACTCCCTGACAATTATAATAGATCAAATAGAAGCCAATGACTCCATGAAACAAACAAGAAATATTATGTAACATCAAACGATTAGGAAAAAAGAGAAAAAAATACAAGATACTTTACAAAGAACACATAATCAGGAAAACAAATCAAAGAAAAAATTTAAGAATCAATCACTGGACTATCTGAACACCATAACCAAAAAAAAAAAAGGGCTATATTTCAAAAAAAATCTAAAAATAGCCAACAGCTTTTAGAATCAGAGGGTAGAGTGGAAATATAATCCATCACTCACTTCTTAAAAGAAACTGCGAAATGAAAACTCCCAAGAATATTTTGGTTGGTTGGTTGTTGTCCGTCTTTGAAGAGGACCAAAATGACATCACCATGATAAAGTGAAATTTCAGTGTGTCTGACTGTGACTGATCAGACCAATATGAGCTCAGAATGCTCTACCACAGGTCGGGCACAGAGAGTCTGTGTGAATATTTGGGGTGGATAACCCAAATTTGCACATCCTGCATTTTGGTACTGTTTCAATTATGCTTAGCTCATAGAGCACAGCATCCTTTCTGAAGTGGGCACGCCATGCTGAGAGGTCCTGTGCCAGTGTCTCCCATGTTGCACAATCAAATCCAAAGTTATTGAGAAAGACCTTGAGAGTGTCCTTGTATTGCTTCTGGTCACCATGTGATCACCTGCTCCATGCAAGTTTTCCAATCTTTTTAGCAAGTGTATATTTTGCATTCAAATAACATGGTCAGACCATTGGAGTTGCGATCTTTGAAGTATAGTTTGAATACTTGGCAGCTCAGCTCTAACATGGACTTCAGTGTCTGGTAACTTATCCTGCCAGGTGATCCTCAGAATCTTCCTAAGACAGTTCAAATGGAAACAACTCAGTTTCCTAGCATGGCACTGGTAGACTGTCCATGTTTCACAAGCAGGTAACAATAAGTTCAGCACAACAGCTCTGCAGACCTTCAGTTTGGTAGTCAGTCTAATACTTTTTCTCTCCCAAACTTTTCTTTGGAGACTCCCAAACACTGAGCTAGCTCTGGCAATGCATGCATCAACCTCACTGTCAATATGTACATCAATCAAAAGTATACTACCAAGGTAAGTGAACTTATCCATAGCATTCGAAACTTCTCCATTTGTTGTAACTGATGGTTCCATGTTTGGATAGTGTGGTGGTGGCTGATGGAGCACCTATGTTTTCTTGGTGTTAATTATTAGGCCAAAATTAGCACAGGCAGCAGAGAATTGATCCATACCTTTTGCGTCTCAGCTTCAGAGGCTGCATTGAGTGCACTATCATCGGCAAACAGGAAATCATGCACCAACACTCCCTCCACTTTGGTCTTGCTTGTAGCTTTTTCAAATTGAAGAACTGAATATCATCAGTATAGTAGTTGGCCTTGATGCCTTATTCATCCTCATTGAAAGCATTTGACAACATGGCTGATAACGTCATGCTAAAAAGCATGGGAGCAAGCATAAAGCTCTGTTTCACTCCATCTGTGACTGGGAAGGTACAAGAGCATTTTCCACTATCCAGAACCCAGGCAAACATGCCATCATGAAATTGATATACAACATTGATGAATTTCTCCAGGCAACCAAATTTGGACATAATTTTCCATAAGCCCTCATGACTAACAGTGTCAAAAGCCTTGGTCAGATTTACAAATGTTGAGTACAGATCTCTGTTCTGCTCCTGGCATTTCTTCTGGATTTTTCAGGCAACATGCACCATATCAACTCTTCCTCGGCCTTCTCTGACGCTACACTGGCTCTCAGGTTTATGCCCATCTTCCAGGTGAAGGGTTAGCCTATTAAGGAAGACTCTAGGAAGAATTTTGCCAGCAATGACTGAGAGAGACCTGCCCTGTGATTGTCACAGGACAATCCATTCCCTTTCCCTCTAAAGAAATGGACAATGGAGACATCCCTGAACTCCTGGAAATAACTTCCTCTTCCCACATAACCTGGAAAACTTTAGTCAGCTTTTATATGAGCAATGATCCCCCTACTTTGTAAATCTCTGATGGAATAGAATTAGCACCAGGTACTTTGCCACATGAAAGGAGCCTAATGGCCTTCAAAACCTCTTCTTCATTTGAAAGTTCAGTTAAGGAGGAATTGACTTCAACCTGAGGCAAGTGGTCAGTGGCCTGAGCACTGATTGCTGATGGTCTGTCAAGAACCCCATGGAAGTGTTCGGTCCATCCCTCTAGGATCATGTCCTTATCATTAATCAATGTGGCTCCATCAGCACTGAGTAGTTATGATGCACCATAGATTTTTGGTCTGTGAACAGCTTTCAGGGAATCATGAAAGCATTTTGGACTGTTATGATCAGCATAAAACTGAATTTCATCTGCCTTCTTACTGAGCCAGGAATCCTGCCTCTCTCTAAGCTTTACTTTCACTTTGCTTTTGATGGAATTAAATGCTGACTTCTTAGAGGTGGAGGAACTATCCTACTGGTATATCCTGTGAAGTTCTCTTTTTTTCATTTAGCAGCTTCTAAATTTCCTCATTTTCAATGTTTGTAAGTGTTCTGACCTAGATGAGCAAAAACAATGCTGTACACCAAATCTCTGAAATCTGCCCACTCCTTTTCTGCTCCACTGTTGCCAATTGGGTTTTGGCTCAACTTTCCCTCCAAGTTAGCAACAAATTGTTCACACTCAGAGAAGAGCTCTAATTTGTTGACATTAAGTCTTCTGGTAGCCGTTTTGCCTTGGGGGGTGGCACTTTTGATGAATGGGAATATTTAGCTTGGAAAGAATAAGTCTATGATCGGTCCAGCACTCTGCACCACACATTGCCTTTGTCATTCTCATATCTTGTCTGTCTCTTCTCCTTACAATCACATAGTCTATTAGATGCCGAAGTTTGCTGTGAGTGTACATCCATGAAGTTTTATTGTGTTTAGGTAAATGGAAGACAGTGTTGGTGATGAGAAGGTCATGAGATGCACAAGTCTTCAGTGGTAAATGAACATTGCTGCTGCTGTTTCCAACTCTATTCCTCCCTAGGACTCCTTGCCAAGTCTGTTAGTCTGAGCCTACTCTAGCATTGAAGTCGCCCAGAATTATAAGCCTGTCTTCTTTTGGCATGTTGGCAATAAGGGTCTCTGGATCTTCATAAAATTTTTCTTTGACTTCGTAAGGGTTTGTCATGGTGGGAGCACAGGGACTGATGGTGATGGCATGGTGTTTCCCTTCAAGTGGCAATTGCAGTGCCATGAGCCTGTCATTCCCTCCTTTTGGCAGGTATACCAACTTGTTGATTAGATTAGCTTTGGTTGCAAAATTCATGCCAACTTGCTCCCTTCACTGTGCCCCCTCCAGAAAAAGGTGTATCCAGCTCCAATTTCAGCAAGCTGACCTTCATTTGCCAGTCTTGTTTCACTCAGGGCTGCTATTTGGATGGGATACCTGTTGAATTCTCTTGCAACAAGAGCAGTTCTCACAGATCTACTGGATTTTGTGTTGTCTATGAGTGTGTACACATTCCATGTGCCAATGGTGAGTGGAATCATCTTTGCAGATTTTTTAAATTTAATTTACATTATTTATCTATTTTATTTATTTTATTTTAGCCAAAAGTCACAGCCTATAGGTCAAAGAAAAAATACTGAAAGCCTCCAGAAAGAAAGAATTTTAGTACCAAGGATCCATAGTCATGCTCACACATGATTTAGCATCCACCACTTCAAAAGAGTAAGTCAGTTTTGTAAACTATATTTCAGAAGTTAAAGATTGAATATAATCTTAAAGGGGGGAAGAGGTAAAGGAATGGACCTTTCATGAAATAAATGACATCCAATAATTCATGATGAAAAGACCAGAGCTGCATAAAAACTTTGAAGTTCCAACACAAGAGTTAAAGGAAACAGGAAAAGGTGAACATGAATATACAATAATAAAGGAGAAAACAAGGTTAAACTGATTACATGCAAATATCCATGGTTTCCTTCTGAACACTCATCAGGAGTTATAGAGTAAGTCTAACTAGCCAAGGCCTGGGAGTAGTCCTGCTATGTCCTTGGTGATTTTAGAAGAATGAAAAGATAAAGGAAAAAGGAATACACTGGAAGAGCTGGGGAAAGAGAAAGGTAGATTAGGAAATTTATCTTACATAACCAGGGTGTAAAAGTAGACAAATTTTCCCTGTAAATGTTCTTATAGTAAATATGCTAAGCTTCATAGTTAATGACATAACATGAGACAAAACAAATTTCTACAAAATTTTTACTAGTAAAATTTAAACTATAATTATTATAATTTTAGATAATACAAGTCTACAAATGAGAAGAATAATCTCTTGGTATTCAATTTTTCTTTGTGTTCAAAGTCAGTGTTGCTTATAATCAAAATCAATTGTAATTATTTATCATTGTTATTGTTAATGTTGATCTATAGCGAAATTGAAAAAGACCTTTTGAGAAAAGATCATTGGAAAGATCTTTTATATAGATAGGTACTGTCAAATACTGACATGAATCCAGGAGCATATGATCTAAATTTAACATTGATCTCTTAGAAGGTTTTAGTAGAGTTCTATTAGATAGAGCTCTTTTTTTATTGCAGATTAATTGCTTCCATTTGAAGGCAAGGTGGAAACTTCTCAATGGCACAAATGGATTTTGAAATATGGAAATTTCTTTTACACTTGTGTCAAGGTTTGTAAAACTTTGTTGAAACTGTAGTTTGAGCTCAGAAAATATATTTCCTACAAATTTATGTGGAAATGGGGATCTTTCTTTTGTTTTAACCCCTGAAAGTATATAAAACAGCTTAACATTCTCTCTAATTCAACAGCCTAAGTTGTTCTTGATTTGACTTTATTGCAGTATATGTCTCACATACAAGCACTTATTTGCCTTGTAATTTTAGGCTGAATTCATTAAGAAGCATTTGAAATATCCAGTGAAAGCTAATTTCCAAAACCATTCAGTGCTACATAATAGTGCTTCTTTACATTCATAAAAAATTTCAGTTTCATTCCTGAGATCTAAAAAAATCATAGTAAAACTTTTAAAAACTCCCTATCTTGTTTTTATGTGATGGGTGTGGACTGGTGATAAAAAAAACATGACACTAGAAATAATGTTGAGTTATAACTGCTTCATTGCAATTTGTAGAGCACTGAGTAGAAGCACAAATGGATGAAGGGGTCACATATAGTCTCTGTAACAATTACGCAACTTTGCCAATGGAGTGTGAAAGCAGGCATCAATAATACTTGAATGAGTATGGCTGTATTAATAAATAAATAAATTATTTAGAACATAAAAACTTTCTTAGGTCACTGGCTATACAAAAACAGATGGTGAGCTAGATTTGGCCCATACATGTACTTTGTTGACCCTTGATCTGTACAATGAGAAGAAAGTAAGGGGAGAAGCTGACATTTAACCTCATTCTCATCTGAACTGGTCAAAGCAACAAAACACACAAAAAGTTTGGTAAATACCTTTCATTCAACAAGAAAATAGATGTAAGACAAGGAAACAGTAGTAGAGAATCGAGGGAAGGTGGATTATAGGAGGGATCAAAATACTAAACCAAACAAAATCTAGCTAATAACATACAAAAATATTTATATCTTTTTGAGGCAAAAAAACAATAGTAATTTGAGGGGGAGCCCCAAATTGAGAAATTACTGAAGAACTTATGTCATGTTTATATATTATACTAGAATACTATTTTGCTACATGAAATGATGAGTGGGTTGGTTTCAGAGAATCCTGCAAAAACTTCATAGTGACAAATTTAAGTGAATTGAAACAGGAAAGTTTATACAATGATAGCAATGTAGTAAAAAAAAATGATTTTTAAAGAATTAGGAACTTTGATCAATGTCATAGCCAAACACAATTCTAAGAGATTTATAGTGGAACATGCTAAGCCTTTCCAGTTAGAGGTGAGGGACTCCAAGTACAGAATGAGACTTTTTTTCTGGACATGACCAATGTGGACATTTGTTTTGCTTGACTATACACATTTGCAAGAGGGGTTTTATTTTTCTTTTGTTCTCAATGCAGGCTGAGTGGCTTGTTGGTTGATTGTTGTGTGTTCACAAAGAGGACCAAAATGATGTCACCATGATAAAATGAAATTTCAATGTGTCTTAATGTGGCTAATCAAACCAATACAAGCTCAGAATGTTCTACCACATATTGGGTACAGAGAGTGCATATGAACATTTGGGGTGGTTACTCCAAATCTGTGCATTCTACATTTTCTTTGTGCTGTCACAATTCTACTTTGCTCAAAGAGTACAGCACCCATTCTGATGTGGGCATGCCATGCTGAGTGGTCCTGTGCCAATGTCTCCCATGTTGCATAGTCAAATCCAAAGTTCTTGAGAGAGATCTTGAAACTGTCCTTATATTGCTTCTTCTGACCACCATGTGATCGCTTGTCCCACATGAGTTCGCCATAAAATAGTCTTTTTTGGCAAGTGTACATTCTGAGTGGTAGAGAGGATGAAAAGGCAAACTTTTACTGATTAAAAACATATATGTGTATTATTTTTAAAAAAGAAGTAAAATTACTAGATTCTGGGTGAAGAGAAAAGATAAAGCACTAAGGACCAAAATCAGAAAGTATGTGGTGTGAATCACTAGTACTGGACACATTCATCTCTTGCCTCTCTCTTCTTTGTAGAGAGGACTGCGGGCAAAGAAAATAGTATAAGAGAAAAGTATGAAAAGAAACAATTAATGATCATATCACTTAATGTTAATGGGATGAATTCACACCCAAATGGAAGAAGACAACAGAATTAGTTCTAACATTCAACAATATATTTCTTATTTAAATTTCAGTTTCTATTTTTAAATGGACAAAAATCTATTTTCTCATTATTTTCCCTTCTCCTTCACCCCAATATAAAAAATAATAAAACAAATCCCATGCAACAAATATACAGTCAAGCAAAATGTATTCTGGCATTACCCATGTCTAAAATTTTTGGACTTTTTCTATACTCTGAGTTCATCACCTCTCTATCAGAGGGTAGATAGCATATTTCATCATTTCTGGTTTTAAATTGTTCTGGATCACTACATTGATTGAATTTCTTAAGCATTTCAAAGTTGTCTGTCTTTATAATATTTTTCTTGCTATATAAATTATCTCCCCAATACTGCTTAATTTACAGTGTCAGTTCATATAAATCTTCCCAAGATTCTCTGAAACCATTCATCATTTTTGTGGCATATTCATAAGTTGTTATAGTCATATACATGCTATGTATGTTCAAGAAACAACCATTTGATGAGCCCTTGGTTTCCAAGGGTTTGGTGAGTTTTTTTCTTGTTGGTTTTGTGGGGTTTTTTGACTTTTTTGCACCACAAAGAGGTGCTTGAAATATTTTCAAATGTATTAGTTATTTTGTTCTTTCTTTGATCTCTTTGGGGTGCAGGCCCATTAGTAGCATACCTAAATCCCTGAATGTAATAGGTACAGTTGATAAGAAGTTTATATATGTGTCCAAACTGCTTTCCACAATACACAGAAAATTCATGGTTCTGCCAACAGTGCCTTCATATCCCTATTGTCTCCCAGACCTTCCAATATCTTTTCATTTTCTGTTTTTGTTATCTTTGAGCATGAGGTAGGTCCTCAGAGGTTTCTTAATATGCAAGTTTCAAATTATTAGTTATTTAGAGTGTTTTTAGCATGACTATTTGTAAATTGTATTTCTATCTTATAAAATTGACTATTCATATTATTGGAATGTTTATCAATAGGAGAATGGAGCTTGTCTTTATGAATTGGAATGAGTACCTTATATATCTAAGAAGAAAGAAACAAAATAAAAATAAAGAAATTATAATGAATGCCTTCAATATCCTAGAAATCAGACCTTTACCACAGAAATATGATTTAGAGGATTTTTTTCCTCTTATCTTCTCCCCTTCTGATTTTAACTGCATTGGCTTTATTATCCAAAAAAATTTTTTAAATTTAATGTAATCAAAATTGATCATTTTATTTTCTTTGTGCTCATGACCTTGATGAGCTATGAACTTTAAAACTCACTTAGGAATTCTCTTCCTTGGCCTTCTAATATATTCTTGATGTCAACAAATCAGTAAACATATTGTGTACTATGTGCCACTTATTGTGATAAGTGTAAAGACAAACAGTTATTGTGCTCACGGAGTTCACATTCTAATGGGGTGAGGGAGTATGACATCTAAAAAAATTACTTTACATAAAAGGTATAGAGCTGGTATATCTTGAAAAATCATTTTCATGGCTAAAAGGAGGATATTTTGAAATAAGAGATATTTGAAGCAGTCACACCCACATCAGGCTGCTGCAATAATACAGGCATGGTGTGATGAGGTCCTGTACTAGAGTGGTGGCAGTGCCAGAGGAGAGAAGAAAGTCATATTTGAGATGCTGTAGAGGTGAAATCAAAAGGCCTTGGCAGCAGATTAGATTATGGAGTATGAAAGTAGATTTTTCAATGTTTCATGCCTGCATGAATGGTGGAGTTGAGGTGAGTTTGAGAGAAGGGAATTCTTGATCTTCTGGCTTCCAATTTCAAGAGAGAAGACTCATAGTTCTGTACTCTCTTCAAGTCACTAAAGGAGAGAAAGACTGGAAGAAACCAAAATGCAAAGGAAATGGCAGCCTCATTAGCATCTCCATCCCTAGCTTACTACACTCAAAACTTTAGGGAATTTCCCCTTGAGTGAAATGTGGGACTTTGTGTTGAGCTGAGTTTTCTCTTTCCTGACAAGGAAGTTCATTCATTCTGTGTATTGTCTGCTATATTTTCTTTTATTTATACTTCCTTGATTTCTGTTTGCTCTCCAATTGTATAAATGGCTTTACTTGCTAGTTGCTATGTGTGCTCACTCTGAGACCAAAGGGAGTCAAACCTTTGATATAAAGCTTTGGGCACAGCATCTTCAGTGAGAGATTGTGATTGGGAGTACTTGAAACTAAAAATTATTTCTCCTAGGCTAACAATATTTAGGAAGACAGCTAGATATAGTTCTAATCTAATATCCCCTCTCTCTAAGGAGAGCAGAGTAGTCAATCTCTAGTCCTTACCTCCTGCTTTCCAGAATTAAAATTTCTCTTGTAAAAAAGTTGGGGAGAAGACACTAGAGATAATCTATTCAAATCTCTCTGTGATTCACATCTAGAAAGACTCATGTAAACACATATTTATATGAATAAAACAATGCAATTATACTCTCTTACACTAGAAAGTATTCCAATTTATTCCCATTGCATGTAACTTGGGTTCTTGGCTTTAGAGAGATAGTATTTAGTATTAATACGTTAATCACAAAAAGCAAAAAAATAGTAGAAGGTGAGATATTTCTATATTTCCATGTGCTCTTTAACAGTGATGAGTGTTGTATATTATCAAAAGGTTTTTCTGCATTTAGTGATATAGTCACATGACTATTGTTTTTCACATTATTAAGATGACTTAGTTTGTAGATTTGGTCATAATGACTGCTATAAATAAAAACAGGTCACAATATGTAAAACTTAGGACATAGTGCTATCTGCTAATGATTATGTTTTAGTTTTTTATTTCTCAGTGTTTATTTGGGATATTGGGGTTTTTTTCACTCTCTCTCTCTCTGGTTTAAAGAACATGACCAGAAGAATTGGGGACAGAGCCAAGATGACTGAGTAGAAAGATGACCTGTAGAAGCTCCTCCACATAGCCCACAAAATACCTGTAAAAAAAATTACTCTAAACAAATTCTAAAGAAGCAGAAGCCATAAAATGACAGAGTGAAAGAGATTTCCAGCCCAAGATAGCCTGGAAGACTGACAGGAAAGGTCTATCACACCAGGTGTGGAGTGCAGCCCGGTGTGGGCCACAAAGCTTGGCAGGGACAGGACCTGGAACAGGCTTCAGGGAGACACTGGCAGAAGCAGTTCCAACATTGCTCAACCCACAAATGCCAAGGAAACCAAAGGTCAGTGAGAAAGCCTTTTTATCTGGGTGAGAAGGAAATGCAATCTGGCCCCACCAGCAGCAGCCACTACAGAGACAACGTCCATTTTTGGACCCTCCTCCTAAAGTCCCTGGAGGAATTGAGCTACTGATCTAAATCTCAGCCCTGAGCCTGGCCCTGGGGTGAGGAGGAATGCTGGTGGTGGAGTTGGAGACAGTTGTGGAGAGGAAATTCTACTCACAGATTCTGGACAGAAAAGTTTTTTATTTCTACCAGACAAATGTGTAGGCCAAGAGAGGATACTCCTCTCCTTTGACTGTGTGAACTTGGAGGAACTGAGAACTTACAGGTCCCTAGAGTATACCCTCCTCTTGAGAAAGGATACAAAAGTCAAGTAATTGGCTGGTAAAATGTTCCAAAATGGGAAGAAAATAAGACTGCAGAAGGTTACTTTCTTGGTGAACAGGAATTTTCTTCCATCTTTTCAGATGAGGAAGAAGAAAACATAACATCAGAGGAAGTTAAGGCTTCCGCATCCAAAACATCCACAATAATTGTCTCAGGCCATGAAAGAGCTCAAAAAAGATTTTGAAAATCAAGTAAGAGAGGTGGAGGAAAAATTGGGAAGAGAAATGAGAACAATTCAAGAAAATCATGAAAATCAAGTCAACAGCTTGCTAAAGGACACCCCAAAAAAATGCTGAAGAAAATTACACTGTTAAAAATAGACTAACTCAATTGACAAGAAGTCCCAAAAAGACAGGAGGAGAAGAATACTTTCAAAAGCAGAATTAGCCAAATGGAAAAGGAGGTTCAAAGGCTCACTGAAGAAAATAGTTCTTTAAAAATTAGAATGGAACAGATGGAAGCTAATGTCTTTATGAGAAACCAAGAAATCACAAAACAAAACCGAAAGAATGAAAAAATAGAAGACAATGTGAAATATCTCATTAGAAAAACAAATGACCTGTAAAATAGATCCAGGAGAGACAATTTAAAAATTATGGGACCATCTGAAAGCCATGACCAAAAAAAGAGCCTAGACATCATCTTTCATGAAATTATCAAGGAAAACTGCCCTGATATTCTAGAACCAGAGGGCAAAATAAATATTGAAGGAATCCAACAATCACCTCCTGAAAGAGATCCAAAAAAGATATTTCTAAGAATATTGTAGCCAAATTCCAGAGTTCCTAGGTCAAGGAGAAAATGTTTGCGTATTCTGGAAATAAAATCAGGATAAAATAAGATCTAATAGCTTCTACATTAAGGAATGGAAGGGCTTGGAATAGGATATTCCAGAAGTCAAAGGAACTAGGATTAAAACCAAGAATCACCTACACAGCAAAACTGAGTATAATACTTCAGGGGAAAAACTGGTCTTTCAATGACATTGAGGACTTTCA
>CM053771.1:343700251-343758992 GCA_028658325.1 Potorous gilbertii | reverse complement strand
TGAGATTCCTCTCCACACCCGCCCAGATCTGCCCAGCTAGTGCTTGGGGTCTGAGATTGAAATGCTGCTCCTCAGCCTCAGGGCTTTTGGGGGCAGGCTTGGCTGCTATTCAGGGTAAGATTAAATCAGGTTCTCAGGTGGGGACAGGGCCACCTCCCAGGCTCAGTTCCCTCAGGGTGTTTCTTCAGAGACCTTCAGTAATGGAGTTGCTCCTGAGCTCCTGCCTGCTCTGGTAGCCTCTGGCCAACTGCTGCCTCTGCCGCTACTTCTGCCGCTGCCTCCCGAGGGGGCCTGAGTCCGGGAGACGCCCCGCTCCCCTCTCAGCCTGTCTCTCTCACTGACCTATGCATCTGTGGGTGGAGAGACCTTTGTGGCTCCTGGAGATTCCATCCCTGAAGCCTGTTTGGATCTGCTCGCTCCTCTCAGTGCAGCATGGCTGGGACAGGGCAGGGCTGGTCTCCGCTCCTGTCTGATGCATGATGGACCTTTGGGATCAGTTTTTCAGGGCTCTCTGGAATGGAAATCTCCTTCACTCCATTGCTGTATGGCTCCACTGTTCCAGAATTTGTTGGGAGTTCTTTTTATAGATAATTATAGGCTGTGGGTTCGGAACTAGCATATGTGAGTCTTTCTACTCTGCCCCCAACTAGGTCTTCTTTAAATTTATTACATAATCTTAACTTGGCCCTCACTGATTCACTATCCCACTCATACCTCCTAAAACCTTTCATATCTACTCCTTTTACCATTCACTCATACAGCCTTGTATCATATTTCACTGAAAAGATGGAAGCTATACCCTGAAATCTCTCCTTTCTCCTATACACAACTCATATCCCTCAAAAGCCTTCCTCCACTCTCTCCTTCTGTACCTTTGTCTCACATGAAGAGGTGCCCCTTTATGCCAGGACAACTCTTCTGTATGGATCAATAATACTTTTTAATATCCTGTCTTCTCCACCATATTTTTACCTCTATCATCTTCACTCTGTCATAAATGTTCAGTCTTATTGCATCTAATAGCTTCTTCACTAATGCCTTCAAATATCCCAAATCTCTCCCATTCTCAAAAAACTTTCACATGATCCATCAGATCCCAATAGCTATTCTCCTCTAGCTCTCCTCCTAGGAAAGATGTGGCTAAACTCCTAGGGAAGGTAATGTACAACTGGTGACTCCATTTCCTTGCTTCTCACCATCTCCTTAACTCTGGATTCTCCCCTCATCATTCCACCAAAACTCTCTTAATTGCCCCAAATAATCACATTTTCTCAATCCTCATCTCCCATTCTTGACTGCTTTGCAGTCTTTGATACTATCAATGACCTTTTTTCCTTGATAATTTCTTCTATCTAGGTTTCTATAGTACTACTCTTTCCTGGTTCTCCTCTCGCCTATCTAACTATTCCTCAGTCTCCTTTTCCAGAGTTTCATTCAGGTTATGCCTACTAATCATGTGCTCCTCTAAGCTCTCTAATCATCTCATTCTATATTATTTCACCTGATGATCTTATGAGCTCCCATAGATTCATTTCTCTTCTCAATTTTTTCTCTACTTACTTTTCTTCCTTACTTGATTTTAAAACTCCTTTTGAGCCCTTCCATGGCCTGAGACCAATTCACACTTTTCTTAGAGGCTTTGGATGCAGGCACCTTGGTTTGGTTTTGTTTTGATTTTTTATCTTCTTCTGGCTATGTGTTTTTATCTTCCCTGTCACCAACAACATAAGAAAATACTCGTTCACCAAGAAAATAAGAATCCATAGTCTGTCTCTTTTTCTCCGGTTTGCTCATTTTCCCATTCAATACTTGACTTTTGAGCTTTGTTAAGTGGAGGTCTCCAGAAGCTGCCTCCACTTCAGCAGTGACTGTAGCTGCCCTGGGGTTGGGGCCAGACCAAGTGCCCCTCTCAACCAGATGAGAAATCCTTGCCACTGATCTTTGAAGCTGTCTCCAGTGTTTGTGGGTTGACAAGTCTGGAATCAAGAAGCTGCCTGCCATTCAATCCCGTAAGGCCTGTTCCTATTCTGTCTGCACTGGTGACCCATAACAAACTGTGTTCCACTCCCAGCCTAGTGCAATAGACCTTCCTATAGAGTTTCCAGATTGTCTTGGCCTGGCAATTTGCTTCAATCTGTCATCTTGTGCCTTCTGCTGTTCTAGAATTTATTTAGAGTCATTTTTACAGGTTTTTTGAGGGGCTTAGGGGGAGAGCTCTAACTGGTCCTGCTTCTACTCTGTCATCTTGGCTCTGCCCCCCAAACAGGGGGGGGCATTGATGACTTTTTTTTTAACATCACCATGGTTTCCCCTGACATAATTTTCCCTATCTTTCCCAGAAAACTATCTCATATAACAAGAAATATTTTGAAAGACCAAAACAAAGAAGAAAAAAAAATCAAGACTTTTCTAAAGCACAAATTAAAGGCAGATAGGTGGCACAGTGGATAAAGTGCTAAGCTTGAAGGCAGGAGATCTCATCCTCCTAAGTTCAAATCTGGCTTCAGATATTCATTAGCTGTGTGACCTTTGGTAAGTCACTTAACCCTGTTTGCCTCAGTTCATCATCTATAAAATGAGCTGGAGAAAGAAATGGAACCTATTCTAGTTTGTCTGCTAAAAAAAACCTCAAATGAGGTCACAAAGAAGTGGACATGATATAAATGACTGAACAAGCAAGGAAGTTCAGGTCTGACCATGTCACCACCCTTTCAAATAATCTCTAGTTGCTACCTATTACTTTCAGATTCAAATATAAAATCCTCTTCTTTGCTGTAACATAGTCTACAGAACTAAAATTTGTCATTTGTCCCGAACTAAAATTCGTCATTTGTCCCAATTAGAATCCTGAATCTCTCTCTCTCTCTCTTTGTCTCTCTCTCTTTCTATATATAGATATAAAACCTATATCCAATTGCTTGCATATATATGTATATATAAATATATATACATTTTTATATATATGTTCATAGATATAAACATATATATACATATATGTGTATATATATATATGTGTGTGTATGTGTGTGTGTGTGTGTGTGTGTGTGTGTGTGTATGAAACCTATATCCAATTGCTTTCCATGTTGGGAAAGGAAGACAAGGAGTAGGGGAGAAAAATTTAGAACTCTAAATCTTATTTAAAAATAAATGTTGAAAACTATCTTTGCATATAATTGGAAAAATAAAATACTATTTACCAAAAAAGAAATTTGTATACATAACACATTTTATTTCCTTCTTATTCTCAACCTAAGAATGAGTATTTACCTATAAAGAGGAACATAAAGAAAGGATTGTACATGAACCTATGAATATCCATTTTCTATAGCTTATTTTTCAAAAGAATATGTGATATAATATTTGGCACTAAGTTCCAAAGCAATCATTGCACTATCATTTTAGGGTATTGCTTGATATTGTTTTCCCAGAATGACTATACAAATCTGTAACTCCATCAGCTCTGTGTACCTGTTCTTCATCCTTTCTAACAGTGGTCATTTTTTATCTTTAACAATTTGTTGAGTATAAAGTGGAATTTTCAGAGTTATTTTTTCATGTGGTTGTTACTAACTTGTGTAATGGAGGAGGGAGGTGATCTTCCCACTCCAGCTTAGTTGATTAAATAACAGCTTATATAGTTGACATAAGAAAGCTTTAATGCTAAAAACGTGGCTCTCCATTTAATTCCATCATAATTAGCTGAGTAAACAAATTAGATATACCTCTCAGGGTTTTAAAAATATGAATTGAAGAAATTACAATTTGAGTAGGACATAGCAGTTGAGACAGATCTTTTCACTTCTACCAGCAAGTAACTGGGTATAGGAGAAAGGAAGACTTTATCTCTTTTTATTTGTTGACCATGTAATCAGAGGAACTGTGCCAGGAGGAGAAATTCATTCAGCTAGGAGCAGAGGCATACATCCAAAGACAGACATGTATTCAGAGATATAGGCAAACAAGCAATTTGAGTAAGCATGATCAGTCATGGCAGAGAGATGTCTGGCTATGAAACCAAAGAAGAAGACCCTGAGATGGTAGATTAGAGACCAGAAAAGAACTTCAAGGGTAGTTACAAGAGGACTCAACAAAAGTGGAAAGGAATTCCAATATTAGGAGTTGTAAATTGCTGTCTGCCAGATGTATCATACACATTTGATTCACTACTCTTATACTATAAACTTGAACACATTCTTCCCATGGATAATATAAGTATTTGTGGAAGAGTGTACCCCAGATATTTTTGAGAAATGTTTACATAGCTACTGCTTTTGCTGTGCCATTTGAGCAAGAACTAATTAAGTTTGTTGGCCGATTGTAACTATAGACTATGTTACTAAGGGGCTCATTACATTGACTTTGTGCAAAAGCATTTCAATTTTATTTAATCAAAATTGTCCATTCTTTTCCCCTGTAATTTGCTTGCTACATTTCTTGTGTGGTCAATAACTTTTCCTGTCCATATTTACAAGAAATGCTTCATTCCCTTCTCTTATAACATACTTATGATATATACTTTAGTATCAAGGTCATGTAACCATTTGGAATTTGTCTTTGTATATTATATGAAGTATTTATCTATTTTATTGTGTTTTTCATTAAAACAGGTCTAGATTTTATTTATTACTTCAATGGTTTTCTCAGTTTCAATTTTATTAATTTCTCCTTTGATTATCAGGATTTCCAATCTGATGCTTAATTGGGGATTTTTAATTTGCTCACTTTCCAGGGTTATTTTTAGTTCCATGTCCAATTTATTTATTTGTTCTTTCTCTATTTTATTGATGATATTTAGAGATATAAATTTTCCCCTTAGTACTTGCTTTGGCTTCATCTCATAAATTTCAGTGTGTTTTCTAATTATTATTCACTTTAATCAAACTGTTGATTGTTTCCACGATTTGTTCTTTGATCCACTCATTTTTTAGGAGTAGATTATTTAGTTTTCAATTAATTTTCTGATTTTTTTTTGTACTTAGTAATTTTTTAAATTACTTGTCAAGATAGTTTTCAACATTCACCTTTATGGGATTTCGAGCTCCAAATTTTTCTCCCTTCATCCTTCCCATCCCCCCGCACTCCACCAAGACAATAAGCAACAATCAGATATAGATTATACACCATCATGTTAAACATATTTCCACATCAGTCATGTTGTGAAACAAGATTATAAACCATGAGAAAGAGAAAATAAAAAGAAATGAAAATAGTATGCCTCAAACTGCATATGAATTCCATAGTTCTTTTTCTTGGTGTGGTCATCATCTTCCATCAGGAGTCCCTAGGAATTGTCTTAGATCACTGAATTACTGAGAAGAGCTAAGTCTTTCATAGTTGATCATCACAGAATGTTGCTGTTACTCTGTACAAAGTTCTCCTGGTTCTGCTCACTTCATTCAAGATCAGTTCATGTAAGTCTTTCCAGGTTTTTTCTAAAATTTACTGCTCATCATTTCTTATAGAAAAATAGTATTCCATTACATTCATATATCATAACTTGTTCAGTCATTCCCCAGTTGATGGGCATTCCCTCAGTTTCCAATTCTTTGCCTCCACAAAAAGAGCTACTGCAAATATTATTGTACATGTGGGTCCTTTTCCCTCTTTTATGATCTCCTTGGAATACAAACATAGTGGGGGGATATTTTTGGATCAAAGGGTAGGCACAGCTTTATTGCCCTGTAGGCATAGTTCCAAACTGGTCTCCAGAAGGGATGTATCAGTTCACAATTCCACCAACAATGCATTAGTGTTCAAATCTTCCCACATCTTCTCCAACATTTTATCATTTTCCTTTTCTGTCATATTAGCCAATCTGATAGCTGTGAAGTGGTATCTCAGAAGTGTTTTAATTTGCATCAGTAGTAATTTAGAGCATTTTTTCATATGACTATCGATAGCTTTAATTTTTTTCATGTGAAAACTGCCTGTTCATATTCTTTGATAATTTATCAATTGGAAAATGACATATTTTTATCAATTTGACCCCATCCTCTATATATTTTAGAAATGAAGCCTTTATCAAAAACACTGCCTGCAAAAATTTGTTTCCCAGATTTCTGCTTTCCTTTGAAACTTGGTTGAATTGGTTTTATTTGTTCAATGTATTCAAAATTATCCATTTTGCATTTCATAATGTTCTCTGTCTCTCATCAGATCATAAATTCTTCCCTTCTCCATAGATCTGACAGGTAAACTATTCCTTACTCTCCTAATTTGCTTACAGTATCACCCTTTATGTCTAAATCATGTACCTATTTCAACAGTATAGTATAGGAGACGTTTGTCTGTGCCTGGCTTCTGTCATACTATTTTCTAGTTTTTCCAGCAGTTTTTGTCAAATAGTGAGTTCCTCTCCTAGAAGCTGGAGTCTTTGGATTTATCAACAGGAGATTATTATAGTCATTGACTACTATGTCTTGTGTACCTAACCTATTCCATTGAGTTACTACCCTATTTCTTAACCAGTACCAATTAGTTTTGATAATTGTCACTTTATAATATAATTTAGATCTGGTACAGTTAGGTCACCTTTTTTTTGCATCTTTTAAAATTAATTCCAATGATATTCTTGACATTTTTTCATCCAGATCAATTCTATTATTTTTTCTATCTCTATAAAATAATTTTTGGTAGTTTGATTGGTAAGACAATGAATAAGCAAATTAATTTAGGTAGAATTGTCACTTTTATTATATTAACTTAGCATACCTATGAACAATTAATGCTTCTCCAATGGTTTAGATCTGACTTTATTTGTGTGAAAAGTGTTTTATGACTGTGTTCATAAAGTTCATGAGTTTGTCTTGGCAGGCAGACCAATTATCATTTATAAAAGAATTATTTGGGGGGCCTTAGTTTTTGTAATAAGTTGTGAGTGCCAAACAAGGACTCTGGGAAGCCGCTAAGGAGACCCCTTGCTTTGAGAACACAGATGTCAGGCTTGCTTCTCTGGTAACTATGGTCAGAAAGTTGTACCTCTCTCCTGAATTATGGTCAAGCAGAGGAAGACATGTTTGTTGATTACTTTGGGGCTTACTGACTGGAAGTGTTTGTTTGGCCAGATGAGGACTCTAGGAAGCCACTAGAGAGCCTCCTGGCTTTGAGAATCCAGATGTCATGCTTTCCTCTCTGATCTAAGAACCTGTGATAGCAGGCCCCTCTGTGTATGTGGGGGGTACATACTGACACATTATGGCAATGAGAATGGGATGGAGCCCTGGAAGCTGAGCAGAACATTGTCTTCATGCTGACCCAACTGGTCTTGGGGAAGTGAGAGGAATGGGAGTGCAGAGCTGCTTTCACACAAATCCAGGCAAGAATTGGAAGCAGCTGGAGAAGGAGGAACCCAGGAGCTTGGAGTTCAGCCCTGGAGCAAGATTGCTACCGCGCAGCAAGGCCCCAAGCGTGCTTTTTTTGCAGCATTCTCCTGGGACAGTTTGGGACCAAGGGGGTAGTTGCCTATGGTGGGTGGGGGGAAGTGCCATGTATCCCCAAGGATCACACTCGGATGACTTTGTTGTCCAACCACACCTCAGGACTTGGAAGCAGGCTCATTGGTGCCTACCCTGAAAGTGCAAGGTGGAGAGGATATACCCCCAAGAGGACTTTGCTTGGACATTTCTGTTTAGGATTGAGGAAGGAGGTTGCCCCCTCCTCAAAGAATGATGTTATGTTATGCATATACCTTTGTGTTTGTTTAAAGCCATTTGGCCACCCTGTTAATAAGTTTCTGTATTATGTATTCTGCAAATGTGAACTATGTTGTATTTACTAAAGAAATGTTAATGCCTATTCAGATAAAAGTTGCCCACATGACCTACTTAAATCACCTGGATTTGGAATTGCAAAGTATAGTGCCTATTTGCTTCTGGATCCACTGCGATTTAGATTTGTAAAGCCAACAATCCTGAAAGGGTAGAGTATGATGGCAATCTAATTAAGATCTTTTTCTGTTTCTGTGTTACTAAAAGTGCCTCTGATTGAATACTGTGATTGGGGAGGATCTTTCCCACCCATTGATGGGCCTGCCCTTTGTGGGAAGCTTGATTAGGGGAGTTGTTTTGGAGGAGGGTCCCAAGTAACTTTTTTTTTCCATTGAAGCACTGGGTCAGAAGTTATGCCTTCTGGCTCTAAAAAAGTGTATAAATACTCTGGGGGTAAAGTTTTACTTTGGGATTTAGTTTTTGTAATAAGGTTTGAGTGCCACACTCTGAGAAGCCACTAAGGAGTCACCCTCCCTCCCCAGCTTTGAGAACCCACATGTTGTGCTTCCCTTTCTGGTAATTACTGTCAGACCATTGTACTTGCCTGTTGAATTATGGTAAGACAAAAGAAGTCATGTCTATTGACTTTTAATTTCTATGTATTTTCTTTGAAGTTCAGGGTACTGACTCCCATGAACTAACTGAATGGTATATGTATTTGGTTAAAAGAATGATACATGTGCTTGATTACAGTGATTGATTAACTCTCTTTTCAAGATTTTCTTTTTTTAATTTTTTTTTTCATTTTTAACACAGTTTATAACAGATAAAACAGTTCAAACTTTTGGTCAGGTGATACTTCTTTTTAAAGCATTTACAATATGGACCATAAAAGAATTTTTTTTTAAACATTAACCAACTGAGACACAAATAATATTTATATTGCTAACTTCACAAGCTCTTTACCTAATTGTCCCCACAGTATTCTAAGAATTAAAGGACCTTAACTTATTGTTATTGGTCTAAAGTCCTATGCCTAATAGCTTAATTTTAGACTTAACCTTGGATGTTCCCCTACCAATAATCCATAATTTAATAGATCTGGTGTTAAGCTTACAAACCTTTTGACTATAGGAAATTGCCACCAAGAATAGGAACATTGCAGGGACACAATATCTCCCCAACTTCATGTCAGTCAGGCTTAAAGTCTACCAGGTGTCAATGGGGAAACTTACCTCAGGAGAATCTTACCTCAGCCCAGGCTGAACAGCTGCTCTCCCACCCTTCCCATGAGATTACCTTTTGCAGTTCATACCAGCATCTCACAGGCTTACTGGCATCATGGCTTGGAGGCTCAGATCACCTTTCTTGCTATGCATACCTGGAGTTAGACTCAGAAGAACAGTCACTTAATAGTCCCTTAGCATCTAAAAATGGCAAGTTCCAATAACCAGGTTTCAAATGTGATGATAATTTCACTTTGGCTAAGGAACATCTTTAAAGGCAAGTCTTAGGTGGCTTACATGCCTTTCTATACATGTTCTAGTTCTTAAATAGCAATCATAAAATCAAATTTACTGTTAAAACTTAACTTTTCCATTAATGCCAAATTTTACCCAAGGTTACCTTCCTCTAGGAAATTTGGACTGCAATTTTTTCCCCAAACTAAAGATGTCATTGATTTATTCTCAGTTATTAATTCAGTCAATTGTTTTAATACTAATTGCTTTTACCTCACTTTGTAACATGTCCAATTTTTTGTCCCCATCACTCCTGTCCCCCTACTTCCTGATACTTGCATTCTGATTACTCCTTCCCTCAATGTACCCTCCCTTCTATCATACCCCACCCTTCTCTTATCCCCATCTTCTCTCTTTTCTTGTAGGGCAAGATAAATTTCTGTACCCAATTCCCTGTATTTCTTATTTCTCAATTATATGCAATAAAAATTCTCAACATTCATTTCAATACTTTGAATTCCAACTTCTCTCCCTTCCCTCTACCTCCCCCAGCCCCACTGAGAAGGCAAGCAATTCAATATAGACTAAATATATGTTGTTTTCCAAAAGACTTCCATAATAATCATGTTGTGTAATACTAACTATATTTCCCTCTGTCCTACTCTATGCCCTGTTATTTTTTTTCCCCCACAATTGACCTTGTCCTTTCTCGAAAGTGTTTATTTCTAGTGATTCCCTTCTCCCATTTGCCCTCCCTTCTAGCATTCCCCTCACCCCACTTGTCGCCTCCTCTTCTGCTTTCCTGTGGTGTGATATAAATTTTTGTATCAAATTTAGTGAGCATGTTATTTCCTCCTTCAGCCATATATGAAGAGAGTAGCTTCATTTTTCCCCTCTCCCCTTCTCCCTTTTCTCCTTCATTGAACAAGATTTTTCTTATCTCTTTTATGAGTTATATCCTGCCCCATTCCATTTCTCCCTTTCTCTTCCCAGTATTTTCCTCCTTCACACCTTAATTTTTATTTTATTTTGTGTGTGTGTGCATATCATCTCTTCTGATTCAACACAACCTGTACTCTCTATCTATATATGTGTATGTGTGTGTATGTATGTGCAATCAGTCCATCTACCAAAATACTGAGAAAATATTCAAAAGTTATAAATATTTTCTTTCCATGTAGTAATGTAAACAGTTCAGCTTTAGAGAGTCTTTTATGATTTATCTGTCCTGTTTACCTTTTCATGCTTCTCTTGTTTCTTGTCTTGGGAAATCAAATTTTCTATATAGATTTGGTCTTTTCCTCAATATGAATGATTGAAAGTCCTCTATATCATTGAATGACCATTTATTCCCTTGACGCATTATACTCAGATTTGCTGGGTAGGTGATTCTTGGTTTCAATTCCAGTTCCTTTGACCTCTGAAATATCCCATTCCAAATCCTTTGATGTCTTAATGTAGAAGCTGCCAGATCCTGTGTTATCCTCATTGTATTTTCACAATGCTCAAATTGTTTCTTTCTAGCTGCTTGCAGTATTTTCTCCTTCATCTGGGAACTCTGAAATTTGGCCATAATATTCCTAGGAGTTTCTCTGTTCAGGTCTCTTTCAGGGGGTGATTGGTGGATTCTTTCAATATTTATTTTGCCCTCTTGTTCCAGAATGTCAGGGAAGTTTTCCTTTAATTTCATTGAAGATAATGTCTAGGCTCTTTTATTGATCATGGCTTTCAGGTAGTTCCATAATTTTTAAATTGTCTCTCCTGGATCTATTTTCCAGGTCAGTTGTTTTTCCAATGAGATGTTTCACATTATCTTCTATTTTTCCAAATCTTTGGTTTTGTTTACTAACTGCTTGGTTCAACTCATAGTCATTCATTTCCCTGAACTCAATTCTCTCTTTCAATGAATTATTTTGTTCAGTGAAGTTTTGAATCTTCTTCTCCATTTGGCTAATTCTGCTTTTTTAAAACCTCATTCTCCTTGTTGGCTTTTTGGACCTCTTTTTCCAATTGAGTTAGCCTCTTTTTAAAGCTGTTATTTTCCTCAGCATTTTTTTGGTTCTCTTTTAGTAAGCTGCTAACTTGTTTTTTAAGGTCTTCTATTGCCTGAGCTCAATTTAATTTCCCTTTGGAGGCAGAGGCCTTTACTTCCTCTGACAGTGTGCCTTGTTCTTCCTCATCCAAAAGGATGGGAGGAGACACCTGTTCACCAAGAAAGTAACCTTCTATGGTCTTATTTTTTTTCCCCTTTTTTGGACATTTTCCCAGCCAGTTACTTGGCTTCTGAGTTTCCTCTCCACAACCACCTCACCTCCAGTTCCACCAAGCCAGCACTGGGGGTTGAGATTCAGATGAGTTGCTCCAAAACCTCAGGGGCTTTAGGCAGGGGCAGGACTGCTATTCAGTGTGAGATTAAGATCAGCTGCTCAGGAGGGGGCAGGGCTGCCACACAGGGCTCAGTTCCCTCAGAGGGTTTACAATGATACCTTCAACAATGGATTTGGGCTACTCCCTGCTTTGGGAGCCCCGTCCACTGCTGCCTCTCCCGCTGCCACCTGAGGAGGCCTGAGCTATGAGAACACTTTGCACTGCTACTGGAGATTCTGTCCCTGAAGCCTGCTCAGATCTGCTCCTCTCAGTGCCGCATGGCCAAGGCTGGGCTGGGCTCTGCTCCACATCTAGTGGGACAGACCTTTCCTTTTGGTCTTTCAGGTCACTTGGAATAGAAATATCCTCCACTCCATTGTTCTGTGGTTTCTGCTGCTCTAGAATTTGTTGAAAGTTCTTTTTTACAGGTATTTTATGGGCTGTGGGGGTAAGAGCTAGTGTATGTGCATCTTTCTACTTTGCCATCTTGGCTCTACCCCCTTTTCAAGATTTTCTTGCAGTAATCTCATTTCTTTTCAAAATTTTATCTCTCCTTCCATATTTAGTTTTTTTAATCCTTTTTTGAGCTCTTCCAGGAACACCTTTCTTTTCTGCTTGAGTCCAATTCACATTTTTCTTTGAGGCTTTGCACGAAGGTCTTTTGAATTGCTGTAGGCTCCTTGTGTGTACTGGCTCTTTCATTCTTTGTATTATTTAATCAGTACCTGGCAAAGTTCCTTACAAATAGTAAGCACCAGGGGCCAATATGATAGAGTAAGCAACAATCTCCAAACAACCATAAAACAGTGCCCCCTACAAGTTCTAGAACGGCAGAGATAAGGTGAAACAATCTTTTAACTCAAGAGACTTGGAAGATCAGTAGAAGGGGTTCATCTAACTCAGTGTCAAAAGGGAACACATTCAAGGACAGGAGGCATCCCACTAGATCAGTGGCAGGTCCCACCTCAGCAAACCATCAGGAGATGCAGTGTAGGGGAACAGGCAAACACTAACATTAGAACCCTGCACCCCACCATGTGCTTTAGCATAGCTAAGGGAACTGGAAGATTCCAGCTCTGAAAAACACCAGATATTTCAGCATAGCTCCAGGAAGACAGGTTTCCTCTAGTGGCCAGATGTCCATGCACTTTGGTGCAACTTCAGGTGGTGAAACATCTTCCAGTGGCCAGACATCCACATGTTTAAACAAAAGTCTGGGCAGATGGACATCCTCCAGTGGCTGGGCCTCTAGGCAACATCAGTGCAGCATCGGGTAAACAGCCAGGGCCTGCAGCCACTAGCACAAGAAGACTGAGAAAGTGTCACTTCAACCTCAGGTGCAGAGCTAAAATTTACAAGAAAGGGAAAAAACAAAAAAAAAAATAGTGAGCAAAAAATAATAGAAAAATAATTTGATGAAAGAAAGTTATTACGATGACAGGGAACACCAAGACACAAACTTAGGAGAGGACAACAATGTCAAAACATCTATGTGCAAAGGGAAGTGGTCTCCAGCCCAGAAAGAGCTCATTGAAGAGTTCAAAAGGGAACTTAAAAATCATATAAGAGAGGTAGAAGAAAAAATGGGAAAAGAAATGAGAGTGATGCAAGAGAAGTAATGGAGGACAGATTGGAGTGTGGGGAGACTTAGAGCATAGAATCCACTCAGCAAACTTTTGAAATAGTTCAGGCATGAGGTGATGAGCACCTGGTCCAGAGTGATGATAGTATCAGAAGCAAGAAAGGGTCATGGGGTGGAGCCAATGATAGAAGAGTAGAAGAAAGCAGCCAAGTTCTCACAACATTCCCTTCCAAACTTTAACATAATGCCTCAAATCAAATTCTGGAGTGTCAGAGACAATGAAAGGCTAGAGTGAGACTTTTTTCCAGTCCTATACAACTTACTAGGGCAGACAAGGAGGCAACCAATGTGACAACAGCAGGATTAGCAGCTTTAGGAGCTCTCAAAGAGATGGTAAAGTGATCAACAACTAGTCAGAAAGAGTCTACAGGGAACTTCTGTGCTCATATTGGGAACAGGACAGGGTGCTGAAGCAACTCCACTGACTATACTCACTTTCAGGTTACAGTTCCAGGGCCAGAAGAAACAACTGCTGTCTCAAGGAAGCAAGGGACTTGAGGATCAGTATTACGTTGTGTCCCAGGGGAGGAGGGCACCTGAGGAGCAATATCATGTTGGGTCACAAGGGAGCAGTGACTCTGAGGATGAGTATTCATTCTGGTTTCAAGGGAGCAGTGACCACACTTCTCTCCCAATTACATGAACTTGGAAATACCAAAAACTTCCAAAATATTAAAGCTAGTTCTGAAAACAGCAGTGAGAAAAAGCATGAAGTTTAGAACAGTACCCCAACCCCCACCTTGGGGATAGAGCCAAACTTTAATATCAAGTAAAAAGTCAAAGCTGGAAAAATTAAATAACAACAACCAAAAAATCTTGACCATAGATGGTTACTATAGTAACAAGAAAGATCAAGACACAAACTCAGAAGACAAAGAAGAGCTATAAGTGCAAAGAGCTCAAAAGAGCTATAAGTGCAAAGTCTCAAAGAAAAAAATGTAAACTAGACACAAGCCCAACAAGAATTCCTAGAAGAATTAAAAATGATTTTTAAAATTGAATAAGAGTAGTCAGGAAAATTGGGAAAAGAAATGAGAATTATGCAAGAAAACTATGAAAAGACACAAACTATACTAAAAAAAAAAATAACACCTTAAAAAACAGAAGTGGCCAAATGAAAAAAGAACAAAGCTTCACTAAGGAAAATATCCTCTTAAAAAGCAGAATTGGCCAAATAGAAAGGGGGGTACAAAAGTTCACTAAAGAAAATAATTCATTCCTGAAAAATCAGAATTGGGCAAGTGAAAGCTAATGACTCCATGAGACCTCAAGAAAAAATAAAACAAGGTCAAAAGAAATTAAAATTAGAAGAAAATGTGAAATATTTCCTCAGAAAAATAACTAACCTAGAAAGTAGATTTAGGAGAGACAATTTAAGCATTATTGGACTTCCTGAAAGCCATATTCAGAGAAATAGTGTTAGAATATGATATTCTGGAAGGCAAAAGATCTAAAACTGTAACAAAGAATAACTTACCAAGTAGAAGTGACTATAATATTTCTGGGGGGAAATGCTGTCATTTGTTCTTTGTTTTTGAAGAGAACCATGGCATCAGCTGATGCCATGACATTCAAGTGAATTGGATTTAAATGAGAGAGGGCTATGCTAAGTCACCAGCCTCACTTTCTCCTCCAGAGTCATCTGGATCCAGGGGCAAGATATAGAACAGGATAACTGGAAATGGAAATGCCACTCGATTTGGGAGACACTGTACTTTTTAAGTTAAGGTCTTTAACAAATCTTTGTTTGTCTGAGACAATGCCCATTCAGTGATTAAGGCTAGGCAAGAAATGAGGCACAGAATGGCCTCTTTATCTAGTAAAAAAAAATTATTCTGTGAGAGGGAGACCCAAAGTATTTCTGGTTAAAAAGAAACAATTGTTATTTACATTCACTCTGAGCCAATCAAGGCCCAAACAATGACTAAGCAGACTTAGGGCTTGGCTTGGGACCTATTGTTGGCCAGTTAATGAGAGGCAGAGTGATTTGGGCTTAAGACTTGGTCCTAAAAAAAAATGCTTCAGAAATTAAAATTTGCATTCCTTCATTCCCTTTAGGCAGAGTATCCTTTGTGGACCAGAAGGAAGGAAGGAAGACCAGTTCCAGTTGGATCCCCAATGAGACATTTACTTTTCTACCCACAGAGGTTATTGTTTGTCCTTCCTTCTAGAAAAGGGAGGTGATGCCATGTGGGGGAAAATTGATACTTAATGAAATAGAGAATTTTCAAATATTCCTGATGAAAAATCCAGGACTACATAGAAAATTTGACTTTTAAATACAAGACTCCAGAGAAGTATAAAAAGGTAAACAGGAAAAAGAAATCATAAAGGACTCAATAAGGTTAACCTGTTTACATTCCTGTACAGAATGATGATACATGTAACTCTTAAGTATGTAATCATTTTTGGGACAATAATAAGGATTCTACATACAGGGAACAAGAGTTAATCAATCAGTTTGTGATGATCTAAAAAATCAGATGAATGAGAAAGAGGGAGAAGGAGAAGGGAGAGGAAAAAGCGGGATAAATTATCTTGTATAAAAGAGCTACACAAAGAAGAGCTTTTACAATGGAGGGCACATGGAGTGGTAGTGGTGGTCATTTTTATTGGAATTGGTTAAAAGAGGAAAAAATATACATGCACATTCAACTGAGTATAGAAATCCACCTTACCCAACAGAAAAGAGGGAGAAGAGGGTAAGAGAAAGGCATGAGGAGTGATAAAAGGGAGGACAGGTTAAGAAAGTCAGAGGTCAGAAGTAAAACAGAGTAAAAAGAGTAAGAAGGATAAATAAAAGAAGGAGAAAAATAAACAGGAATCATAATTGTAAATGTGAATGGCATACCTATAGTGTGTTCATCCTTCATTGCTGAAGAAGGACCATACATCATCAGAGAAATGATGACATGACTTGCACTTGACTTTTGTTTTTTTAGTGAGAAATGGCTGTACAGGTCACCAGCCTCACTTCTCCTCCATAGCCATCTGAATCCAGTGACCGGATATTTATCAGGATGACTGGAGATGACCCAGGATGAGGCAATTGGGGTTAAGTGAGTTGTTGAAGATCACACAGGTAGTGAGTGTTAAGTGTCTGAGGTGAGATTTGAACTCAGACCTTCCTGACTCCTGCACTGGTGCTCTATCCACTGCACTGCCTAGCTGCCCCATGGCATACCTATAAAGCAGAATTGGATAGCAGAATGGATTATAAAAAAGAATCCAACCATAAGCTGTTTACAAGAAATGTATTTGAAACAGAGAGGCACACACAGAGAGTGCTTCAGCTAAGGCAAAAAACAAAAAAAAGCATGAGTAGCAATCATATCTCAGAGAAAGCAAAAGCAAAAATAATAATAGAGAAATAAGAAAGCAAAACCATGCTAGTTAAAATGAATTGTGGGTAGATATAGTAGTACTATAATATTAAATTAATTTTCCCCTCTCATAGCCAGATAAATCTAACCAAAAAAGAAATTTAAAAGAAGTTAAGGAAATTACTAGAATTTTAGTTAAACTAGATATGATAAATATCTGGAGAGAACTGAGTGGAAATAGAAAGGAATATACCTTTTCTCAGTGGTTTCTGGTACTTTTATAAAGATTAACTATATAGTAATAAATAAAAATTTTATATTTAAAAGCAAAAATATGAAAGTATCTTTTTCAAATCATAATGCAAGAAAAATTATATTTTACAAAGGATTAAAGAAACATATTTTGAAAATAATTGGAGATTGAACAAGCTAACCTTGAAGAATGACTGGGTTAAAGAACAAATCATAGAAACAAACAATTTCATTAAAAGAATGATAATCTTGAGATACCATATCAAAACCTATGGCATGCAGCAAAAGATTAGAGGAAAACTTTGTATGTTTGTATTAATAAAAAAAGAGAAAAAGCAGACTAATGAATTGGGTATCTGCAATGCTAATGAGATTAAAGACCTTCCTTACCTATTAATGGGCCTGCCCATTAAGAGGAGTTTGATTAGGGGAGATTTGTAGGAAGGTCCACACCTTTTGCTAATGAGGCACTGGTTCTCAAGGTTTCTAATGCCCTCTGGCTCTTATATATATATATATATGTATATATATACATATATATATATATATATATATATGTATATATATACATATATATATATATATATATACTCTGAATTCAGGTTTTGTTTTGGGGCTTACTCATTGGAAATGTTTGTTTTGCCAGATGAGACTCTGGGCAGCCATTAAGGAGTCCCTGACTTTGAAAACCAGATGTTGGTGCTTCTCTGACTGGTAACTATATATGTATGTAATAGTCAGACAGTTGGATCTGTCTGTTGATTTGTGATGTACGTATGTATTGCTTATGGTCAGGTAGCTGGAAGCCCTGTCTATTGATTATTATTTCTTTGTATTTTCTCTGAAGTTCATGTGCTGAGATTTTCCCCTAAACTAAGTGAATAGTATATGTGCTGGATTAAAGTTATTGTTGACCCCTCAAAAGTTGCTCTCCTTTTAAAAATGTACATCTAAGAACCTATGGTAGCAAGCCCCACTGTGTATGTGGGGGTGCTTGCTTGTATAGTATCCAATTAAAAAAAAAAACTAGAAAAAAAGATAAAAATCCCCAATTAAACACTAAATGAGAAATTCTAACAATTAAATGGAAGATTAATAAAACTGAGACAAAAAAACTATTGACTTAATAAATTCAATAGGAGTTGATCTTATAAAAAAGCAAATAAAATAGTTAACCAACTGGTTAATTGATTTAAAAAATGAAAAAAACAAATCACTAGTATTAGAAATTAAAAGAGTGAATGTAAACCAATGAAGATGAAATTAAAATAATTATAAGGAGTTATTTTGGCCAGTTACATGCCAATAAAGTTAACAATTTAAGTGAAATGGAAACATATTTACAAAAAATATAAATAGCCTAGATTAGCAGAAGATGAAATAGAATATGTAAATAGACCCATTTTTGAAAAAGAAATTAAACAGGCCACAAATGACCTTCCTAAGAGAAAAGCACCAGAGCAGATAGATTTGAAAGTAAATTCTACCAAACAATTAAAGACCAACTAATTTCAATATTAAATAGATCACTTGTAACAATAGGTAAAGAAAAAAGTCTATCAAACTCCTTTTATGAAACAAACGTGACACTGATACCTAAACCAGGAAGAGTAAGAACAGAAAATGAATATTATAGACCAATTTCACTAATGAATATGGATATAAAAATCCAAATAAAATACTAGCTAAAAGAATACAATTATATATTACAAAAAGTATATAATATGATCTAGTGGACTTCATACCAGGTATGCAGGGATGGTTTAACTAACAGAAAATTATTGACATAATTGATCACATCAATAATAAAAGTTTAAAAATATGATTATATCAAGTAAATGCAGAAAAAGATTTTCATAAAATTCAATACTTCTTGCTGTTAAAAAAAAACCTTAAAAGTTTTGATATAAATTGATTTTTCCTTAAATTAATAAAGAGCATATATCTAAAACCATTAGCAAGCTTTATCTGTAATAGGGAAAAACTGGAGGCATTCTCAGTAAGATCACATGTGAAACAAGGATGCCTATTGTCATCAATGGTATCCAATATTGTCCTGGAATTCCAAGCAAGAGTAATAAGAGATAAAAAAGAAATTGAATGAATCAGAATAGGGAATGAATTAATGATGCTACTTCTTTTTGTAGATAATAAGACGATAATCTTGGAAAATTCTAAAGATTCAGCTAAAAAGTTAGTTGAAACAATAATTTTAGCAAAGTAGCAAGACATAAAGTAAATCAAAACAAATCATCAGCATTCCTTTGTGTCACAAACAAAACCATGAGAAATATTTTTTTTTAATTCTATTTAAATGTCTTATGTAAAGAAAAAAGTGTTAGCAGTACCAAATCATTTGTTGTTCTATTTCCAAAGATAAACAGGTATAAAGGAAAAGAACCTGTATGTTTTAAAATGCTTATAGATGTTCTCTTTGCGGTGGCAAATAATTTCTAGGTCACCTGCCAAAAGAAATTCAGAAACTATATAAACAAAATTATGTAAAAATGAATTATGAGAATATCATGCATAGTAACAATATTGTAAGATGATCCGCTGTGAACAACTTAACTATTCTGAGCAATACAATGAACTAAGATAACTCTAAAGGACTTATGATGAAAAATTCTATCCATCCCCAGAGAAAGGAGTCAGAAAACAGATCAAATCACATTTTTTTTAGCTTTCTTTTTCTTGTTTTTTTGGGGGGAGGGGGCGGTGGTGGAGAGAAATTTGTGTTTTCTTTTACAACATGACTAATATACAAATTTTTTTGCATGACTACACATGTACAACCTATATCAAATTTCTTATCTTCTTAATGAGAGGACTGAGAGAGAATTTAGAACTCAAGTTTTAAAAAAATGAATGTTTAAAATAGTTTTTACATGCAACTATGGAAAGATAAAATACTAAATTAAAAAATTTTTAATGGTAGAAAACATTGGAATCAATGGAGTTTTTCTTAAAACAATAAGTAGTATCTATCCAAAACCAATGGCAAGTATTATCTGCAATTGGGATTAGCTAGGAACTTTCCCAAAATATCAGAGGTGAAACAATGATGCCCATTTTCACCACTACTGTTCAGCTTTGTTTTAGAAATGCTAGCTATAGCAATAAGACAAACAAAAGAAATTGCTGTAATAAAAATAGGCAATGAGGAAACAAAACTGTAGCTCTTTGCAGGTGATATGATAGTTTACTTGATGAAGACCAGAGAATCAACTAAAATAGTAGTTAAAATAATAACTTTAGCAAATTTGCAGGATATAAGGTAAATTAAATTATCATTTTTTGTATATTCTACCAACAAAAACCTAGCAGGAAGAGATAGAGAAATTATATTTAGAATAAGGGCAGAGACTGTGAAATACTTGGAAGTCTACCTGCAAAGACAAATCCGGTGATTAAAAAAAGAAAAACATTTAAGAGAGATCTGAAAAATGGAGAAATTATTCATTGTTCATGCATAAGTCAAATCAATATAATAAAAATGGCAATTTTCCCTAAATTAATTGACTTCTTCAGTGCTAAGTCAATCAATCTACTAAATAATTATTTTATAGAACTAGAAAAAATAGTAACAAACAAATGGTCAAGAATGTTAAGGGAACCAATTTTTAAAATGTGAAGGAAGATAGACTAGCAGTACCAGATTTTAAACTTTATAATAAAGAATAATCAAGAAAATCATCTGGCACTAGCTAAGAAATAGAGGTCAATGAGCTAGATTTGGTATACAGTGACTATAATAACCTAGTGTTTGAAAAACCAGAAAATTCAAGCTTTGGGAGGAAGAACTTAACATTTGCCAAAAATTTGCTGGAAAAACTGGAGGATACTTTGGCAGAAGCTATGCATAGACTAACATTTCACACTGTGTACCAAGACAAGGTCAAAAAGACTTGAAGGGTGATATCATAAGACAATTAAGAAGGCATGGAAATTTTTACCTGTTAGATCTATAAATAAAAAATGTATTTTTGACCAAAAGAGAGAAGAGTACAGAAAATGGATAATTTTGTTACATTAAATTAAAAAGATTTTGCACAAACAAAATCAATGTAATCAAAATTTTATGAAAGCAGGAAAAGTGGGAAAATTTAATAAGTTTCTCTGATAAAGACTTCATTTTTCCAATATATAGGGAACAGAGTCAAATTTGCAAAAATGAGAGCCATTCCTCTGATATCAATAGAGAAGTTAGGAAAGGAGGGTTATTTAGAGACAAAGATAGGAGTTCATTTTTTAAGCATATGTTTAAGATGAATATTGAATATCCAGTTTAAGATGTCCACTGGTAGCAAGAGATGTGAAACTGATGTTTAGGCTTGGATAAAGAGATTTCAGAATCATTGGCATAAATGTGATCATTGCATCCATGGGAGCTCATGGATGAATAGAAAAACAGAATAGAAAAAGATGATGACTCAATACTGAGAATTCAGTAGACATCCACAAATAGTGGGTGTGACCTGGATGAAGAGCTAGTAAAAAAAAAAAGAAAGAAAGAAAGAAAAAGAAAAAAAAAGATGGAGAGAGAAAAACCAAATAGGTAGAAAAGAGCAGTGTCATGAAAAACTCGAGAGAGGAGAATATCAAGTAGATGGTAATCAATTTTATTAAAGGTTCAAGAGAAGTCACGATGCATGAGTATTCAAAAAAGGACATTATATTTGTCAGGGAAGAAATCATTGATATTTTGAAGAGAGTAGTTTCCTTTTTTTTATTTGATTGGTATTTTTTCCCCAATTGCATGTGAAAGCAGTTTTTAGTATTTATTTTTAAAACTTTGAGCTCCAGATTTGTTCCCCTTACTCACTCTCCCCCAACCCCTCATTGAAAAGGCAAGCAATTTGATATATGTTATAAATGTGTATTTCCATAGTAGTCAGGTTGTGAAAGAAAGCATAGACCAAGAAAAAAAAACACCTTCAAGGAAAACAAAGTTTAAAAAGTGTGTTTCAATCTAAATTCAGGTAACATCAGGTCTTTCTCTGAGGATGGATAGCATTTTCATCATAAGTTCTTCAGAGTTGTCTTGTATCTTTGTATTGCTGAGAATAGCTTAGTCATTAACCATTGGTCATCTTACAGTATTGCTGTTACTTTGTACACAGTACATTTCATTTTGTATCGGTTCATGTAAGTCTTTCCAGGTTTTTCTGAGAGCATTCTGTTCATCATTTCTTATAGCAAAATAGTAGTAGTAGGAGGAGTAATAGGTTAAAGGGCATGCATAGTTTTATAGCCCTTAGAGTATATTTCCAAATTGAGAGAGCAGTTTCAACTGAATGATGAAGCTGGACACCAGACAGCAGAGAGTTTAAAAAGTGAGAGGAAAGGAAATAGAGATCAAAATTGCAAATGATCTTCTCAAAGAGTTCAGTCATAAAAAGGGGAGGAGATATGGGACCACAGTTAGTAGAGATATATTGATCAAGTGAGGGTTTTTTTGTTTGTTTTTTCCTTGAGGATGGGATGAACTTGAGTGTGTTTGTACGCACTAGAGGAGGTAGGAGATGAAGAGATGGAAGCAAATGACAGAATGAGAATGAAAAGGGAGAAATCTGATGCAAAAGATGAGATGAAACAGGATCACATGCACATAGAGAAGGTTGAAAGACCACCTCTCCATGTGAAAGGTTGAAGGAGGAGATTGCAGCAGAAGGCATTTGAGTAATGCTCAATTTGGGGAAAGGGAGAAGAGAAAACACCCAGCAAATGAGATCTTGTTTGGTGAAATATGAGGCAGTTATGTGGTCCAGTGGATAGTGTTGGACTTTAAATCAGAAAGACCTCAGTTCAAATATAGCCTCAGATACTTTCCATATGTGCGTCCCTGGTTAAGTCACTCTGTCTGCCTCAATTTCCTCATTGGTAAATTTAGGTTAATAGCTACAGCACAGGGTTTTGTGAATATTAAATGTATTACTATGTAAAGTATTGAATATATGAATATGTAAAGTGCTTTATAAAGTTTAAGCATTATATAAATGCTCACTATTACTATATTATTTTAATGATATATGTATATGTTTACATATATTTGGATATTATATGTACAACTTTCAACACAAGTTCTGTGGTTCTGTGATAATATAATCTGAATATACATAAAATGATAAAAGATGGTATGACATGCTAAACTATATCATATCATATATTGCACATATAATTATCATTTATGTAAAATAATCATATTATATCATATCCATGCTGTTATATTTTGATATATAGACATATACAGTTATATATCATATTACATTACTTTATAACCATGTTCTATTATATATGTATTTGTAAAATAAAATATACTAGTGTAAGTACAGTGTTCAACTATATACATGTATATGTGCAGAATATAATTATAACATATTGTAATATATGAGATACAAATATATATGCTTAGATCCTGTGAAATAATGTTAGAAGGTATATTACATCATGATTTTATTGTCTCATATATAATGTAGTGATATAAAAGTAGTGGAGTATATCACAAATATCTTAAGTATATAATCATATATCACATTATACTGTAAGAGAATCACAGAATTGGAGAGTTGAGAGGGACCTCAGAGGCCATCTTGTTTAACACACCCTCGAAGGAATGTTGTAGCTCTGGCTACAACAAGGCAATTTGTAGCTCTGAGATCTGACAAAGTCAACTCTGTTAGCTGCATTCAACAAATCCATCAACAAAATATCAGTTACCTTCAGTGTTCAAGACAATACCCTAAAACTCTAAGTTGCAGAGAAGGTATTTATCTGGACTGACAGAATGACTTCCCTCACCTCTCCAAGATCTTTGAACCAATGAAATCATCAGGTCAACTCATAACATATTACATCATATGTCATCACACATATTACATCATATGTCATCACACATATTTAGTAAGGACAACCAGCAATTTGGGTTAGAAGATAAAAGTAGAAACTGATTAAATATCATAAAAACTGTACCCTCCCCCTACCCTCATCCTTACTTTAAATGTCATTTTTATCCTTTATCATATTTATTTCTAAATGAGACCCTCAAAATTCCCACTCATCTATTTCCATCATCTAACCAAAGGGTGTTATTTCTTCTTTTGAAATTTACAAAGTTATTCAACATATAGAAAGGATATTAATTTGACATACATATATACATAAAACTCATTTCTCTTAATATCCCATCTTACCTTCACCCAATATGACCAAAAGTCCTTGGCTTAATCCTGGATTCAAATTTAATAAAAAATCACTTGGAATTACAAATAATCTCCCATTCTTGATACAGAAATTGAGGATGTCATCTGACTTTGAAGAAGGCATTTTCTTCATTCTTGAACATTCAACCAGTTGTTCACTTAAAAATTGGGGAGAATAATTAAAAAATGGAAATATTAACATCTTACAATGCTTATTCCATTTTTGCCCTTTAACAATTGTCAAACTCAAATAAATAAGACTGCCAAAAGAGCAAACATTAAGGTCTTTGAATCTAGGTAAAAGAATTACTGTAAAAGGGACACTGTGCAGCAGTATGCGGTGGAGTGCCCAAGAAGGGATGAGGGGAACAGGGTTAAACACATTTCAACAGGGAGGGAGTCTCATGGGAGGCACAGACTCAGAAATCTGTTACATAAGTTGTTTTACATAACAACTGAAAGTGTACAGACAGGGTAATAGTGGCTGGAAGTGGTAACTGGGAGGGGTGACAGCTGCTCAGAATGGAAAGGCTCCATTTTTCTCTTTTCTTTCTTTAACTGGTTTTCACAGTTCTCTTTTAACTGGTTTGATCACCCTCAGGTAATTTGTAGCTTGGAGATCTGGCAAAGTCAACTCACTGTCAGCTGCATTCAACATTGTGAATAAAGGTTACCTAATGGCATTGACTTTTATCTAAGATAGCTTTTACTGGTAATTAGAGGTATTGGTGATATTCTAAATAGCTGTGTAAGACTTAAGAGTTAGAAAGTCTAGGATTCAAACCTTGTTTCTGACATGTATTAGCTACATTACCATGACAGAAAGTGTTTTATTCTGAGATTTCTTTTAATGAACAAGATAAATTCCCAAACCTTTAACATATAAAGACTGATTGACATCAAGTTATAGAAAAAAAGTTGACAGTAACTAGTAAGTATTCCATTTTGAACACTGTCATATTTCTCGCTATTATATTAAACAAAAAAATACTAAAATATTTGAGTTGTATAGGAAGCAACCTGTATCACCTCACTTTCCTCTTCTATTCTCAATGCGACCAGAAACATAATAAAATAGTAATATTTTTCCTGTAGAGAAGGCTTGAAATTTTGATTCATTCAAAGAAAGGACAGAACAGTATACTTGCTTCTCCATTTCTTTAAGGTCACAGAGATTTTTAGGCTCCAGGTGCTGAGTAACCTACTGACATTCAAAATGTCATTCCTGATAAATTGCTTTAAAATAAGTATTTCAGCTATCTTTGAGTACCAAGAATAGCTATCTTTGATGAAAAAGAAACTAGTAAGGGAGGAAAAAGAGACTTAAACACTTGTCCATTACATTTTT
Source organism: Potorous gilbertii (assembly GCA_028658325.1). Lineage (NCBI taxonomy): Eukaryota > Metazoa > Chordata > Mammalia > Diprotodontia > Potoroidae > Potorous > Potorous gilbertii. The sequence goes on along the minus strand of CM053771.1, from coordinate 343,733,692 downwards.
TGGCAGTCAGTAACACAATAAGTGACCATAAATATTCTCCTGCAATAATTTTTTCCTGTATAAATAATGAATTCTGTGAAAAGTCTTCTTCCTGCTCTTTTCTCCAATTCCCTGTCAGTGTTCTTTCTTTTCTCTATTTTGATGACATTCCTTGTCACGGACGTAGCCTTTTCCTAGAATCTGAGAAAACTGCCTGCCCTTAGTCTTGTCCTCTAGTACTTTTGTGAGAAAATGAGTCCTTTTATGTCCCATTGCTTTAATTCTCTTTACCCCTCCCTAATTCTTCATTTGCTAGCAACCTTTAATGAATGGAAATCACTAGCCCAATGGAATTAGTAATTTCCTCTGGGAAAGAAGGATTTATCTCACCATTATGCTTTGAAATGGAAAATTTACTCATTCACTCACACCCACAGCCCCCCATTTATCAAGTTTCTGCATTTTGGCCATTCTACCTAACTGCCTTCATTTAGAACATCCTAATGCAAAATGACAGGGTGTGGTAATCAAACAGATACCAATACTTAGTGTTTATATATAAAAATAAAATCGTTCTTAATAGCAATATGGCTTCTCTAGTGGGTAGAGCTATGGAAAGTAATCATGCCCTTAGGGGATTAGTAAAACTAATCTGTATCTTATTCACAATCAGACCCTAAGGAAGTGATTAGCCCAAGCTACCACTTCTATTCTTGTCTCACCAAATACAGTAATACTGCAGTAATTGTATAGACATTCTTTTTCAAAGTGGTCAAGTAAGATACTGTTGCAACTATTTTTAAGATAACATAATGCTAAAGTTGAAAGCTGCAAATATTAACCTTTCTAGCTAAGGAAATCTAGAAATGCACATTTCCAAAGGAGGATGACTTTCCTCTCTCTTCTTTAGTGTGGTAGCCTTTCTTAGTAGCACATGCTCAGCTTCAGGCTCTTTGTGTCAAAATATACCAGCTGAAAATGTAGGATAAGAATTGCTGCAGGCTTTCCTCTTATTCTCCCCGACATTTCAAATCTATATTTTCCTGATTAACATAGTATGATGGAGCACAAGCATTATTTTCTTTTCTGATACTTAAATCTGGGAGCAGGTACAATCTGTCACCAAAAACGGTGGCATAGAAAGAGAATGTGGCAAAACAGAATTAAACATATATATCAATATATATGTACGTATGTATATATATAGCTGCATATATATCAATATATATGTATGTATGTATATATAGCTGCATTTATGTCTAAATGAACCCCAGAGATTACATGAACTTGTCTTTTACATTTATGGGGAAGTTAAGGGTGTGCATTTAAGACAATTCCTTAAGATAAAAAACTGCAAACATTTGGAATCAATCAATTTTGTTTCACAAATCCATTTAGAATGATATGGATTGCTACTGTACTTGATGATTTAATAACTCAAAAGATAATATTATCTGTGGTAAGACAAGAAGCAAGTTTTTCCATCTATTCTATTTGGGAATGTTTTGGTAGGATGTGGGGTTTCTTTGTTTGTTTGAAGTACTCTGGTTATTTTCCAGTTGTTTTATAAGAATTCAGTCGACAGAAGTAGTACCAGCTTTGCCTCTTATGAGCACTGCCCTTGTTCTATGACTGGACAGTAAAATTGATGAAGAAACAGAAACATAAACAATGCATTTTGTTTCATTCTTTTATAGTGATGACTCAATCTCTCAAGATTTGGAAAACTAAAATTTGCATAGTTATCTCAATAGAAGATTTGGAAACTAAACTGTTCCCAGATAGAATTATCAGAAAATCTTATGAATTGACAGAGCTTAAGGGAAAACAGTGTCAAGAAAGCTGGTTTAGCTTTATAGAATGACAGGCTGCTATCTCTAACAAGTGACCAGGGAATTGTTTGTACTAGGAATCAAAATCCTTAATAAGCTTTCTCAAGAGAAAACTCTTTCTCCCTTCAGTCACTAACCTACCTCATGTTGTTCAAAACTTAGAAAATCACCTATTTAGTGCTTTTTAAAGTATTTAAAATGCTTCAGAAATTGGGGTGGAATATGTAGAAGAGGAAGATGAACATGAGTACTGTTAGTCTGAGGAAAATATTTTACCAGAAAATAAGTAACCTCAGAATCCAAAGAAACAAAGATATGGGATTGCATAAATAGAAACCCTCAAACTGTGTTGTCATTCCTCTCCTTAAAGACAGCAACAGGATCATCATGACTAATTCTATTTTAAAGGTGGCCTCCACCACCTTAGAAACTTTCATACTGCTAACACAGGATGATCCGACAAGACCAAGCACCTAGAATGCATTTTCCACTTGAACAACTTTGACCTTTGGAAATTCCTATGACTTGAAATCTTTCACATTTCCCTATTTCTATTCTTTCACAATGCCTTGGCTATGTATTCTAAGGAAGCCTAAAAACATATTTAAAAAAAAAACCATTCTGTAACCCAAGGAGGTGAAGGTACTACCAGGAAGCTGTCTTCCTTAGTGCACTAAGATATTTCTTTTCCTTTCAGTCTGATTACTCACTTTTTGACATATACACCCCATCTCCTGCCACCCTAAGGCTTGAGTCCAGGATCCCACTCTAGGGTCACAGAAATAGTTTCCACTTCTGTCCTACTCCTGTTCTAAGCTCAGAGTTTAGTCAGAGATTCCACTCTGAGGTTAAAATAACAGAGCTACTGGCCCAACCCTAGTATGATTTAGGTATTTTGGGGCTAACAAGAAAGCATTTTGGTGCGGTTCTGAGCTCAGAGGTCATTTGTTATCTCCAGCCACTCCTGTCACACAGTTAAACCAAACTTGTGATGTGGTATTAGTCAATGACCCATTATGGTTTCTCCTTTGAGCTACATGATAAAGCAAATAGAGTGCTGGGCTGGTGTTAGGAAGACCTGAGTTCAAATCAAACATCACGTACTTACTGACTATGTGGTGTTGGGTTACGTATTCATCCTCTTTCCCCCTTAATGTTCTCATCCACTAAGTGAGGATAATGGTTCAGTGCCTAGTACATAGCTGATTACTGTCCTTCATTCTTGAAGAAGACCGAAATAACATCACTGTGTTGGGGTCAAGTTGCAGCTTGTCCAACAGTGGCTGATCAGATCAGTATAAGCTTGGAATGCTTTACCATAAGTGGGGCAGAAATACTCCATATGAACATTTGGAGTGGAGATGTCTCTAAATATTTCTTAATATTTCTTCCGAGCTACTAGAATTCTGCTTTGCAGAATAGAGCACAGCACCTTCTTTGAATGTGGCACACAAAGCTGGTTGGTCTTTGCCAGTGCCTCTCATGTCACAGAGTCAATTTCAAAGTTTTTCAGAGAGCTCTTAAAAATGTCCTCATGTCGTTTCTTCTGACCACCATGTGAGGGCCTTCCTTGTGTGAGTTCTCTGAAAATAGGCAAGCATATGTTTGGCATTCAAAAATGTGACCAGCTTATCAGAGTTGTGCTCTCTGCAGTAGAATTGGAATGTTTGGCAGTTTAATTCAAGAAAAATCCTCAGTGTCCAGTACCTTATCCTGCCAGGCTATCTTCAGAATCTTCAAAAGACATTTTAAATGGAAATGATTCAGTATCCTGGCATGACATTGGTATATGGTCCAGGTTTCACAAGTATCCAACAATGAAGTTGGCACAATAGCTCTGTAGACCTTCAGTTTGGTAGGAAATTCAATACTTCTTTTCTCCCAAACTTTCCGATAAACCTCCTAAACACTGACCTAGTTCTGGCAATACTTGCATCAACCTCATTATCAATGTCTACATCCCTGGAAAGTATACTGCCAAGGTGAGTGAAAGTATCCACAACATTCAAAATTTCTCCATTTGCTGTAGCCAATGATTCCATGTGTGGATGATGTGGTACTGGCTGGTGGAGAATATGTGTTTTCTTGGTGTTGTTAGACCAAAATTAGCACAAGTGCCAGAGAATAGATCCATACTTTGTTGCATCTTACTTTCAGAGGCTACATGGGTGGAGTTGACAATCATCTCTAAATAAAATATCATTCACCAATTCACCCTCTACTTTGGTCTTGTATTACCTTTTTGAATCAAACAATTTACCATCAATACAGTAGCTGACTTTGATACCATGTTTGTCCTCATTGAAGGCATCTGGCACATAGTAGATGCTATATAAATGTTAACTGTGAACAATGATTTTATAATTATTAGTAGTAGTAGTATTTTCACCCAGGAGCAAGAAAACACTTATGTTGCCTAAACTTAAACTGAGGCCTGGAGCCTGGAAAGCCCAGGAAGCCAGAAAATAAACTATGGCTAGATCAGACCACATAAGGCCTGAAAGATTTTGCAGCACTCTGACCTAAGCCATGTTTGGGATCTTTAAAGAAAACAGCAGTCATTACCTTGAGAACACAGTGGAATGACCCTAGATAAAACAGGCAAGGACCATATGTGATCAATTCAGCCTTTTCAAAAATGCACACAGCATGACCCTAACATAGTAACCCAATGTAGAATGTAAGACTGGAAGAATGAGTATAGAAATGAAAAGAAGATTCTCAGTCATGGTTGCAAGGCTGTCATAGACAAAAACGTAAAGAGAATAATACCAAAATATCTAACACAAAGTCTCTAAGAAAAAAAACACAACTTAGTCAAAAGGTTGATCAAAATTAAGAGAAGAAATGAAGGAAGAGTTTTCAAAATATTTTGTAAATAAAACTAGAGCACTCTGGGGGGAAAATGTGAAAAGGAAATAAGAGTTTTGGGGGAATGACTTAAAACAGGCTGCACAACATATGGCCCACCAAAGGATTTCAGGTGCCCTCTCGAGCAATGTAGGATGTTTTACTGTTTTTGTTTTAGTATAAAGTGCCTCTGATTGAACAATGTGATTAAGGAAGATGTTCTCCACCCATTAATGGGCCTGGGAAGATTTGTAGGAAGGTCCATCCCTTTTGCTAAGGAGGCACTGGTTCTCAAGGGTTGTGATGCCCTCTGGCTCTAAAACATGTATAAATACACTGAGAGTGAGGTTTTACTTTGGGGCTTACTGACTTGAACTGTTTGTTTGGTCAGACAAGACTCTGGGAAGTCACCAAGGAGCTCACCAGCTTTGAAAGTCCAGATGTCTGTGCTTCCCTCACTGGTAACTATGGTCAGACATTTGGATCTCTGTTGGTCTGTCAGACATTTGGAAGCATGTCTGCGGACCTTTGATTTCTCTGTATTTTCTCTGAAGTTCAGGGTCTAGTGAACGATACATGTGTTTGATTAAAGTGATGTTGGCCCCTCAAAAGTTTCCTTTCCTTTTATGAATGCAGATCTAAGAACCTGTGATAGCAGACTCCCCTGTGTATGTTGGGGTGCTTACTGTTACAGTCCATGAAAAAACATCCACTACATTTTGCATGGGCCACCTGAAATCCTTTGGTGGGCTGAAGGTTGTGCAGGTCTGATTTAAAAAGAGAATCAATATCTTAGGTGATGACACAAGGAGAGCAAAATAATACCCACATAAAAGAGTATTTGAAAATTAGAATGGAGCAAGTAGAAGCTGATGACTAGAGAAGAATTATTGAAACAAAATCAAAAGATTAACAGCATGGAAGAAAACAGTACATATCTCATTAAAAAAAAAACATACCAGGAAAATAGACCAAGAAGAAAAAAGTTAAGAATCATTTAACTACCTGAAAGTCATGATCAAAAAAAGAACCTGGTTATGATACTTCAAGAAATAAGGAAAGAAAACAGCCCAGAGATATTAGAACACTAGTTCTCCTAAAAAAAAAAATCCAAAAATAAAAACTTCTAAGAATATAAGCAAAATTCAGAGCTTCCAGGTCAAAGATAAAAATACTATAAACAGCCAGAAAGAAAGAGTTCAAGTCCTGAGGAAACCCATTCAAGATTACATAAGATTTAGCAGATACCATTTTTATAAGAAACAAAGGTGGAATATATTTGAAAGGGAAAATATATGTAACTACAACCCAAAATACTCTTACAGATTACAGCACAATCTTACAGAGGGGAAAATGGCCCTTTAATGAAATATGGAACTTTCAATCATTCTTGATTTTTAAAAAATAGAGTAAAACCTTACAGATACAGGAATAAGGAGAAGCATAAAAATATCAATAAAAGTGAACAGTAGGAAATTACTATATAAGGATGAAATGTTCACATTATGATGATACATATAATAAAAATATCTTTTCAGAATGATGGTTTCATCAGTGTTAAATGAGACAGAGGGCCTTATGCTTTTATCATCTTAAAAGAATAAAGGAAAGGCAGGGGAAGGGACATACCAAACAAAAAGGGAAGAAGGTTGGAAGTATTTATTTTAGTGTGGAATTGTGGTACAGAAGAACAAGTTTGTGTAAATTATGAAAGGGATGGAAGCACAGGCATTATTGAACCTGACTTTCATTGAACAATTCAAAGAAGGATAGAACACACAGACATGCGCGCACATGCATGCATGCATGCAAACACAGAGAGATGTGCTCATTGATCTGTGATACTGGAAAGATCATGAAAAGTAAGAGAAGTACTCCAATGCTGGAAAAGAAAAAAATGTCATCCCAATCTTCAGAAAAGAGACAAGAATAGTCTTAAAACTATTGGCCAAAGAGCTATTTGATTCCAGCAAAGCTTCTGGAATGAATCATTAAAGAGAGAGTCAATGATGATGTGAAAAGGTAAGTAACGATTACAAAGAGCCAGGTGGCTTCATCAAGAATAGCGCGTGCCAAGCTAAACTCACTTCTACTTACGGCAGGATTACTGACTAGTTTGGAAGAGGTAATTCTATGTATATAGTCTAACCAGATTTTCATAAATATTTCGATAAAATATCTCACCTTATTTGTCACATGGATTAAATGATAATAGAATGAGACAGTTTCAGACCTACATACACGATCAGATGCAAAAAGAATTGTTAATAATTTAGTGTCAACACAGTAGGATGTTTCCAGTGGAGTTTGTCATGGATCCGTGTTTGGCTTTGTGCTATTAAACATTTTTATCAATTACTTGGATAAATTCATAGAAAGCATGCTCATTAAACTTTCCAATTACACAAAGATGGGTGGGATAGCTTACACAGTAAATGAAAGAGTCAGCATTTAAAAGGATCTTGACAAGTTCAATAACTGGGCTGAATCTAATAAGAGAAAATCCAATAAGGATAAACATAATGTCTTAAACTTGTGTAAAAAAAATCAGCCTTGTAAGTATAAGATAGGAAAGGCATTTAAAAACATTCTGAAACAATCTGAGTATTAGCATGTTGCAAGTTCTGTAAGTCAGCAGTGTGCTGTGGCAGACAAAAAACCTAACGGAATTTTTGACATATCTTAACAGTATTAGTGGCAGCTAGGAGGGACAGTGGAGTGTAGGACCTGGAGTCAAAAAAACCTGAGTTCAAATCTGATCTCAGACACATACTAACTCTTTGACTGTGGGCAACTCATTTAAACTCTCTTTGCCTCAGTTTTCACAACTATAACATGGAGATACTAATATTGCCTGCATCACAGAGTTGTGAGAATCAAATGGAATAGTATCTGTAACAAAGAGTTGAAATAAAAATGCTCATTCCCTTCTCCCACCTCCCAGGAAGGTGATACAGAGGTGACAGTCCCATTGAAGTTTTCCTTCAGAAGAGAGAATGGGAACAATGCTAGTTTTCCCAAAATACCTTTTTCCTCTTCTTTTTTGGTTCTTTCTTACATTGGATGACTTGTTGGGTATAGGAAGACAGAAATATACATACATACATATATATATATATGTGTGTGTGTGTGTGTGTACGTATACATATATGTGTGCATTATATATATGTATATACATAAATGAAGGTGATATAAGAAGAAATTATATATGTATTTTTAAATATAGAAATAATACAGATAAGCATAATTATAAAAATGCCCAACCAAAAGGTTAAAAAGTCTTAATGCTTAAATGGATAGACTTTATTGTTCTGGAACATCCAAAGAATAGTAACAGATAATAAAGATACTTTTGTTCATGACAATTGGTTGAAACAATTGGGTGTTTATCTAGGATGAGGGGAAAAAGACAGAACAATGGTGGGAGGGTGTAGAATGACAGTTGGTTCAAAATTTTGGAAAGCTTGACATGTAGAAGAGGATTATATATATTCTGTTTTGTTTCAGAGTTGGTTAACCTGAAAGAAAAATTATAAGGGACTCAGTAAGGTTGAACTGTTTACATTCCTATAGGGGCAGCTAGATGGTGCAGTGGATAGAGCACCAGTGCAGGAGTCAGGAGGACCTGATTTCAAATCTCACCTCAGACACTTGAAACTCCCTAGGCTATGTGACCTTGGGCAAATCACTTAACCCCAACTGTCTCATCCTGGGTTATCTCCAGTCATCTTGATGAATATCTGGTCACTGGATTCATATGGCTCTGGAGCAGAAGTGAGGCTGGTGACCTGCACAGTCCTCCCTCACTCAAAACAAAGTCAAGTGCAAGTCATGTCATCAGCTCTCTGATGGCATGGTCTTCTTTGGCAACAAAGGATGAACATACATAAGAAATAGTAAATTTCATGCCCTTCCTCCTTTTTTCTGAGTGTATTCTTTTGTTTTTTTCTACCTTTTCTCTTAAGAAAATAATCTATACATCTGCCAGAGGAATTTATCTGCTAAAAAAGAAGCAGCTAAGAATGTTTACCTTTCATTACAATTTTATATTTCTAAAAGTGCTGAAAGTAACAAGGGGAATTCCTTTCTTCACTTGATTCTGACTAATGAGGAACAACTAGTTCATAAAGTGAAAAGTAATAGGAACCTTTAAAGGAGGAAACAAGAGATTCCATAATAGTATCCGATAAAAAAAATTCTGGTATACTTTGACCTGAAAACAAAATGTTGAGAAAAAAATATATTAAAGGAATCAAATAAAATATAGATAGGATGTAGGAGTGTTTTATTTTGTAGAAGGTATCATGCCAAAAGCAAGGGGGAACTCTTAAGAGCTGAATTCTGAAAATGACTCTGAAGAAGAAAAAAAAGGAAATACCTAAACAAAATAATCAGAACTTATCTATCATTTCTTAAAGACATGTTTAGAAGATGGAAGAAAATTCAGGCAACTGAGATTTGACACAAAAGAAAGTCATGATCCAGCAAGAATAAGTCAAGAGACAAAAGTTCAGAATGAGGAAAGACTAGAAATTAATGCTAAGGAAGGACAATGAAAAATGGGTGCTAGCTTGTTGTAACAGAAAGCATCCCAACATATAAAGGGAGGGCCTGCTATAACAGGTTCTTAGATCTGCATTCATAAAAGGAAAGAAACTTTTGAGATGTTAACAATCACTTTAATCCATCACATGTACCATTTATTTAATCAAGCACATATATCATTGACCTAGTTCAGGGGAATCAGCACCCTGAACTTCAAAGAAAATACAGAGAAATCAAAGATCAACAGACATGACTTCCTCTGCCTGATCATAATTCAACAGTTAGGTCCAACTGTCTAACTATGGTTACCAGAGAGGGAAGCACTGACATCTGGGCTTTCAAGGCCAGGGGGCTCCATAAAGTGGCTTCCCAGAGTCTTTATCTGGTCAAACAAACACTTCCAGTCACTAATTTCCAAAGTAATCAAAGATCAACAGGCATGGCTTCCTCTGCCTGAATTCAACAGACAGTCCAATTGTCTGACCACAGTTACCAGAAAGGGAAGCACTGTCATCTGGGTTTTCAAAGCCAGGGGGCTCCTTAAAGCAGCTTCCCAGAGTCCTCATTGGGCATTCACACTTTCTCACAAAAACTAAGTCCCAAAGTAAAGAGACCCAGTGGTATAACCCTCTGACCCAGTGCCTCAATAGAAAAAAAAAAGTTATTTGGGACCCTCCTACAAAACAATTCCCCTAATCAAGCTTCCCACAGTGGACAGGCCCATCAATGGGTAAAAAAAAATTAGTAAAATAAAAAAAGCAAAAGATCCTAATTTGATTGCCCTCACACTTATTTGGCAAAATTATACATGGAATGGGACTAATGCTAAGAATAAATGCATGATGAAATGGAAAATAGGGGGAAGGTTAGTAAGTGAGAAGCATTCACTTAGGGTACAGGACCTGAAGTGAACAGATAGTCTAGATGCATAGTGCACCTTTGAAATATAATAACTTTGTAGCCATGGACAAACGAATAATATCTTTGAACTCCCCATTCCCTCAGAGGTCAAAAGTGGATGATATTATAATTATATATTTCATAGAGTTTTTATGAAGTAAGAAAATAGTCACAAAAGGCTTTGTCAATATTAAAGTGCTATGCATATATCAGCTATTAACTCTATTTTGCTTTTGTTTTCATTACCAAAAAAAGTGCTTTGGACTTCTGCTCCTTGGATTGGTAAAAAAGAAACAAAACAGTTAACAAGGAATTGAAACTGAAGCTAAATGAAGAGATGATGATAACATTTAGCTAGAGGTGATTATGCTTTTAGATCTTTGAAGGCTCCAGAATAGCAGAGGTATACCAGACTTTAGAAAGTCAAATTTTATCCCAATTTTTTTAAAAAAAAGGTATGGTTCATTTTCTCTTAAAAAAATACAGTAGAAATCTTTCTAGTATAAGCCAATGAGCCTGGCTTCTCTTCCTCTCAAAAAACACAGATTATTCAATACTGACCTATGAGACTAGTAACAAATTTGCCAAATCTAATGTGATAAAATTTAAAGGAAAAAAAAAAGATTAAGTCAGGATGACAGAATAGAAAGAAGCAGTACAGCCTCCCTGCCCCTACAAATATTCCAACAGCAATCTAAGAAAAACATCAGACTGAGAAATAATTAGAAAATCAAATGACAAATTGCAGTGGGTAATATTTACAGATCAGTTGTGGGTGGGGGTAAGATCACAGAATCAGTTCTTAGAGGTCAAATTAGGCCAACAACTTACAGATGACCAGAATTGACCAGGAACTTAATGCTGGGGCAAAGCCAGGAGCATGGGTTTCCCATAGAGGCCAGGGAATCTGAATTGATGATAACTTTAGGCCAAATTCCAGAGTTCCCAGGTCAAGGAGAAAATATTGCAAGAGGCCAGAAAGAAACAATTTGAGCATTGTAGAAACACAAGCAGGATGACACAAGATCTAGCAGGTTTTACATTAAGGGATTGAAGGTCTTGGAATATGATATTCCAGAAGTCAAAGGAACTAGGATCAAAACCAAAAATCACCTACCCAGAAAAACTGAGTATAAGACTTCAGGGTCAAAAATGGTCATTCAATGAAACAGACAACTTTCAAGGATTTTTGATGAAAATACCAGAGCTGAACAGAAAATTTGACTTTCAAACACAAGAATTGAGAGAAGCATGAAAAGGTAAACAGGAAAGAAAAATCATAAGGGACTCACTACAGTTGAACTGTTTACATTCCTACATAGAAACATAATATTTGTAACTCTTGAGACTTTTCTCAGTATTTGGGTAGTTGGAGGGTTTATATACATATAGACAGAGGGCACAGGGTGAGTTAGAAGAGAAGCAGATCATAATAGTTATGAATAGAATATATATGCTTAATCAATCAAGGTTTTGAAGCAATTTCAAAAGATAAAAGAGATTACTTTGATTAGAAGAAACTGAAAAGCTCAGGCAGAGAAAAAATTAGTGCATTTAGGATAACAAGTAGAGTAGTTAAGTGAGGGAAAATGGCCTTCCATAAATTTCTCTGAAAGGGGTTTGCTATCTAAGATATATATCACATATGCATATATTTATGTAGGTACAATTAATAGAAATATGTAACATACAATATAATCTATTAATATGTATACATATGGTTATACAAATATAACTGTTAATTATGTACCTTGGCTAGCAAACCCTTACGAGAGAAACCTATGCATATATGTATATAAGTATACATGTATAATCTATTAATGCACTTTAATATGTTATGCATAAATATGTACATATATTTATAATAACCATTCCCCAATATATAAGTAGTCAAAATGTCAAAAATATGTCTCAAAAGAATTGCAAAATATTAACAACTACGTGAAAGAATAAACCATATTGCTAATAATAAGAGAAATGTCCAAACAAAAACCAAAACCATGTGGTTTCATTTTATGCCTCATAAACTGGTAAACATAAAAAAGGATTGTGGGAAGAAAGTGACATTGCTGAATGAAATTTGGAATTATACAAATAAAGTAACAAAAATGTTCGTTCCTTTTGACCCAGGGATTTGATTACAGAGATTATACCCAATGGAAGCCATTGATGAAAAGAAAGTCCCCATATACATTCAAATATTTATAATAACACTTTTTATAATTAAAAAAAGGATTGGAAGCAAAGTAGATAGTTATCAACTGGGAAATGGAGATGCAAATTATGACACAACAATATAATGGAATATTACTGTGCTGTAAGAAATGATTTTGATGAACATGGAAAAGAGTGTAAATATCTACAGTAACAACACAGAAACAAGCAGAGCCAAAAAAACTATACACAATTACTTTAACAATGTCCACGGAAAGAACACCACCATATACAAACCCATCAAAAACATATATTGCAAAATTATAAAGAATAAGCCTGGAAAGAAGAGATATGATATGCCATTCCTTTAACTGACTCCTTTGCGGAGGTAGAGTTCATAGTCCAGAAGTGTTGCACATTACAAACATTCAAAACATTTCAATATATTTATCATCTATGTTGGTTTGTTCCTCTACTTTTTTTTCTGTCCAAATTTTTTTTGCTGTTGTTATATATGGTAGCTCTCTTGGAGGGCACGAGGAGGGGATAGTAAAGGAAATTATGGTCATATAAAAAAAAACAGTGAAGACATATTAAAGAAAGGAGAACCTACAACCTCCTAAAAGCAGTCAATTTCATTTTTTGATCATTTTACTTGTTAGGAACTTGTTTCTGACATCGAGCCTAAACTTGCATCTTTATAACTTCCATCCATTGTTTCTGTTTTTACCCTCTTGCCCCCTCAAAACTACTAAAATCTCTCCTCCCATTGATAGCCCTTAAGACACATGAAGATTGATTTTATGCTCCTCTTCATCCATGAATTCTCTTTTTCAGATATCTCTAGTTCCTTAAGCTTATTCTCATATGTTATGGACTTCAGGCATTTCATTGTTATAACTGTTCTTGCAGGACACTTTCCAAATTATATAACCTTTGTAAACTATGGCAAGCAGAACAGAATCTGCCAAATGTGATCCAAATAAAGTATAGTAGAACTGTCCTCTCCTTAATCCTGAGAAATTTATCTCTCCTAATGTAGCCTAAGATTTCATTAACTTATTTTTAAATGTATCATATTGTTTATTCATACTGAATAACATTAAAACAGACAAAAATAGTTCAGAAAATCCCTGTCCAATCATTGTTACTTTCTAAAGGGTTTTTAAAATTAATTATTTTCAATTAACAACAAACACTTTTTTTTCTTCCTCTCACCTCTCCTTCCACTGAGTGGTGGGTGAGGAGGAGGAGGGGAAACATTGCAACAAATATACATAATCAAACAAAACAAATTTCCACATTCTCAACTCTGAAAATGTGTTTCCTTCTATATATTTAGTTCATTGTTTTCCTTAACATGAATATATGGCTTGACATATATTTCTTGACATATATATTTCATCTTATTCAATTCAGCCCATTCAAGCTTGTCAAATTCTTTTTGGATCCTGACTATCATTTAGTGTGTTGAATATCTTTCCGAGATTTGTGTCATCTACAAAGATTTAATCATTGTGCCATCTATACCTTATTTAAGTCACTGGTAACAATGTTAAACAGCACAAGCCCAAGCACATATCCTTAGGGAACACCACTGGTGACCTCCTGCCACATTGACATTGAAACATTAAGTCATTTGCTGAGTCTGGTGGATTTGTTTATAGAAATGGAGGGGTTTGTGCTGTCAAATCAGGATCAGGTCATTGTCATCGTAAATTACAGAAAGCTTATTTTTAAGAATCTCAGACATACTGATCAATGTAGATTATGCAGAAAATAGTAGAAACTGGAAATACATTGCTTACATATACACAAATTTAGCACCCACTGAATACTTCACAAGAAACAATCTGGCAGATAGGATCATTAATCTAGACTTTCTATTTTTCATAAATTACTAGGTTAGAAATCCCTTCATTACAAATACAGACCTAAAATATACTTGATAATTCAATAAATAAACTATATAGGAGCCAGGGCATTATTAAGATAAAGCTGTTGTGTACAATCCCCTAGATATAATTTTGATCAATACAAATTTGAGAACAGTGTTTCAATAGAGATCCTGATACCGAATACTCATAATCTATAAGGAATGTATAGTAACTGGCTATTAAAACATGAATACTTAATGTAATAAATGAAAATCACATGGAAAGATTTGTCATCCTTTCTCCTAATGAATTTATTTTGAAGATATCTATAAGCCTACAACAGATGAATTTATTTCCCAACATTTTTATTCCATTATCTATCTCAGACAGCCAGGAAGTGGGAAGACCTGCCAACATTAGGAGTTTCCTAATTTCTCTGTCTTATCCCAGTTTAAGACAGGTCATCCTAAAACCCAACACAGATGACTGAGGCAGGAAGACCTAAAAGCATTAATGGCACCTTCTACTTTTCTTTTCCTTTTGTCCAGGCCCCTTGACTGCTCACAGGGTTTAGATGATATGAGAGTCAAAAAAATTCCATTCCTTCCCTTTCATTGATTCCTTAGGTTCTCAAAGCTTTCCCATATATCTTGCCTCTATATCTTGAATTCCCTTGACACCATTATGTTAAATACTCATGTAACCTAAGGACTCCTGGAACTTGTCATCTACACCACCAATGCACCCATAAATTTCCAGGATTTTCTATGAATTTTCTTTTATGTGCTTTCTTTCCCATTTGGAATGTCAGCTTGTTGAGACCAAGAGACTGTCTTGATTGTTGCATTTAGAACAGTGCTTGGAACACAACAAACATTTAATAAATTTATTTTCATCCATTCATTCAGTTACAGAAAAAAAGCAGTTATTTCATCCATCAGTCTGTGTGGCATTAAATATAAAATAATATAGCAAGATAGCAATCTCTACCAGGATTGTTTCTATCTAAATTCCACTGAAAAATATGAAGTCTAAATGAATAGTAATAACCTCTTAAAATCAATTATCACCCATTCTGTGACAGAGGAGAGAACAAAGGAGAATACCAGATAGGATTATAGACAATGGAAATTTCATGTGTCTTGAAATGCCAATAATTGTCATGAAAGCTTGGCAGAACAAATGAAATGAATGATTTGGGATCTGGCAGTAACACCAATGAAGATAGCACCCTGACTGGTGTGATAGAATTTGCCATTGTGAATTTTAAAAATTGCAGTGTATCATTAAATGATGATAATTAGCTTGAAACAGAAGTAAAAGTAACAAAATGGTATTCTTTCATGTTCTGTTACTACAAGAAGACAAAATACACTTAAAAAATAAGAAATACCAAATTTCCCATACTAGGAATGATTCAGTGAAGATGGCACTTACCGTTATGAAAACAAAAAATGTGTATGAATTGTACTTAAGAGACGAATGTTCCTACTCATGTATACTTAGTTCCAAATCAAACAACAATGTATTATAGATAAATGCCAAGAAATTGTAAAAAATAACTTAAAATTGAAGCCCAAATTAGATGAAATAAGAACTAAAATAGCAAAATTACTGAAGTTTGAAGAGAAAAAAAGTTGAAGTTCCTAAAGTTATTGAAAATTTATTTCACAAAAACTCCAAAAATTTTAACTAACACAAGAAATGACAAAATAATGCTATCTCAAATGATTTTGAAGAGATCACGGATAGATCTCTATCCATGATCTAGAATTTTTGATTAGAATTTTGAAAAGTACTTTCTGAGTTTTATGGCACAAATATAACTGACAGAAAAGCTATAACAAAAGTGGTCGTTTAATTTAAACTTTAAGTTAAATTTTAATTTTAAATATTGTAAAAAAAAAAAGTTGTAAAAAAATTCAGAACCTAAACACAAAAGTATGTAGTTACTGTTGCCATGGTAAAAAAAAAATACAGGATAAAAGATGGGACTATCAGGGAATAATCTTTAAAACAAAAGTTAGATATCACTAGAGTAGGAGGACCTTGAAAAAGTAATTAAAGAGCTAAGGAAAGGAATCAGAAGATTGTATCAATATCTAGCTAGAAAGGGTAATGGAAAATTTCAGTACCATGTCTTCCACTTAAAGGCAATAAAAAGAAAATTCAAAACATAATCTAGAAAATAAAAATATATTAGAAATTCTAGATTGCCCTAATGAAGAGTTGAAAGAGAAAGTAAAAAATTTTAGGTGATGCAAACAGTCACAAGAATGTAATAAACTAGATACTTCAACAGCAATCAAAACCTTTACTACAGAATCAAGAAACAAAGAATTTAGAGGAGTGGATCACCAAAGAAGGACATAGAAACTTTCTGGGCTTCTATATAGTGACAAGAAGTCCAACACAATGAAAATGTCAATTGAGTCAAGCATGAAACAGATCAGATGTATTATGACACGTATAACAAATGATAGAACTTTTACATCAAAAGAACTAATTGAAATACTAGTTTCTCTGAAAAATGGCAAAGCATAAAAAATAGATAAAATCCAAAATTATTAGGTCAAATGCTTCACAATGATACATGAATTATTAGCAAAGTACTTTATCAGTTTCCTCTCACACTTAAGGTTGATTCATCTTTCTTAACAGGAAGAAGCATATTTCTCCCACCAAAAGTGAGAGTGCCAATGTCTCTTCTAAACATAGGTCAATTACATGTTTATGTACATAGCCTTTACATCTTGTATCACTAAAAACATCTGCAAAATATTATTGCCTGAGGGGTATAAAGAGTAGCAACTTGTTATCCCATCATTTTTCTCCTTATTTCTAGTAAGTACTTTTTAATTTACTTGCTGACCACCCTTTTGTGTTGTCTCATCCATTCAAATGTAAGTTTCTTGAGAGCAAGAACTGTCTATTTGTTTCCCCAGTCCTTAGCACAGTGCTTAGCTGTAGTGGTAGTTTAAATAGAAATCATCAGTAGGGCCATATGAGGTACCTTGGTCATATAGAAGTCTGAGTCACATGGAGCCCATGGTGGAAGGTGTTTGCTGAACAGGTGGAGCAGGAAGTGAGTCAGAACATTCAGAGCTGGGAAGAGAGAGCAGGCAGCAACTAGCTTAAGTTTGAGTGCCTATTTGTGATTTGTTGTGGGGGGCTGGTTTGTGGGAAGCCTAACAGAGGGAAAGTTTGGGGATGGTAGTGCCCCCTGCACTGTTATTGTGTATAGATTTCTTTGGTGCTGCGTTGGATCCGGCTTTCTGGTGTTGGGATTCAGCTTTCTGGTGTTTGAATAAATGTTTTGGTACTGTCTTCCTTGTGGAAAGTGTGTTATCTTTTGCCATTCAGAACTGTGTTAGCATATTCATAGCCACCATAAGTGCTGTGAATATCACATTGGCACTGCACTGATACTTAGCAATGGATTAATAAACCTAATTCAATTCATTATGAAATTAGTCACTCATAGTGCAATGGATAGAGTGCTGAGCCTAGAGTCAGGAAGATATAAGTTCAAATCTGGTCTCGGATACTTGCTACTAGCTGTGTGAACCTGGGCAAGTCACTTAACCCTGTTTGCCTCAGTTTTCACATCTGTAAAATGGAAGGAAATGGGAAGCCAGTCCAATATCTTTGCCAAGAAACCCTAAATGGGATTAAGAACAGTTAGATATAAGTGAAAAGATAGAATAACAACAGCAGAAAATATTATATCACTTATGTTGTCTTTGTTGTTACAAACCTTTGCTTCATTTCTGAACTAATGGCCTATTCATATATTACAAATATATTAAAGAGTCTGAAATATAGTGAGAATGCTACAGCATTAGACATGTACATGAGGAAAATATGTCACCTTAAAAAACCAAAGAACAAAAGATGTAAAATTGACATCAGCCAGCAAAGCAGCTTAAGACTGGGATTGTTCTACCTCATTTTAAAAACATCATCATTTCTATGAAATATTAGTGAGTATGGTTACAGAATTACGGAGGAAATCATACCAAAATTCTTATTAATAATTTGATATACCTGGATGAGCTCAAGTTATTTGTTTATATATTATATATTATACATATACAGAAGCTTCACATTGAAAATACATTAAACTGCTTTTCATTAAATGCACTATTTCTCCAATTATATCAAAATGTCATTGTATTCACTAAGTGTAAAATTCCTGTAGTATATAAAGAGAAAATGGACAAAAGACTTGAGCTGAAATCTGGAGACCAAACTGATCTCCAGACTGATCACCAAACTGGAGATCAAACTACTATCCATTGGATAATGAATAATAATGCCTTGGTCTCCTTGAAGCAAGATCTACTGAGCATAACACTTGTGAGAAGAAAGCTGTGGTTGTGTGTCGAAAGATTTACCAAAATTGATTAAAATTCAGTAATAAAAAAATCATCGAAAGAAATTGAAATTTATGCAATACTAATATTAACATACACTCTTGGAATTGTAAAATGAATAATACATTATGTCCTTTGAGACTATCAATCTTCTTCCTCCCATTTGACAAAAGTGTTAAACTGCCAACTGCCTTGGAGTGATGAGACCTGTACTTCATTAACATCATTCAGGTTTTTGTTTGTATGCCTTGTAGATGCATTATCGTTGATTTTTCCATGCTGAAAGACTATTACACAATTGATAGTTGCTCTAACATGTTTTTAGCTATTAAACTTTTATATCAAATCTTAACATTCTCAATCTCAGCTTTTTTCTTCATTATCTTAAACATGATGCATCTTCCCTGGTGACAATAAAGGTCTTTTTAAGTATTACCTTTATTCATTGGTGTACTTTTAACTTCTCATTTCAAGGTCAAAGTTTTCAGTATCTATTCTTCCTTAGAGAACAATTAAGAATTTTACCGTTATCAAATCAAAACAACAAACTCATAACATTGCAGAAAGATTTCACAAGGTGAAATAGAGATCTAATGTATTTTTCAGTAGACCAATAAAGCCTCATTTAGCTGATTATAACAAATGATTAATGATATATTTTGGTACAAGGTTCTGATTTTCTATATTTAGGTACCATTTCTCAACTGTCCCTTGCTTCCATTCTGCTTGACCCTACTCCACTGATAAGTTTTCCTCTAATCTTCATGTTAGGGAAGGACTTATACCAGTCATTCCTAATTCTCCAGACTTAGCCTCTATGACCTATATCTATACAGCCTTCCCTCCCCATTCTCACTTTTCAGCTCTCTTTTTATGTGTTGTTTTCCTCTACAAAAATGTAAGCTCCTTGAGATCTGGGGACACCTTGTTTTTTGCTTTTTTGTTCCCAGTGCTTAGTAAATTGCCTCGTACATAGTAAGTGCTTAATAAATGATGAACTTTTAAAAATCAATGAAAGGGAAAGAAAAAAAGGAATATAATGAGAAGAAAAAACTGGTAAATTATTTCACATAATTTGAGTTGTGAAAGGAAAATTCTATACAAAAAAAGGACAGGGTGGAGAGAGTTAAACACTTAAACCTCATACTTGTTTGAACTGGTCAAAGGAGAGAAGAATGTACATATACACATAGACTTAGGTACATTTCACTAAACAGGAATACAAGAGTGAAAGAATGAGTATGGAAAGGGAAAATAAGAGAGGATAAGTTAAGAGAGGGACTGGTTTTAAGCAAAATAAACACTAACAAGATGGGTAGATTTCAAAGAGTTGTCAAAAAGAAAATAAATATAAGAAATATATTGGATTCTAATTATGGGAAAGACAGGGAGAGAGGAGCAAAGCCAAATTAAAATAAATGGAGTACTGGCTTGAGTGCACTCCTCTCTTACCATTTTGTTTTTGGGAAAGGAAAAGGAAGACAATTACAAGATAATAGAGTGGAAGGAAATTCACAATTAGTAAGCATAATTGTTAATGTGAATGGAATTAACTCACTTCTAAAACTGAAGAGAATAGCACAATGGATGACAAAGTAGACTACAACAATACGTTGTTTACAAGAATCATATGGAAACAGAAAGAAGCATATTGAAACATGGAATTAAAATCTATTATTGGTGCAGAATCTATTATTCTTCAGCTAAAGTAAAATTGATTGAAATAATTAAAAGTGATAAACACAGAAATTACATTTTGATGAAAGGCACCACAGGTGATGAATTATTATTTTATCAGTCCTAAACATATATCCATCCAGTTATACAGCATCTAAATACTTAATGGGAATGTAAAATGAGTTTTAGGGGGAAATAAGACAGCAAAACAATAAGAGTGCAGGACCTTGCTTTATCTACTTCAGAATCAGTTAGGTTTAATCAGAAAGTCCCTGCTACTAGTTAGAACAAAGAAAGACTTTCAATACTCCATTGTCTGTTAATATTTTATCTTTTTCTAAATAACCTCTAGTCTCCTACAAACATTGTTAGACTGTTGATCTTTGTCATTAAATATTTCATATTAATTTTGGTTTTTTAATCTGTGATATGCCTTCTCTGTATTCTGCTTTTCATTGTTTTGACTCAACTTCTCCCATCATTCAATTCTATTTGATTATAAAAAGCTTTGCTTTGCTAAATCATTTCAATAGATTCTTGTCCTCTTGAAACTTATGTGTTAATTTCTCCCATATGATCTTGTGAATCAATTGAAGAAAAATGGCTTAGTCTTACACTTATTTGAACACTGGTATTTATTTCTTCATGTTGGTATTCTTCTCTGTTTCCTCATTCTTCCAGACCGCCTTTTGACTTTGGACTTTATGTTAGTGTTGGAGTCTGCTCACTTATGGAATAAATTTTGACCTTCTGTCCTCTCAGATCTTTTTAATGGTTATAGCACAGACCGGGGTACTGAAAATTTTTATTCCTCTCAATGTGATATGATCTGAGCTTTGTAAGTTCTTGACCTACATTTGGGTCTCCTGGATTGCCTTGGTTTAGAGTTTCAGTAGATTGCTGCAGGACTCAGACTTAGATTTCAGTATGTTGGAAGTCTCTGCTGATTCAGAATGACTGGATTGACCTTCCTTCTTTGGTCTGAAATTCACATCCTGGTTATCCAACTGTAGGCTTCTATCCTGGAATGGAGACTAGATTTAAGACTCTACTCTCTTTCTGTAACCAGACCCACACAACTACTATTTGTTTCTAGACTTGTTCTTTGCTCACTACATAGCTAGGGCCCACTAGCAAGCAAAGATCTTCCCTGGTCTGCATTGAATATGGATACTGGCCAACAGAGCTGCCAGGTAGCAACTATTCTTGCACCCTATGCTAGTTGAGGGATCCCTGGGACTTCTTTCTACCCTACTGCTTCCTGTCCTTATGTCCAGTCTTAGCCTTTTTTCAATCCCTGAATGTTGGAATGCCCACACATGGCTCTCTCCTCACCAGATCTTATCCCCAGAGTCCATAGTCCTCTCTGTCTGTCTCCCTAAAAGTTGTGATGGGTTGGAACAATGACTCAGTGTGACTTTTTCTTGGATTTTCTGATCAGAATTTGGTCTGATGCATTTTCTTGATCTTTGCGAAAATGGAAACAGGTGGAAGGAAGTAGGCTGTACTTCTTGTTACTACTCTACTTACCTTGCCTCCCTGACCAGAAGCCTATGATCCTTAAGTTGTCTCTATATATCTTGTCTTTAGGAAAATCATAGTTTGTTTCTATAGAGATCTTGTATTTTTAATTTCCAGGCAGTGCGGTGAATAAAGGGCTGGACCAGGAAGACCTGAGTTCAAAGGCAGTCTCATATTCTTCTAGCTATGTTAGATATATAAACAAGTCATTTAACCTCTATCTGCTTCAGTTTTCTCAACTATAAAATGTAGAACATAGTAATATCATAATATCAGGGTTATTGTAAGCATCAAATGAGATAATATTTATAAAGTACCTGGCACATAGTAGGTACTTAATAAATATATGTTTGTTATGTTCCCTTTCTTCTCTCTTTTCTTTACTTCCAATTGACTTTTACTTCAGTACATTGGTGCTTCCACTCTGTTTTCTTTCTTGCTTCTTTAGAAAAGCTTAACAACAACATGGATCCAAGTTTTTCTATTTTATTTATTATTTCTGCAGTTTGGACAATAAATTCTGCCCTTTTTATTTCTAATTTCTTCTTTCATGATTTTCAATTCATTGGGTCCTATGTTTTATTAGGTGTTGATTCAATTTCCTTTATCTTAGAGTTTTTATTTAGAAATTTCTACAATCTCTTAGATATCTTTATTATTTTCTCCTTTAATTTATATGCTGCTTCTCAAGATTTTAACTGAATTTTATTAATCCATAGATTTTGGGTGCTTTTTGTCTTTTTCTATTTATATGGCTCTGTTTTTCTCTTTCTGACATTTCCCCTTCTGCTGGTTGAATTCCCCCAAGAATTGAACTTCTAAGTTCTTTCAGCTTCCTCCCACATTGGGGAATTTACTTTTCACTGACTTCAATCTCTATATAATAGCCCTATCTTGGAGTTTCTTTCTCACCCCCCCCCCCAATTTTTTTTTTTGTTCTCTGTCTTGCCTGAATCAGTTTCGATTATTTTTTGCAGTTTTGAGAATGGCCTGATTGAGTATTCTGGGCTACTCCACTTCTTTAGTCTTGGGGTAACCAAACCTAGGCAATTCTCCAATCAGAAGAGCAGCATGGATTTCATTCCTTTCTACCATTCCTTTACAGGTCACCTGACAAAGTTAAGTGTCCATTGCAACAGGATGCTAAAGAAGATTAGGGATTGGATACACCAACACAAATACCTGAATGGATCTCAAAAAGCAAGACTGTTAGTTGATTTATACACCATATTGGAGAGTGAAGGTTGGTTGGAGGGAGGATCCTGAGTGCCTTTAAGGATTAAAAGCCTTCACTTTTAATTGATAATATTACTTCCTTTTCCCATCTGGACACCTTAGTGAACAAATTGAACTCTATACTATTCCCTTTTCTTGAATTCCTAACCACCCTTAACATTTCACCAATTATATCCTGCCAAGTCTCAGTCTTGGATCATTCCCAATAGCTGATGCTTTTACTCCATGCATGCTATTAAATAAAGGTGGAAAAACTCTATTCTGATTGGGTCTGCTAGAAAATTATATTACATAATCTCAACTGTGCCCTCACTCTTTCTAGACAATCCTACTATGCTTTCTCCATCAACTCAACATCCAACTCTCCACAACACATCTTCCTTAAACCTTAAACTTCTTATCCTCCTGTTCCAGCTTGTTTTATATTTTTCAGAAAATACTGAGGTCATTTTTTATGAGTTCCTTCTCTCTTCTACCTCATCTCATGTTATTCGTAAGCCTTATTCTACTAACTCCTTCTCCATTCTTATCTCATGTGATGAGGTGGCCTTACTCCTCAACCTGCTCAAGAGATCCCATCCTATCCCATCTCCTAAAACAAATTGTCCCCTCTATCATCCCCATGTCAGTTTCTCCCTGACTATTGATTCCTCCTTTATTGTCCTTCATAACCTACTCTCTCCTGTGTTTCTAATCTTCTTATACCTTACTCCTCAACATGTACTTTTTGATCCAGCAACACTGACTCCCTTGCTATCTCATGAACAAAACATTGCATTTCTCAGTTCTAAGTATTCCCTTTAGTTACTACCCCATGCCTAGAATTCTATCCCTCTTCATCTCTGAACTAACATCCCAGTCTTCATTTAAACCCCAACTATAATCCTACCATATACAGAAATACTTTTCAATACCTCTTACTTATAGTGTTTTCCTTTTCTTATTTACTTCCTGTTTATCCTATCTCTAGTTCATATTTGTTTGCTTATTATCATTCCCATTGAATTGTAAGCTCCTTAAGGACAGGGAATGTCATTTGCCTTTTCTTGTATCTCCATTTTTAAACACATCTGACATATAGTAGATGATTAATAAATGTTTGGATTGATTAACTACCTGACCTAGTTGATCTTCTTCTTGCTTTCTTGTCCTATAGAAAATATATATATATATATATATATATATATATATATATATATATATATATATATATATATATATAATTGATGCGCACATCTTGTACATAGTTCCTTGTCACAGTTCTGTTTTGTTTATTGTTTTGGAGGCAGGGAGAATTAGTGGGAGCTGGAAAAAAAAAATGACCAGTCCTCCACATTCATTTCTTTCACCTCAGTGGGAAAGTTGTCCCATTTTTCCCACATCAGTGTTCCAAGAAAATTGCTAATTGTAAAGTTGCTCATTATAGAAATAATTACGAGTTCAGAAATTTAAATCTTCTCCCAAGAAAAATAGGAAAGTAAAACAGACACCCAGGATATACACATGAATCAGCTATGACACAGGTAATTTGTGCAAACTAGTTATGAAATAGATAGTTTTTGTAAAAAGAAGAATGTTAAGCATAAGAGAATATAACATTCAATTCAGATTAAAACATAATTCAGTGGTTTACCTTAGTGGTTTTCTAGTACAGTCAGTTGGGAAGTTAATATTCTAGCCTCCTTGGAACATAATCAAATTTTGTAAGACTACTACTTAATAACACTTCATTTCACCTCCTTTGGCATGATCTGATTAATTAGCTGGGCTTATCCTTTTTTATGGCCTTTCTCCAATGCCAACGTTTTTGATGCTTACTCACTTTTTTTTTCACTTCAGTTCACTTTTGCAGCTATTTAGGAAGTTAGATGGCTCAGGGTATGAGATGCTGAATCTGGAGTCAGGGAGTTTGACAACCTACATAGCTGCCACTCTATGGATTCATACAACACACAGCAAGGCTGACTGTTTCTGATGAGTTAAAGAATTTGCTACAATCTCTCCCTATATCTTTTCAACCTTCTGTTTCAGATCAACAGTATTCAAATTCATCATTGTGTGTGTATCTTGTTCAGTTATTTCAGTCATGTCTAACTCTTTGTGATCTCATTTGGAGTTTTCTTGGCAAAGACAGTAGAGCAGTTTGCTTTTTCCTTCTCCAGTTCATTTCACAGATGAGGCAACTGAGATGAATACGATTTAATTTCCAGGGGTCACAAAACTATTAAGTCTCTGAGTCTAGATTTGAACTCAGGTCTTCCTGTCTCCAGGCTTAATGCTCTATCCATTGTGCCACCTGACTGTGTATCACCTGATAATAGAGTATTTGCCACAGTAACCCCACTACTCCATCCTACTAAGGAAAGAAATCCTCATCTGACCTTTGAGTTATTGTCTGGTTATGCCAGGAGGTAGAACAAAGTTTTTCAGTTATTCATGTACGTGTTATAAACATGTTCTACTATGGGTCTGCACTCCTCTCACAACTCGGTTCATCAGACTGCTTTATTCACATGTCCCTGACTCTTTCATAATTCAGTGATACTTAATCAAATACTGCTTCTCTCTACTTCTCTACATTAACAAAGCAACTCCCTGTGCCCAGGTCTCTGGGAACAAAGGTTAAAAGTTCATTAATGGTTCTAGTTAAACACCCTACAAATATACTGAAGAAATTCAACTGCTGAATAAAAACTGAGGACCTGAGACCAACTGATCATCTCTCTATATATACTCCTTACTTTTATTTGTTAAGATTTTTATTATGATTTTGAGAATCCTCAATAAACTTGTACATTTCCATAAATAAAACAAGGCTACAGAAAGAGGATTGCAGATGAAATTATCAATCATACACCTTCTTGTTTTTGTCATCAATTTCAATTAATGTGGTAATGCCAATCTTACCCTAGTTGTATCCTTTCCCGAACTTCCTCCTAATACTATTTGTATGTCTATACAAATATAAGTATATAGGCATATATATGTATGTGTGTGTGTATATATATATATATTCCATTGATGTTTTCATATATATATATGTGTGTGTGTGTATATATATATATATAATATATATATATATAAATTCATACCTTCTCTTTCCTTCATTCCTAGTATCAATATTACTAAGGCTTTCCTAGCACGATTAGCTGATATCCCTACTGATAGGTTTACTGAAAAACTACAATCAAAGTATAACAAGAACCCCAAATAATTTCACACAATCTTCTTTTAGAGGTCAAAAATAGTCTAAAGTGAAGTGGTTTTCAGTCAGGAAGTGATTTAGGAAGGGAATCAAGGTGATAGAGCAGCAGAAGTACAACACAGCTCCCTCCACCAAACCACCTTCATAAAGATCAAGGAAGTGCAGTAGACCCAATTCTGAGAAAAAATCCAAGAAAAAGTCACAGTGAGTCATTTTTCCAGCACATGGCATCTTTTAGGGAGATAGATAAAACTATGGATCTAGTCAGGACTGAGCCACGTTTGGAGCATTTCAATACTCAAGGACTGAAAAAGGACTGAGATTGGACAACAGGACAGAAAGTACTGAGAAAAAAGGTCCCTCAACAAGCAAAAAGTACAAGAATAGTAGCTGCCTGTCAACTTTGTTGGCCAATACTCATTTCCAAGATAGACTGAGCGAGAATCTACACTTAGGATTGATGAAGAATAGCAGTTGCTAGTGGATCCTAGCTGTGTACTGAGCAAAGAACATGTCTGGAAGCAAATAGACGCTGAATGGATCTGATTACAGGAGCAGAGTGGAGACTCATCCCTAGCTTATAACTAGGACATGAATTTCAGATCAAAGGGGAAAGTACAATCCAGTCACTCTGAATCTGCAGAGCCTTCCAGCAGACTAAAATTTGAATCTGGTTCTAGCAGCAATCTATTTGCTTCTGCGAACTCCCAATCAAAGCCAATCCAACAAACCCAAATATGAGTCAGGAAATTGCAAAACTCAGAACAGAGGAGACTTTGATCCAGATCACATCACATTGGGAGAACTAAGAATTTTCAGTACCCTAGTTTGTGCTGTGAAAGCAACAAAAGAATGTAAGAAGATAGAAACTCAAATGAGACATTATTTCAACAAGCGTACAGGTCCCAGCATCAGTATATTCAAAGTCAAGAAGTACAGTGGAAAAGTGAGCAAATAAAATGGGTATCCCATGACAAAGAATTTTATAATGATAGGGAAGCAACACATAAATCTAGAAGAAAATTACTCAAACCCATCTACAGGCAAAATTTTTAAAAATGTATATTGGACAAAAATTCATGAAGAATTCCCAGAAAAATTAAACCAAGTGTTTACTTAATATTGATCTTAAAAATTAAATGAGATCCTTGTATGAGAGAAAGAACTCACTCTTTGATGTAAACTGTGGGAAAATTCTAAGGTAATGTGGCAAAAACTAGATGTACATGAATATCTATCTTATAATATGATATCTTAGAGCATATATCTTATAGGTGAATTATAGCAAGATAAGCTTCAAGTGGGTACATAATTTAGACATAAATGGTGACAACATGGAGGAACATGGCAAGCATTGTGTTATTTCTATGAATCATGGAACAGTTCATGACCCAACAAAAAATAGAAATGTTCACACAAGGTAAAATAGATAATTTTGATCATACAAAATGTTAAAAGTTTTTGCACAAACAAAACCAATAGAATTAAAATTTAAAAAGAAGTGGGGAATTTTTGTGGTAAGTTTCATTTATAAAGAAGATGAGAATAAAAACAGTGTGGCAATATAACCCCTGAGAAGAGATTTCAAGGGGGAAATGAGAGACTATAACTTAAACTTTGACCAGGTCTCCTCCCCATTGCCTCTCACCTCCAACTGACTAACTAGAAAAGAATTTTACAAGGCTTAAAGGGGTTCAGAGAATTTTGAAATTCCTATCTTCCCATCTGTGGTTTGTTGACATCCGCAGAACGGCTGTGTCTTTATTGGGAGCTATGGACAAACTAGATATAGATTCATGAATCTATGTAAAAGATATGTGGGTCTACTGAAATTTCATCTGAAATTCTCTATTCTCCAAAATGAGCATAATCCTTATTTTTAAAATAAAAATATAGGTTGTCTATTTTAAAAATAAAACCAACCAGAGGCTTCTACTTCTTCCTGAAGTTATTACTGTATTTAATGTGCAAATCTAGTGAAACAACATCCATTGAAAAACATACTTAAGTACAAAATCAATGTATATTTATCGACTATAAGGATGAAAAAAGGCTATTTTGTCTTTGAAGATTTATGCCACTCAAAATTAATAATGTCTTCCTCTAATTTTTAACTGAAATTCATTTTCCTCATTTTAATCAAATTGTTAAATGTTTGCTAATATAACTTTTAAAACTCCATGATTTTTCTTAGGTAAAATTTTAAAATAATTTTTCTATTGATTTTTGTCAGAATTACTTTTTTATAATTTTTTGGAGTTATTAATTTGACCTCTTACTTGCAAATGCATTCTAAATTCATTAGTTCTCTTATCCTTTTTCACTACTTTGCTTCTACAGATTGTGAACTACAGGCTATAAATGTTGGTCTATTATATCATATTCTTTTTAATAGAATTTAATTATTTCTCTAATTTGGTCTTTGAACTTCTAATTTTTTAAACATAATTTTTTTAATTTAGTGGGGGTTTTTTAGACTAACATCTCTTGGTTTTCTTCTTTACTTTATTTCTTGTTACATTTTAAGTTCCAAACTCTCTCCTTCCTTTCCTTCCCTCTGCACAATAAAGAACACCACCATCTCTCTCTCTCTCTCACTCTCTCTCTCTCTCTCTCTTTCTCTCTCTCTCTCTCACACACACACACACACACACACACGCATGCACACACACACAATGCACACATGCCTAAACCATAATATTCATATTCCTACTTTGTAGTTGATTTGAGTATTTATAATACTCAAAATAATAGTCATTCACATTTATTCTTCAAAAAATATTATTGTAGTTCTGACCATTTCACTCCTCATTTTGCAATTCTTTTCATGTTTTTTTTTTCTAAATCAACCTGTTCATCATTTTTATAGCACAGTAGTATTTGGTGATAATATGAATCCTTGCCTCACCCTAATCTTTTTCAGAAGACTTCTAGTTTATTCCCATTACAAATAATGCTTGCTGATAGTTTAGGTAGATATTTATTATTTTAGGAAAAAATCCATTTATACCTATATCTTTGTTTTCAGATGATTTTATTAGAAATTATTCTACCAAAAACTTTTTTTCTGCATCTATTGATATCGTCATATTGTTCTTACTTTTGTTATTGATATAATCAATTGTTAATAGTTTTCATTGTATTAAATCATCCCTTCATTCTTGATATAAATCCCACTTAGTCACAATGTATAATCTTTGTGATATCATTGTAGTCTCCTAGCTAGTATTTTATTTAGGATTTTTGCATTCATTTTCATTAACGAAATCAGTCTATAATTTTCTTTCTCTGTTTTTGCTCTTCCTTGTTTAGTTACCAGCATCATATTTGTTTCATAAAAGAAGTTTAATAGGACTCCTTTTTCTATTATTCCAAATTTTTAAATACTGGAATTAGTTGATCTTTAAATGTTTGGTAGAATTATTTGTAAATCCCTCTGTTCTGGAGGCTTTTTTAAAAGTTCATTTATGGCCTATTCAATTTAGTTCTCTAAAATAGGGTTATTTAGATATTGTATTTCCTCATCTGTTAATCTAGACAGTTTATATTTTTGAAAATATTCTTCAATTTCACTTAAATTGTTACACGTATTGGCATATGATTGGGCAAAATGACTCCCAGTAGTTCTTTTGATTTCATCTTCATTATTGGTATATTCACAGTTTTTATTTTTGATACTGGTGATTTAATTTTCTTCTCTTTCTAATATCATGAACCAATGACATCTATTTTATTTGTTTTTTTCATAAAACTAACTCCTCATTTTATTTATTAATTCAGTGATTTTTATTCCATTCGGTTTTGTTGATCTCACCTTTAATTTTTAGGATTTCCAATTTGGTGTTTTATTGGGGATTTTTTGATTTCTTCTTCTACTTTTTAAAATTGCATATCCAATTCATTTATCTATTCTTTATTTTCTTGAGGTATCTATTTAGATATATAAATTTTCATTGAATTCCGGCTTTTGCTGCATCCCATAGGCTTTGATATGTTGTCTGTTATTCTCTTTAATAAAATTATTTGTCTGTATGACTTGTTCTTTAACTTACTCCTTTTTTAAGTTTAGGATATTTAGTATCCAATTGATTGTAAATTGATTGCAAAGTTTCCATGCTCCATTATTAAATATAATTTTCATTGCATTGTGATCTAAAAATAATGCATTTGCTGTTTCTGCTTTTCTGCATTTAATTATAACACATTTATGTCCTAACATATGGTCACTTTTTTGTAAAGGTGCCATTTACTGCTGAGAAATGTATAGTCCTTTCTATTCCCATTCAATTCTCTTCAGATATCTATCATATATAACTTGCCTAAGATTCTATTTCTTTTGTTGTTTCTTATTTATTTTTTGTTATATTTATCTAGTTCTGAAAGGAGAAAGTCAAAGTCCTCTACTATTATACTTTTGCTATTTATTTCCACCTGTAATGCATTGTCTTTTCCTTTAAAAAGTTGAATGCTATAGCATTTGGTGCAAATAGTTCTAGTATTGATATTACTTCCTTATCTGTGGTACAATTTAACACATGTAGTTTCCCTACATCTCTTTTAATTAAATTATCTCTTTAATTAATTAATTAATTTGATTAATCTCTTTAATTTAATTATATCTTTTAATTAAATATATATCTACCTTTGCCTAAGATCATGATTACTCCTTCTGCTTTTTCATGTCAGCTGAAACCACAAATTCTACTCCAGTTGTTTATTTTACTCTATATATGTCTTTCATTTTAAAATATATTTCTTGTAAGCAACCTATTATCACATTATGGATTTTGATCTATTCTACTATTTTTTTCTGTTTTATGGGTGAGCTAATTCCATTCACATTCAAAGTTTCAATTACTAGTAGTGCATTTTCCTCCACCCTGTTTTTGCTCAATGATTATCCTTATCTTCCTCTTTTTTTACCCCATCACTGCTAACCTTTAACTACCTCCTATACTCCAGTGTAACACTTCTTTCATTCACACCTTGTTTATATGAGATAATTACTCCATTTTTCCTCTCCCTACCCAATTTTACTTTTTAGGATCATCCCATCATAATCAACTCAACCTCAAATCTTCTGTCTATGTGTGGTATTTCTTTGTTTTTATTTATTTTATTCTGAACTCAAGAAATAAAACAAGCATTTCAGTGACATTACAGAACAGAAAAAAATAAAGATGATTCCATGTGAAACTGCAGGTACAGCCTGCTGTTCCCTTTAAATATATAGTTAAGTTATCATGTAACTTTTTCCCTTCTTTTTTTTGATGGATACCATTAGGAAAAAAAGTGTGTGTGTGTGTGTGTGTGTGTGTGTGTGTGCATGTGTGTGTATGTGTGTATGTGTGTGTAAAATCATTCTACACATACTTTTATTCATTAGTTCTTTCTCTGGATACAGATTTAAAAAAGCCTTCTTTCATTGGACCTCTGTAGTTGATTTGGATATTTATTATTCTCAAAATGACTTAGTAGTTCGAAGCTGTTCTTGAAACAATGTTGCTGTTACTATATACAATGTTCTCTTGGTTCTGCTCAATTCATTCCTCGTTATTCATGGAAGTCTGTCCATGTTTTTTTCTCAAGTTCATCATTTCTTATAGCACAATAGTACTCTATCACAATCATATAGTACAATATGTTCAACCACTTCCCAATTGACAGGCATCCTCACAATTTCCAGCGTTGTTTTGCCACCACAAAAAGAGTTGATATATTTTAAAACATTTCCCATAATCGTCTTTGGAAACAAATTTAGTAGTAGTATGAATGCTTTTTTAAACTACCTTAGTAATGATAACATTCTTAAGAGTTACATATGATATTTTCCCATATAAGAGGTAAATAGTTTGACTTTCTTTAGTCCCTTATAATTGGTCTTTTATGTTTACCTTCTTATGTTTTTCCTGATTCTTGCAGGTCAAATTTTCTGTTCAGTTCTAATCTTTTCCTCAAGAATACCTGAAAGTATTTTAATTCATTCCATATCCACTTATTTTCCTTGTGGGATTACACTCAACTTTGCAAGTTTTTCTTGGTTGCAAACTCAGCTCCTTTGCTTTTCAAAATATAATGTTCCATGCCCTTTGGTCTTATAATATACAAGCTGCTAAATCTTATGCTATCCTGACTATTAGTTCATAATATTTAAATTGTTTACTTCTTGTTGTTTGTAGTATTTTCTCCCTTGATATTGCTATAATATTCTTGTACATTCTCATCTTGGGATTTCTTTCAGGTGACAAAAATCTCTAGTCAATGTTTTGTTTATTGATTGTAAGCTTTTGCTATGGTTTCAAAAGAATATATTTTAAATTTATGCATACAAATTAGTTCCAACAAAACTGTAGACTGCCAAATGAACACAAAAAAAAATCATAATTTATGAAAGTTACTAATAGAAAGATAAGAACAATAGATAAAAAGAAAAATGCTATCTAAAATAATTTTTTTAAGTGCTAAGAAAATAAATCTGCAGATTGGTAGGCAATGGTTTCAGGTCATTGTGTGGCTATTCCCTTCTTAGTTAAGAAGTTTTTGCCCATATACTCTTGTAAATTCTCCATGGAGGTTCTAATTTCTATGCTAATAATCAGTCTCCAGAAATGGAATAAGCAGATTTGTTACTCTCACCCCTGAATTACTTTCTTTTCTACTCCTATATCTCTCTGATGACATTATTTAACCCACTACTCTTATTCAACACTTGATTGCTTGCTCCCCACACACAACCACCATCCTTTGGATGACTTGAAACCTTAATTGTTCAGAGACTATGTAGTTCTATTGATGGAACCCATCTGACATAAAACATAGAGTATCACCAGGGAAATTGTGATAACATTTGCACTAATGTATCATCTCTAATGAACTGTCTATTACATTGTATAGTCTATGTGTATACTTCATCCATTTTGTTTTTCCCATATGGATAATTAGGCCAAATTCTCTTAAGTAATTATAGATTTCAATTAGGAATATCTACAAATGTTCTGGATCTTTACTCAGTTTACAAAAAATCTTCTGTAAAGTAGAATTAGAAGACCTTATCAGTCATGGGGAATCTCTCTTTCATGTGGAATCTTAGACTCTCTAGCATCAATCAAGGTTCAGCACATGTGCTACCTCCTACAGAAAGTGTTTCCTGATCCCTTTATGTCTCTTTCTTCAAATTATAATGCTTAACAATTTATATATGCCTCCTAAGTAGAAGATAAGTGTTTGGAGAGGAATGACCATTGCTCTTTGTTTGATTATGTCTTTTTCTGTCCCCTGCACCTAGCACA
>CM053771.1:343680258-343699751 GCA_028658325.1 Potorous gilbertii | reverse complement strand
CCTCATCAGAAAGGAAAGGAGGAAATATCTGTTCACCAAGAAAGTAACCTTCTATGGTCCTATTTTTTTTCCATTTTCTGGGCATTTTCCCAGCCAGTTACTTGACTTCTGAGATTCCTCTCCACCCCAGCCCAGATCCACCCAGCTGGTGCTTGGGGTCTGAGATTCAAATGCTGTTCCCCAGCTTCAGGGCTTTCAGTGGTGGGCAGGCTGCTATTCAGGGTAAGATTAAATTCAGGTTCTCAGGTGGGGACAGGGCTGCCTCCCAGGGTCAGTTCTCTCAGGGAGTTTATGCAGAGACCTTTAGTAATGGAGCTGCTGCTGAGCTCCTGCCTGCTTAGGGAGCCTCTGGCTGCCTGCTGTGTCTGCTGCTGCCTCCCGATGGGGCCCAATTCACAGAGACACTGTGGTCCCCTCTCAGACAGCCCAGAGGTCTCTCTCACCTGCAGGACCTGTGGTTGAAGGGATCCCCGTGGCCACCTGAGATTTCGTCCCTGAAGCCTGCTCGGATCTGTTCCTCCCAGGGCTGCGCAGTCAAGTTAGGGCTGGGTTCCACTCTGGTCCCTTGTGCGATGGACCTTTAGTGAGCGTTTTTCAGATCTTTCTGGAACAGAAATCTCCTCCACTGTGTTGTTCTGTGGCTTCCACCAGTCCAGAATTTGTTAGGAGTTCTTCTTTACAGATATTTTATAGGCTGTGGTTTCAGAGATAGCATAAGTGTGTCTTTCTATTCCGCCATCTTGACTCCTCCCCACTTGCATGTCTTTCTATACTTGTTCTAGTTCCTGATTAAATACAATCAAAAAATCAAATTTACCATTAAAATCATGTTATTGCTCTAATAGATTTATATCTGTTTCCAAAGCTTCTTTATTCCTTTCTAACCATGCTCAGTCTAAAAGAATGGGAACATATGAAAAGTTTGAACATTAACTTCAAGTTATATTCATGAAATGAATTCAAATCAACATTTAACTTTTCCATCAGTGCAAAATATTCCCAGAGGCTACCTGCCTCTAAGAAAATACACTGAAATTCTTTTCCCCAAACTGAAGATGTCTCTGACATCTTCTTGAATATTAATTCAGTCAATTGTTTTAATATCCAGTTGCTCTTAATTAATTTTGTAACCTGAAAGGTCCTTATTCCAATGGGGTATATGCCCAGACCAGGACCTTTGTCCCTTACCCCAAAAGACTTTTAGTCCCATTTTTCTAAAAGGGCCCTGGAAAACCTCACCTTGAAAGCTCCTTGGCTTTCGCCACTTGATCTGCCTCTCTTGAGGCCCATAAACATTTCCCTATCACTATGCCCAAATCTCTGTTCTACTTCACACCCTTAATCCCAACAATCTAAATCTTCTGACTATGGGCTGCTCCCATCAAGACCATCCCTGGAACCCCCACACCAGCTGTGGGCCACCCTTGGAAAAGAATGTCATTTTTCAAGGATTTTTTTCTTTCATGAGACTATACAAGAGAACAAATTTAAACTATCTGCTTTGATTTACAGAAACAACATATAAAGATGAAAAACAAGGACCTAATTAGATATCTCCACCTTATAGCCAGACTTAGAAATAGTCAGGTGAGAAAACATTCCTTTTCAAAAGGAACACAATGGGGAAACTAAGCCAGAAAGATCTCACCCCAGATTAAGGACAGGATTGTCCCCTGAGGCAAACTTCTACCTATAATAGTCACATTCTTCTCTGTGTATGGTTCCAGACATTTTTATATCAGATGGTAGGTTTCATTAATCAAAAATTTTACCAGGAGTTACATCTTAAATCTTAAATTTATCCTAAAACACAGATCGTTTATCACCAAAATAAGTTCCTTGCTTAGGAATTTAATATACAGAAAGTTTACCAATTTGATATATTTTACATAGACATTACTACTTTACCAAAGCAAGTTTACCCAGGTCTGAGGCATCACTCCTTTCTAGCCTCAGACTTGTCACTTGGCTTTTCCAGCCTTAGGGGTCCAGGATGGGGCTGGTGTCCCTCCCTTCCTTTGACAATAGGAAAGAATCAACATCTTTTTTTTTTTCACTTTTCCCAGGCCTTTCTAGGTAACTCTGAGTTGAGATTAGATGTTAAGAAGTCCTTCTGTATTAATGACTGGACTTTGAAGGTGACTGAGAAGATTGCCATGAGCTGTTTGTCCCAAAATATCAGAGCTTCTGCGAGCCATAAAATTCCTAGTCTCCCTTATCTTTCAACTCTCCTAAAATCTCAAATTAGGATAACAAATTAGATAAAATTTGGCAGGCCTTCCAAAAATCATACAAAAGAGTTTACAAAAATTTCTTCATAAAAACATATTTCCATTTCTTAAAATGTTTATAATTTATCATAATATCCTCTTAAACCTAATTGACAAACATTACAAAAAAAGATGAAAAATGACTTTGCATATTTACCAAGTTTCCTTTCATAAACATACTTTTGTAAATACTTGATTTATAGCAAAAACAATTTCAGCTAAAACTTCCTTCTTAATAGCAGAAATAAACTTTTTAACATGCTTAATATATCCTTAGATGAAACAGACTGGAAAATAACATATATATTCAAGGATACTCATTTTCTTAATAGGATTTCTATAACACAGAAACTTACACAGAATTCATAACCCATTCATCATTTTTAACAAATCAATTCCTAATATAACAGCATTTAGATAAATTATTTTTTCAACAATATACCTTATTAAATGTTTAAAACTTGAGGTAACCCATTATCCATTCAGGTGAATGCCTTTCTACATCACCTTGCACAAAAATTCATCTCCTCATCAACACATGGACACACACTAACCACACACACTGTAGTCAAGATTTTTATAATAGCCACAATTTCAAATGGAAAATTTGCCAACATATCAAACATTAATAACAGTCTTACATTATAAGTAAACATAACAGTTCAAACTATCAAATTTTTATCACATCCTTTTAAAGCTCCAATCCTTATAAAACAAAACCCAAATTTAAAAATTGTGCAATAATTACGTTAGATTAATATTGCATCTAGCATATGCCTATCCTTGTGTCAAGCACTTTTCACACATAAACGCCAAATAACAATATCTTTCTCTGCTTAATCCTGATAGGAAAAGCACTCTCAGATGGTGCTCTTTATTCCTTCAGGACAGATTTTGACTTGAACCATATCAAATATGTATTTATAATCACTAATGATAAACATTTTAACCCTCCCTTTTCCCTTTTAAGTCAAATATTCTTGCTACTTAACAGAAAACTTTATATATTCCCTTGAAGGAACACAAGCCAACAGTTCTCAAGTCTCAATAACCTTCCTTCCTCTCTTTCCTTAAAGAGCTGAAATCCTGTCTCCTATTTGAGGCTTTAAGAAAAAGCTGATTTCGGTTTTCAATTTTGAATCAAATTAACTAAAGGACTTAGCCCAGACAAAAAACTTAAGTAATTTGAATCAAAGCTGACAAGGTGTGGCTTCCAAGCATGGACCTTGGGGAATTGGTAACTAATAGTAATAATTACACATTACAGTAATTCACTATCTTTACCACAGTCAGCACCCATTTAAAATTTTTAAATTCGATAACTTTCCATAGCTTGGTCTATTGGTTTCCCAATCAGGTTAAACATTTTCTGAAGTAGAATGGGAGGGCAGGGAAGGCAATAGCTATAAGCACAGGTCCCAGGACATGGACACACTTCTGTCCCACCCATATCTTTCTTCTTTTACATTTCAAATGAACTAAATGCTTACCAATTTCTTCCAGATTCTTTTTTCCTTTAAAAAGAAACCTGGAAGTTAATTTACATATCAAGAGAGACACTATTTTTTTCTTCTCAGCCCCTGCTTCCTCTGCACTGCTTGGGTTCTGATTCTCCATCCCTTCTCAAAATAAGAATCTTAATCTCTCACTGAAAGCCTAAGGTGGGAGTTCTCTCCTAATAGTCTCTTTCTCTAATGACAGATCTTAGAAATTTCTCACCACAAAACATGAAACACTTCACAAAAACACACAGACAAGACATTTAACAAAGCATTATTAAAGTGCGCATCAAATTTGAATTCAAATTCAGACTGGTTAAAAACTTAGAGTTGCTATTTACTCTGACTGATCTTTCCTTCCCTTGGAGTTCCTGGGAGCATCCTCCCAATATTTAAAATCCCCCCCCATTGACTGAATCCACAGATTCCCAGAACCCTGGGGTTTCTGAGTCCATGCATCAGCTTAAGGCCCACCTGGGGACTCCCAGACAGGGGGTGACCAGAAAAGAGATTGCAGTGTCAAATTTCACTGTCAATAAAAGACTGACCTGGAGTGCAAGTTCCCAGGCTGGCCTTTTGTCAGATACATGGACTTAGGTGGTCAGCCAGCAAATTTCTCCTCCAGTTCCTCAGAATTCCCTAAATGTCATTTGGGGTCGTGTGCCTGAATGGAGCCAATTCAACCTACAAGGACTGTTGAAAGTCTATAGGAGTACTCTTCCCATTGGTACAATATCTCACTCTGTTCAAGTCAGTGAATCAGGTCTTACATTGGGCACCAAAATTATTAGAAACATGCTTGATCCATGAAAAGGTATCAAGGAAAATTTATTACAGCAGAGTTCATAGGAATTGAACACTTTGGCCCAAGTGCACCCCACCCTTCTTTTCAGGAGGAGAGAGTGCCTTCTACATTCATTCACCCAGAATGAATAGGTAGCAGCTAAGTAAGTCTACAGGAAGACTACAATCTTTTCAGATCCATCAATGCAAACCCTTTCTATTGTTCCAAATTTTGGACCAGACCATTCACTGGCCACCTGAGTTCATGTTCTCCTTTCTGACAGGATTTCCCTCAGACAGCTCATCAAGCCTGCACACAAGTTTCTGACCTTTATCCCGACTATGCTAGGTCATATCTCTGAGCACTTAAAGCTAGGATGAATTTTAATCCTGTGGAAATAAGAACTCCTTCCTTGTTTCTCAAACTTGGTTCCTGCATTTGTTTACCTTCTTATATTGTTGTTGACTAGGTTATTTGCAAAGCAAATAAACTGCTCATGTCTGGTTTGCTTTGAAGAGATGGCTAAAATTTCTCTTTCTATTGAAATTTCCTATTTCTTCTTTGATGATTAGGTTCAGGTTACCAGAGTATGTCACCTTGGATGCATCTTGGGCTCCTTGGAAAATTATTCTTTTCTTTCCTACAGTTTCTTTTGACTACAGAATAGTCTTGTATTTATTCAAATTTCCCTTCCTTGTGTTTGAAAATCTTTCTCCTGGTAGCTTGAAGAATTTGTTGCATCTCTTCTACATTGTTCTTTGCTTCTGGGTACTTGCTTTACCAATTACTCTCTCTCTCTCTCTCTCTCACACACACACACACACACACACACACACACACACACACACACATCAATCTGCTATTTTATTGACTTACTTTAATCTCATCTCATCTTTTTTAAGATGAAAGGACCAAGAAGGAAAAATTATATTCCGGATATAATGTTCAACAATTAAGAAATTGTAGCTCAAAACCATTACAGCTAAGAAATATGATTGACAGAGGGAATAAAAAGATGACTATATAATGTGACATTTGCCCTAGATTGGGGCATAGCAAATTTCTAAATAAATAAATAAATGAAAGGATAAATATATGCAATTTCATATGCATGTTTCATATGTATGTATGGACATGAATATATACATATAAGGTGTCATGGATTCAAATTCTATAGGAGAAATTCAACCCAGGAAGCATGGGAAGCTCTCAAAGATGAAATTTTACATGTACAAAGAAAGAAATTACTTTGATGAAGTAGAAAAGGAGAAATTGTATAATAACTCCGATGAGAAGTTACCAATCAATTTTAATTGTAATTAAAAAAAGAAGCTTTGTGAGAGCTATCCATTATGACCTTTGTCTTCTCCCCTATTTTATATTAAAAATCCCATTCTTTGACAAAACCCCCTTCTAATAAGCGTCCCTTCTCCCTTTCGTAAACAGCCCTTCTATTTGCATTCTTGGTGTATTTCCCTTTTTCTCTGGGAACTTACCCTTTCCTTCACTATTACTGCCCATCATGTTTATACTTCTTTTTCTATAGGTTACCTCTAT
Source organism: Potorous gilbertii (assembly GCA_028658325.1). Taxonomy (NCBI): domain Eukaryota; kingdom Metazoa; phylum Chordata; class Mammalia; order Diprotodontia; family Potoroidae; genus Potorous; species Potorous gilbertii. The sequence goes on along the minus strand of CM053771.1, from coordinate 343,693,641 downwards.
ATTACCTATAGATATATGAAATCCATCCAAAAACAAACAAAAATTTCTTTAATAGCATCATCATTTACCTTCATGGCTAAATTCTGGGATTTGACTTCCTCATCTATTCATTTCACAACTATTCACAATGTCATTTCCAAACCCATTATCAGACTGAAATTGGCCAATGCAATATAAATATTAATTGCTAAATCAATAATTTGTCTTGACTTCTCTGCCCTTTTACACAATTCATTAGTTATCCTTGATAATCTTTCTTTCTAGTTTCTTTTTATTCTTTAAAATTTTTCTGTTTTATTGAGAACTTACCAATTATTAACAAATAAAACATTCATTATATGAAGAACAAAAGAGATAATTATATAGGAAATGGTGAAATTCTTTACACCAAATGTATTTTTAAAAATATATTTAATTTCAAAAAGTAATAACAAAATTTACCTCTTTGTGACTTTCTAAACTTTTGTCCATTTCAATGTCTCATTTTTCTTTCTTTTTAAATCTCTATCAATTTCTACTAATATTTCAAATCCATCCCCATTATAAGCACGGTATTTTACAAATAAGTAGAATGAAATTGAATTTTAAAATTACCTATGTCTTAAAATACATGTATAATTCTTCCCTTCTACCCATTACCCCTCTTCTTCTGAATTGTGCTTTATCAAATAATGATTGATCACTGCTACTGTGTCCGTCATATAAATTCATCCAATGGTTCTGCATATTTTATTCCTCACTACTTCATATAACCCTCCCAATTTCCTTTGAAATCATCATATTTATCATTTCATTGCATAATTATATACCATTAAATTCATATGGAACAATTTAGAAGCCATTCCTAATGAATAGGTATTTGTCCCTATTTCTTTACTATTATGAGAAATACTTCTGCATCTATGTCTAACATTGCTATTATTTGGGTTTAATGAATTTATGCATATAGCTTAAAATTTCTTTAGAGAACCCTTACACCAAATCATAGCTCCACCAACAGTATGTTATCATAACTATCCTCCTATAACTTCTGCATGATCTATCACTTTCAGATTTTGTTATTCTTGTCAGTATAGTAGGTTAAAATATGGAGTTGTTTTAATTTTAATTTCTCTCCTTAATAGTAATCCTGAGAATTCTTTTATGTCATTTTTGATGGGTCATTTTTTTCTTACGAATATAATTTTATCCTTTGACCACTTATTTATTGGGGAATGACTTTTGTTCTTAAATATATATGTATTAATTTCTCATATCTCTGATTTCAGATATTTGTCAGAGAAACTTGCTGCAAAACTGTACCTCAATAGTTTCCCTTTTCATTCCTTCTGATACCAATTGAAAAGCTTTTACATTTTCTGCAACCTAGATTATCAGTTTTATCTTCAAGAATATCCCTTATTTATTTAAGAATTTCCCTGCCTCTAACTGTGACATGTTTGCAACTATTTTTCCCTATCATTTTTTAAACTCCCTTTTCTCCATTTTCCCTTTCTCTATCTTTGCCTATTTACTTTTTCATGCTTTACTATACTATATTGTTGATATACATGCATTCAACCTTCCTTTGCCTAATTCTGATAAGGATAAATTTCATAGAGTATTTTCTCCATCTCCTTCCTTACATAAGTAGTCATTTCTTTACTACTTAATTATTCCTATATTAGTGTATTTCCTTTCCCTCCTTTTATTTTCCACCCTTAAAACATCTGACTCAAAGCTCTAAATTCACATTTTTTTGTTCCTTCTATAAAGGTAGTAGATTCTGAAAGGACAAGGGTCTCTTCTCCCACTATTGGGATTAAGCATGTGACCGTCACTTAGACCATGCAGCATGTTTAAAATGTATTTAAAATTTGTTCTGTTTCTTATGTGTACATTCATTTCACAGATCCTTTCAAGTCTAGTTTTACCAGCAGTTATAGCTAGAAGTTATTTATTCTATTAAAGCTTCATTTACCTTTTTCTCTTTTAAGATTATATTCAGTTTTGCAGAATGAGTTATTTGTGGTCGTAAATATTTGGATTTTGCTTTTTGGCATATTGAATTCTGCTTTGCATTCATGTATTGTAATTACTTTATAATCTTATATTATCCATACTATGAGTTCTATCTTCCCAGATGCTTTGAGGTTTGTTTTTTTTATTTTGACTGAGAGTCTCTGAAATTTGGCTATCACATTAATGAGTGTGTTCAGTTTGGAATTTTTTCTAGATTCTTTCAATTTATATATTGACTTTTGCTTCTAATACTATTGGGCATTTTTATTTTATGATTCTTAAAATACGATATCTAGTGGGGTTCTTTTTCATTGGGTGAGTGGTTTGGTTATCCACTGCAAAAGAGATATGGGGAGAGAGAGACAGAGAGAGAGAGAGAGAGAGAGAGAGAGAGAGAGAGAGAGAGAGAGAGAGAGAGAGAGAACTGTTTCCCAAAAAGTGACACTGACACACAAAGATAACAGATATGGTACAGGGATAAATGCTACTCCCCCAACATTGTCCCCAGTTCCACTACTATTCAGTTATTCAGAGATGTAACAATGCAAAATTCATTCCCAGACCTGAAGCTTTTCAGGGCTCAGACTTATGTAGAGTTTAAGACAAAGAACTGATGTGGCACTAATAAGGAGAATATCCTATCACCTATCAATTCAAGGTAATGGGATGCTTTAAAGCAATAGTGTCAAACTCAAATGGAAATGGGAGCCATTCAATTGTAAGTGTCTCTCTGAGACTTTACCATATATAATGCCCCTGAAGGTCATACATTGATTTAATTTAAAATGAGGTGTTATTAATGCTTTATTGTATTTTATTTATTTCTTATATATTTCCCAATTATATTTTTAATCTGGTTCAGGCAGAATTCAGGAGTGTTGGCCACATTGTGTTTGACACCTGTGCTCTATAACATTGAAATTAATCAATCAACAAGCATATTACAAGAATTCATTTTTGCATGCATTCTTTTTTGCAGGTAAAGACTAAACAGTTTTCATATCTATTACCCACATGTAGCATACATATTACTTTTTTCCCCACCACAGATAGATTTGCACTGATCCCACCTTTACTTTGTTTTTTAAATTCATTAGAAGGTACTATAGAATAAAGTACTATCTCTCAATCCAAGGATTTAGGAATAAAACCCAGCTGTGACACTGTGTGAACTTGAACTTAACCTCCTTTGAAAAATGGAGATAATAATGTAAATAGTTCCCACTTCATAGGATTATTGTGACTTGCAAATGAGATTACCTATATTAAGTATTTCTCAAGCCATAAAGCTGTATGTACAAGTCAGCTAATAATATGGGAAGTGTTAATGTTCATCAATGGTGTAAGGGCAAAGAAATTATGAATTTAATATGATAATACTGTACTGTAATAAAGAACAAATATTAAGATACACAAGAATCATGAAAAGATTTACTTATGGATAAGTAAATTTACAAAATGGATAAGTAGATTTCTGGTTCCCAGAGCCAAGATGGCAGAGTGATCATTAATTGCTATCTCCCTCCCCTTGTTGACCTTGACAAGCCCAGAGAATATCTCCCTGAGAAAAACTCTGGAACAGTGGGAGCAGTAGAAGGGGTAAACAGTCTCTTGGACCCTGAGGCTAGGAAGATCACTAAGGAGGGTCCCTCTTACTGTGGCTGAAGGGGACCAGTGTGGGACTAGAACTGTCCCAGACAGCCCTACCTCACCAAACTGGGAGAAGATCTTGAGCCCCAGAAGGGTGAAGCCCATGACCACCAATATCAGGACCCCAGGCATGCCTTAGCACCCCATAGGAATCATGAAGACACTAGAGCAGATGGTATCACTAACTGCTGAGCATGCCTAATTCTCTAGCTCAGCAGAGGAGGCCTTCTGTGGTCAGACCACCCTTGCACATATACTTAACAAGCTAGCTCCAGGGTAAGGAAGAGCTATAGTCATGATCAAAAAGGACCTTGCAGTATCTACATTAAACGTTCAAAGGAATTAGAATACTATATTGCATAAGGCAAAGGAACTGGGACTACAACCAAGTATTAAGTACCTAGCAAAGTTGGGTAAATATTTTAGGCAATGAGATGGACATTCAATGAAATAAAGGATTTCCAGACTTTCCTGATGAAAAGGCCAGAGTTTAAGAGAAAAATGTGATCTTCAAACACAGGCCATAAGAGAGGCATAAAAAGGGTAAATAGAGAGGAAAAAAAATTGTTATTCCATATGTGCTAACTGTTTACATCCCTATAAGGGAAGATGATACTTGTAAATATTGAGAAATATATTGATTGTGATATATAAAAGAGATATACATAGAGGGAGTGGGTATAAATTAAATGATATGATGATAACAAATATGATTTAAGGGTATGAAGGGATTGTAAAGGGAGATATGAAAAGGAGGAGGCAGAAAAAAATGACATCACATGAAGAAACACAAAAATGTATTACAGTAGAGGGAAAGAGGTGAAGGAGATGAGCACTATTTGAGAGGTACTCTTATCTGATTGGATTCAAGGAGGGAATAAAAAACTCAGTTAAGTTTAGAAATACAATTAACTCTATAGGCAGTAGGAAGGGAAGGGAAAAGAAAAGGAAGGAGAGACTAAAAGGGAGGGAAGAAGTAGTAAGGAAAAAGGGGATTAAAAGGAAAGGGGCTGAAAGAAGGGAGGGAAGACTGAGGGAGGTGGTGGTCAAAAATTAATGCTATTGTGGAGAAAAAAGGAGAAGGGAAAACTGAAAGTATAAACAAGGGGAAAAGGGATGGAGGGAAAGACACAGATAGTAATCATAAACTCTTCCATAAAATGGAGATGGATAGTAGAATGGATTAAAAAACATAATCCAACAATATGTTGTTTACAAGAAACACATTTGAAACTGAAGCATACACACAGGGTAAAGGTAAAAGGTTGGAGCAGAATATTTTGTACTTCAACTGATACAAAAAAAAGCAGGGGTAGCAATCCTAATCTCAGATAAAGAAAAAACAGAAATAGATCTAATCAAAAGAGATAAGGAAGGAAACTGTATCCTGCTAAAAAGACACTAGGGACAATGAAGCAATTTCATTACTAAACATATATACTTCAAATGGTATAGCATCCAACTGCTTAGGGGAGAAGTTAAGGGAATTAAAGAAGAAATAGATGGTAGTACACTAGTGGAGGACCTCAACTTCCCCCTCTCTGAACTTGATAAATCTAACCTCAAAATAAACAAGAAAGCAGTTAAGGAGGTGAATAGAACTCTTTTACATGTACCTTTTTCTCAGTGGTACATGGCATATATACAAAAATTGACCATGTACTAGGCCATAAAATCTTCACAATCCAGTGCAGAAAGGCAGAAATAGTCAATGCCTCCTTCTCAGATCATAATGCAATAAAAATTATATGTAATCAAAGACCATGGTAATATAAACCAAAAATTAATTGGAAACTTAACAATCTAATCCTAAAGAATGAGTAGGTTAAACAACAAATTATAGAAACAATCAACAACTTCATTCAAGAGAATGACAATAATGAGACAACCTACCAAATTTTGTGGGATACTTTCAAAGCAGTTCTTAGGGGTAGTTTCATATCTTTGAATGCCTACATGAATAAAATAGAGAAAGAAGAGATCAATGAATTGGGCATGCAGTTGAAAAACTTAAAAAGAACAAATTGAAAATCCCTAAGTAAATACCAAATTAGAAATACTGAAAACCAAAGGAGAGATTAATAACATTGAAATTAAGAAAACTATTCAACTAATAAATAAAACTAAGAGTTGGTTTTATGAAAAAGTCAATAAAATTAACATACCTCTGGTCACTATGATTAAAGAAAGAAAGAAGAAAACCAAATTACCAATATCAAAAATGAAAAGGGTGAACTTCCAATGAAAAGGAAATTAAAACACTAATTAGAAATTACTTTCCCCACCTGTATGTCCATAAATTTGACAATCTGAATAAGATGGATGATTATTTTAAAAAATATAAATTGCCCAGATTAACAGAAAAGGAAGTTGAGTACTTAAATAACCCATCTCAAATGAGGAAATTGAATAAGCCATCAATGAACTCCCTAGGAAAAAATCTCCAAGGTCAGATGGATTTACAAGTGAACTCTATCAAACATTTAAAGACAAGTTAATTCCAAAACTATATAGATTATTTGAGAAAATTGCTTAAGAAGGAGTCCTGCCAAATTCTTTTTAAAATAGAAATATGGTTCTGATACCTAAACCAAGAAGAGCCAAAACAGAGAAAGAAAATTATAGACCAATTTCTCTAATGAATATAGACACAAAAAATTTAAATAAGATGTTAGCAAAAAGAATGCATTAACTTATCACTAGAATAATACATTATGATCAGGTAGGATTTATACCAGGAATGCAGAGTTGGTTCAATATTAGAAAAATTATTAGCATTTTTGATCATATCAAAAACAAAACCAGCAGAAACCACACGATTATCTCAATAGATGTAGAAAAACTTTTTGACAAAATACAACACCCATTTCTATTGAAAACACTGGAAAGCATATGAATAAATGGAACTTTTCATAAAATAATAAGCAGTATGAGCATTATATGCAATGGGAAGAAGCTAGATGCATTTCCGATAAAATCAGGGGTGAAACAAGGATGTCCATTATCACAACTGTTATTCAGTATGGTATTAGAAATGCTAGCTGAAACAATAAGAGAAGAAAAAAAATTGAAGCAATTAGGACAGGCAAAGATGAAACTAAGTTATCACTCTTTGCAGATGACATGATAATATACTTAGAGAATCCCAGAGAATCAAGCAAAAAACTACTTGAAGTAAAAAATAACTTTGGCAACTTGTAGGTTACAAAATAAACCCACATAAATCATCTGCATTACTATATAATACTAACAAAGCCCAACAGCAAGAGAGAGAAAGAGAAATCCCATTTAAAGCTATGGTAGACACTATAAAATATCTGACAGTTTACCTGCCAAAACAAACCCAGGGACTATATGAACACAATTACAAAACACTTTTCCCACAAATAAAGTCAAATATAAGTAAGTGGAAAAAACATCAGCTGCTCATGGGTAGGCTGAGCTAATATAATAAAAATGACAATTCTACCTAAATTTATTTACTTTATTCAGTTTGAGTTACCAATCAATCTACCAGATAATTATTTTCTAGAGCTAGAAAAAATAATATCAAAATTCATCTGGAAGAAAAAAAAGTCCAGAATATCAAGGGAACTAATGAAAAGAAATGCTAGGGAAGGTGGCATTGCCCCACCAATTCTCAAATTTTATCAAACAGCAGTCAGCAAAACCACTTGGTACTGGCTAAGAAACAGAGGTGTTGACCAGTAGAATACATTAGGTACTCAAGACACAGTAATTAATGAATATACCAATCTACTGCTTGATAAACCCAAGAACCTCATCATCTAGGATAAGAACTCAATGTTTGACAAAAATTACTGGGAAAACTGGATAGAGGTGTGCTGGAAACTAGGCATAGATCAATGCCTGACACCATACACAAGAATAAAGTCCAAATGGATACGTGATCTAGGGATAAAGATTGATACTATAAACAAATTAGTGGAGCAAGGAATAGTATATTTATCAGATTTATGGAGAAATTTATGACCAAACAAGAGAAGGAGAATATTATGAAGTGGATAATTTTGGTTACATAAATTGAAAAGTTTTTGCACATACAAACTCAGTGCAACCAAGATTAAGAGTGAATCAGAAAACTGGGAAAGAATTTTTGCAACTAGTGTCTGTGATAAAGGCCTCATTTCTAAAATATATAGAGAACTGAGTCAAATGTGCAAGACAAGTCATTCCCCAGCTGATAAATGGTAAAAAGGATATGAACAGGCAGTTTTCAGAGGAAGAAATAGAAGTTATCTATAATCATATGAAAAAATGCTCTAAATCACTATTGATTAGAGAGATGCAAATCAAAACAATTCTGAGATACCACATCACACCTATCAGATTGGCCCACCTGACAAAACAGGAAGATGATAAAAGTTGGAAAAGATGTGGGAGAGTTGGAACATTAGTTCATTGTTGGTGGAACTGTGAGATGATTCAACCATTCTGGAAATCAATTTCTAACTATGCTGAAAGGGCTACAAAAATATGCATACCTTTTGAACCTGCAATATTGCTTCTGGGACTCTATTCCAAGGAGATCATATAAATGGTAAAGGGTCCCACATGTACAAAAATATTTTTAACAGCTCTCTTTGTGGGGGTCAAAAACTGGAAATCAAGAGGATGCCTATCAATTGGGGAATGGCTGAACAAATTGTGTTATATGAATGTAATGCAATACTATTGTGCTATGAGAAACAATGAACAGGGAGACTTCAGAGAATCCTGGAAAGACTTATATGAACACATGTTGTGTGAAAGGAGCAGAACTAGGAGAACTTTGTACATGGCAACAACCATAGTGTGTGAGGAATTTTTCTGGTAGACTTAGCACTTCAATGAAATGCATGAACTTAAAAAATTCCCAGTGGATGCTTTTTTTTTTATTTTATTTTTCATTTGTAACAGTTTATAACAGATAGAACAATTCAGACTTTTGGTTAGGTGATACTTCTTTTTAAAATATTTACAATGTGGACCACAAAAGAATTTTTTTTAAACATTAACCAAGACACAAATAACACTTATATTTGCTAACTTCAAAAACTCTTAATCTAATTGTCTCCACAGTATTACTAAGAATGAAAGGACCATAACTTATTGTTTTTAGTCTAAAGTCCTAAGTCTAATAGCTTAATTTTAGACTTAACCTCAGATGTTCCCCTATCAATAATCTATAATTTAATAGATCTTCCCAGTGGATTCTTGAGGCAAAATGCCTTCCACATCCAGAGAAAAAACTATAGAATTGGATCTCAGATAGAAACAGATCATTTTCTTTTGTATTATGTTTTGTTTTGCTTATGGTTTTTCACATTCATTTAAATTCTTTGATGCAATATGCATATAATAGGAATGCATGTGTATAACGTAAGAAAAAAGAAACAAAGTAGTACTAGTAAGCACTTTATAGTGCAGTAAATAGAGACAAGAAAATAAGATGCATGATAATTACAAAAAATGTACATGGAAGGAACAATCACAAAAAGATCATTTAAAATGAATTTTTTAATGTTTCAAATAACAAATATCACCCCAAAGAAGAAATTTGAAAAGACACCTCCTTTTATTTCTTTGCAGAAGATCCACAGGTGCAGGACATTGAACGTATCTTCATATTTTTCTATGTATTGATTATCTTTGCTGATTTTTAAAACGGTTTCTATTTTTCTTCAATTGTTTATTATATGAGATGCCTTTTTTGGAGGTCAATGGCAAAGATCAATTTCCTCATCCATAAAATTAGGAGTTTGGACTACACATCCAATGAAGTTCTTTCTAGATCTAGAACCTCTGATAGGGGCTGCCTTTGTGAATTTGGGCAAGTCACTCAGTTGTCCTTGTAATTAATCGCATCATTTACAAACATGGTACAGAATTTAAAGTGGAAGAATCCAAAGAATTTATAGAAGACATAGCTTTGACTTTAATTATTTCTTTGAGAAAAGATAGAAAACACTGGACATGTAAAATACCAAATAACATCACACAAATAGATGAAATTGATACTATTTTAACAGAAATAAGCAATCAGAGATGTGGGGATAAATTTTTGAAATAGATGTTTGTGTAATCAGATCACAGTTTTCTTGGTAAATTAATGAAAATTAATACCTAATTATGAAAAAGTTAAAATTTTAAAATAACATTAACACATGACAACAGCTCTAACCTTACTTGTTTAAATTAGTTATATTTTCTAACAAGAGGTAGATTTAAAAAAAAATAATACCAAGAAAATCCACCTCAATTTCCTAAAGGAACAAACTGATAGTAATCAATTATCATAATGAAGAAAACCAAAAGAGCTGAGAAAGAATCTTAGCAAAATGGAGGGGTATGAGAAATAAGAGTAATACTATGGGTTTTTTTTCCTAAAATGCTTATGGGTTTTTTTTGTATAGCCTAAATTTTCCCCATGTTCTCTCTTTCATAGAACTAGTCATATAACAATGCTTTGTTTCTTTTTAAAAAAAAAAGGGGGACCTGAAAAAATATTAGCAAAAGGTTAATGCTTTGAAAAAATCTAATGTATCGATGTTCAACATCCATGAAATGTGCCACCGTTGCATAGGAGTTGGGGCTGGAGGGAGTGTGAGGTGTCTTCTCTCAACTTTTCTTTGTGATTATATTTGTTATTTTTTATTTTTCTATGTCAATTTTAAAAAATTTTTGGTGCTCTTTCTATTTACATTTTGACAATCATAATGTATATTTTTTCACTCTGCTTACTTTAATTAACATCAGTTCAGGTAAGTCTTGCCATGCTTCTTGTATTCATAACATCATCATTACTTCACTGTAAAATTCCATTACATTCATCCACAGTTTTTTTCTCTTCTTCCACAGTTCTCTGCTGCTACAAAAAAAGAATGCCAATATAAATATTTAGTGAACATGGAGCTTTTCTTGTTATCCATGACATTCTTGGAGCATATGCCAAACATAGGGATCTCTTTTTCAAAATATTCATTTTAGCTGCTTTATTTGAACTACTTTCCAAAATTACTTTCCAGAAGAGACAATAATTAGAAGTTCCAACAAGGCCTGTATGCATGACTTTCTATAACTTTTTCAACAATGATTAGACAAATATACTTTAGAAAGATGTTCATTTACAAAATCATAGGTAGAAAGATATTGGAACCCTGTAGATTGTATCATTTCACGAAACAGCAAGATATAGTAGAGGGGAAAACACATTTACATTTGTTCTGGAGCATGGCAGTATTTGATGTGCTATATGAGGATGTAAAAATGGTGCTAAAGAAAGCAGATGGATAATGTCTAGAAGAGAACAAATATAAATAGAAAAGGGCCATGCCTGGGTTGACAAAATTGTATTGAGCGATGGTCAGAAATGTGAAAGAGGGAAGGACACCGAAGATTTGAAGCAATTTAAGACTTTATTATTATGCCAAAATTAATCAAGGAAATATCAATAAATACTGGTCCGTATTAATTTCCATTTTAATGAAATGAATGTCAGAATAATATATACATGTATATTTTGAATCTCTTTAATGTTTAATTTATTTTTTAACATTTTTTTAAGTTTTAAGTTCCAAATTCTCTCTCTTCCTTCTGCCCCTCCTCTCCCAAGCATTGAAAATGCAACAATATATCAATTATACATGTGAAGTCACACAAAATGTATTTCCATATGGTACAAAAAGCAAATGAATAAAAAACAAGAAATATACAGTGAAAAAAGTATGCATCAATCTTCACTCAGACTTAACCCTATCTCTCTTTGGAGGTAATAACATTTTTTATCATGAGTCCTTTGGAATAGATCCTTGCTGTTGAATATGTCAGAATAGCTCGGTCTTTCACATTTGGTCGTCATTATAATATTGTTCTTACCACATGTGATGATATCCTGGACGTGCTCACTTCACTTTGCATCAGTTTATATGTCTTTCCATTTTTCTGAAATCATCCTCCTTGTCATTTCTTTTAGCACAATAGTATTGCATCAGAATCATATAGCACAACTTGTTCAGCCATTCTCAAATTGATGGGTGTCCCCTCACTTTCCAATTCTTTGCCACCATGAAAAGGTTGCTGCAAATACTTTTGTACAGACAGGTCTTTTTCCATTTTCTTTAATCTCTTTGAGATATAGACCTAGTAGTGTTATTTCTAGATTAAAAGGTATGCGCAGTGATATAGCACTTTGGACATAGTTACAATTTATTCTCTAGAATAGTTGGATCCATTCACAATTCCACTTATAGTGCATTCATGTCCCAACTGTTTCACATTCTCTCTTTTTCTTTTCTATCATGTTAGCCAATCTTATAGATGTGAGGTGGTACCTCAGTTATTTTAATTTGCATTTCTCTAATCAATATTGATTTAGAGGATTTTAATGTGACTATTGATAGCTTTAGATCTTTCGTAAAACTTCCTGTTCATGTCCTTTGCCCATCTATCAATTGAGGAATGGATCTTATTTTCACAAATTTTACTCAGTTCCCTATTGAGAGATGAGGCCTTTATGAGAGCTCCTTGCTATAATCCCCCCACACACTCACATATACACACATACAAATAGATTTTCCATCTAATCTTGGCAGCATTGATTTTGTTTGTGCAAAATCTTTTCAAATTAATGTAATCAAAAATATTCATTGTACTTCCCTGGTCTTTTTTCTCTCTTATTTGATCATAAAGTCTCCCTTTATAAATGCATCTGGCAAATAAAAATTTCCATGCTCCCTAGTGTGCTTATAATATCACCCTGTATGTCTAAATCAAGTACCGTATTATATTTTGGTATATGGTATGAGATTTTGGTCTATGCCTAGTTTCTGCCAAACAGCTCTCCAATTTGCTTAGCAATTTTTGTCAAATGATTTTTTTCCCCAAAAGTTTAGATCTTTGAGTTTAAACAATACTAGATTAAAATGGTCATTTATTGATGTTTATTCTGAACCTTAATATATTCCACTAATCCACCACTCTATTCCTTAGCCAGTACCAGATTTCTTTGATTTGGTGAATCCTTGATGAAGGTATAAGAAGGGAACAGGTAGGCTTCTGCAAATGATAATCTGTAAAAAAAAAAAATCACACCTTTTCATTTACTCAATTGATTGAAAGAAAATGCATCTTCAGAGACTCTCTTCAAATAAGTAGCACTCAGGCTTGTGTTAACATCATTAAAATTTTTTTGAAAGGCACATTAGATGTAACATCACTGATCTAATTATAAGTGTTCAGTCAGATATATAAAAGAGAATGATAAGCTCACCAAAGATGAGCTCACCATCTTGTAGTATATCTTACATGTGTCTAAAGTATAGGGGTGAAGGAAAAGATTTTGATGAAGTCTGTCAGACACTCCTGTAAACAACATTGACATGATTATTTCAAGCTTCAAATACAGAATTTCCTAAATGAGATCCACAAACAAGGTAATTAATTCAACCTATCTACTTAAAAAAATCAAATAAGTAAAGAATAGTCTTTTGTCTGGATTATAACATGCCATTGTATGAAGAACAAAGAAGATGGACCTGAATCTGAAACTGAACTGAACGGTGTGGATCATTGGATGAATAATTTTTTTGTAATTTGTGCAATGCTTTTTAGAATTCCAACCTTCTGAAAAAAACAAAAATCAATCTTTTAAACAATATCCTTTTGAGTGTCATAATGCATATAGTGCTGGGACTGTAGTCTAGAAATCTAGATTAAAATTTTGTCTCTGAC
>CM053771.1:343606607-343679758 GCA_028658325.1 Potorous gilbertii | reverse complement strand
AAAAAAACTAAGACCATAGAAGGTTATTTTCTTGGTGACCAGAGGATTGCGCCATTCCTCTCTGAGGACGACGAAGAGATATGCTTACCATCAGGTAAAGACATAGGAGTCAAGGCCTCTGTATCCCAAATATCTGAAATAGATATCTAACAGGCTCAGGCCATGGAAGAGCTCAAAAAGGATTTTGAAAATCAAGTTAGACAGGTGGAGGAAAAACTGGGAAAAGAAATGAGAGAGATGCAAGAAAAGCATGAAAAAAGGGTCAATACCTTAATAAAGGAGGCCCCAAAAAATGCTGAAGAAAAATGCTGAAGAAGAGAAATCATTGTTTTTCCTCCAAAGCCACACTATCTTCCTAACTTCCCTCTTTCTTTGAAAGTACCATTATTCCTCCAGTCTCCTAGGTTCATAGTACTTGTGTTATCTCCAATTCTTCCCTCTCTCTCTCACACCACATATTCAATCATTTAACAGATTTCTATCTCTGCAATATCATTCTCATTCACACTCCTTTCTACTTACCAAGGTATCTCCTTTGGTTTGTATCATGAAATCCTTTCCCTTATGTGACTGCAACACTTTTCAAATTAGTCTCCGTGCCCCAGGTCTCTCAGTCCACCCTCTACCCTGTTGTCAAAAGGATTTTCCTGAAGCACAGACCTGACAATGTTGTTCCTCTTGTCATTAAGCTACAAAGATTTCCTATTGCCTAGAAAATTAAAAATAAACTCCTCTATTTAACTTTATAGCCCTTCACAACCTTGTCCCAGTCTATCTTTCTAGCATTACTGTATAATTACTTCCTCTGAGATGATCCACATTTTGTCCTGTATATATCTTGTTTGTAACAGCTGTTTGCATGTTATCTCCTTCATTAAACTATCAGCCCCAGAAAAATAGAGACTGATTATTTTGGGGGTTGGTTTTGGTTCTGGTCTGTGTATTCTCAGAGCCTAGCACAATGACTGCTGAAGAGTCACTTAATAAAAGCTTAGTAAAGCTTTGCTAAGTAATTGACATTAATCTCTCTCCTATAGCTGATGATGCAGTTCAGATGGTCTCTCTGTTCCTAATGCAACACCTTAAATTTGTGTGCTGCTCTATTCTAGTCCTTTCATAATATAATGGATTATAGTGGAGCTCCATCTAATGGAGCTTTCAATATCCAAACCACCAGTGACTCAATTTCCCATCAGGGTCTATAACCTGTTAGCTCTAAATGTGAATTACAGCTCTTTAATCCACAGAACCATTTCTTATTAGTTTGACCTGTCCACTCTGGTCTACTATCACATTAGCTCCCAGAGACAGATCACTATCACAGGCTTACAAACTCTTTCATAATTTGGAGACTAACCCTGTTGAAAGGAAATATATTTCCTCTATTAACCATCTTACCTCGGGCTCTCATCCAATATGTTTTCTTTCTCTCCAACCACCCTCACACATGCCACCACATTTATAACTGTTATACTGATTTTCCCAGCTATTAACATTAATGACACTTTTACATTTTAAAAATAGCCATTTACTAAATTAGACAAAATAATTAGTATAATAGATAACATTAAATACATAAATAATAAAATATGTCACAATATACACACAAATTCAGGCCATGGTCTTGCATCAACATACTCAGTCATTAAAATGAAGAGAACTTAGGGCATCTTACATGAGGAGAAAAGTTCATGTGCTTAGAATAAATCACAATTCTCAACTTCAGGTTTTAGTGTTATTGGTTCATTCAAGAGTGTCTGCACCACAGCAAACTGTTCCTCTGTTTACTGTTAAACTGTTGCTCCTCACCACTCTTTATGTGGGGAAATTCTCTTGCCTACTCTAATAAAGGCTTTATAAGCTCCGTCAATTTAATATGATCCTTGAAAAGACTTTTAGAAAATGTTAGCTCTAAATGTGAATCATGGCTCTCTTTAATCCACAGAACCAAAATTCTCATCTAAACAGCTATCTTTGGTCTACACAGAACAGCTCAGTCAGTATTCACTCACCTGGATACTGTTCTATTAATCAGAATGAAGCTCAGCTACACAATTTCTCTCACCAGGATACCAATGCAGCTGCTACATCCATGTGCTTTTTTGTCTCAAGATAGAGATCGTAAATAAGTCCTAACGAAAAGTTGAACATTTCTCCAACTCTAGGTCACAATGGAGGGCAATATTTGTCACTAGAGTTCTTGGCAAATGAAATCAGTTCTCTTCAATTAATCAAGGATTTCTCAGCTGAAGTCTTCTTTCACATGACTGCTTCCAACCATCATAACTCTGATAGTGCAACATATCAGCTCCTCTTCTATGTCTTCAATACTTCTCAGGTTTCTACTAGTTCTGACTCTATTGTAATGTTAGTCAGTGAGTTAAATAAGAGCCTTCAGACTCTCAGTGACATTTTTTTCCTAAAAAAATCATAACTCTCCAAATTTCCATGATCAAGTGAATAATCCTTTTAAATTATATATCTTCAAATTAAAATTATCTTCAAATGTTTACATTATTTTGCATTTTCTTAATTTTGCCATTTTAGTCATAGTACATATATACACAAATTAGATAATTTTTTATCAAACTTTGTAGTTCATCAAAGTAAAAAGTAGAGTAGTCTGCCTCTTTGGTGCCATAGAAACTGTTTCTTTACAATCACATTTCTCTAATTTTTAATAAGCATATTTCTTTTCTGACTCTTTATCACATCGAATTGTTTCTATACAATCAGTATCACTCCACCTTGTTAACAAAGAGATCCAAGCCCGCAAATCTACACTATAGATAATTTTCTCTCCCAAATTATCCAAATTCTACCTAGAAGCTGTTTCTTCATGCATTAATTTTAGTAGTTTGTATTTAAACAGAGTTTTTCTATTATTTGTACTTGTATGATCATCCACAACAACTGCGAAATTTATGTCCTTTGACAATTAGTATAGATCTCTTTCTTCAAACAAAACCTTTTCCTCATTGATCACTCTTTCTGAAAGGAAAATTTAAAAAGATATTGTACTTTACACTAATATTCCATACTCCATTTCCTGCCTCTGTAACTTTGTAAAGTCTGTCCCATATACCTGAAATACCTAGCCTTTATGTCTCTTCTACCCAGAATCTTATCCTTCAAGATGTAGCTTACTTGTCACCTCTACATATTATTTCTTCACATCAACTTTAGATCAACTGATCAAACGACATAATATTTACAAATTCAGTGCTTGGAACATAGTAACTGCTTAATTAGGAAATATTTCCTTCCTTACAACAAGGGATAAACTTTGAATTGGTTAGTATTGATTACTTTGATTTACTTTTAGTTTGATTGTAGGATTAAGTGCCTTTATTTATGAAAAGCTAGCCATGACAGCTAAACCAAACTAAGATAGATAGTCTCTTAAGTCTAGGTTGCCTATAGATTTAAGAAATAGATCGAAAGTCTAACATTTAGTAACAGATAATTTAGAGTAAGACATATATTTATATATATG
Organism: Potorous gilbertii; assembly: GCA_028658325.1. NCBI lineage: Eukaryota > Metazoa > Chordata > Mammalia > Diprotodontia > Potoroidae > Potorous > Potorous gilbertii. The sequence goes on along the minus strand of CM053771.1, from coordinate 343,676,262 downwards.
TAGAAATAAAATAATCACAGGACTATAAGACTCTAAAAGTTCCCTTTTCTTGAAGCTGGAGGAAGGGAGGTTGACTTCTAATTTATAGATTCTAAGTTATCCTTTTTTTTCTTGAACTAAAGATTAAGTACAGTTAAATAACATAATCTTCTCAGATTGGGTTTCCCTTTCTGGAAACTAGAGGAAGGTGGTGGGGTGGGGGGCTCACTACTAACTTATCAACTACAAACCACAAGTTCTTCCTTCTTAGTCTTAGTTCAAACTATAGTCTCCTTTAAATAAGGTTTTTGGTTGCAACATAAAACATTAGCTGCAGGGCAAGTACTTCTGGGGTAATTTCACTTTGCCAACCGAATGAATTTGTGTTAAGAAAGCCTAGGAGAAATAAACTAGTCAGATGACTGGCCCTGTCCAATTGAATTATGTTCAAAGCAAGTTTCTTAAGATGGCTGTAATGTTTTTATTCCTCTTTTCTGCTATAAAAATAAACTCTGTAAATTATTCCTTTGTCATTAGTCATTGAGAGATTTTTGATCTAGATCTAGACAATTGTATATCTTGTCATTAAATCAATATGCTTGATATTTTTATGCCTTGTTATTCTTCTATTTCAGATTAATTTTTAATGATGCCTTCCTTTCTTTCTTCTTTTCTTTCCTTTCTTCCTAAACTACCTTGTATTCAATTTCTTTGTATTTACACACATATACACATACAAACATGTGTGTATATATACATATATATACACAAATATGTATGTAAATTTAATGAAAAAGTATAGAATTGTCAATAAATCTAGGCTAAAATTGTGTTTGTAATGCAATAAATACAAATAAGTTGTATACAAGGTAGTTTAGGAAGGGAAGGAAGGAAAGGAAAGGAGAAAGGAATGTATATTCAAGAAGGAAATGGCAAACCACTCCAGTATCTTTGCCAAGAAAACCCCATGGATAGTACTATACTATAATCCACAGGGTCACAAAAAGAGTTTGACACAAGTCAACAACAAATATATGTATATATATATATGGATATTATATATTCTTGTTTTCTGCCCTCTTTAGACTATAAGCTCCTTTGTGACTGGGAATTATTTCATTCATTACATTTGCAAATAGAACATCTAAGACAGTGACCTCCCTGCAAATAGCAGATGCTTTATAAGTACTTGTTAATACTACTATAGAAAGCAGGAACAGGTGAAATTATCAACTATATCAGATTCTTTCATGAGTATAAATTCAAGAGTAAAAATTGACTAAATTCTTTTCTGATTTTAGATAGAAAGATGCTACAGCAAGATTGACATTATTCTTATCACTTTTTTCCTCCTGGAGTAGGGAACTTACCAATTCTTAGAGCTATTTCCCTCCTGTATCATTCATGACATAAGTAGCTATTGAATACCAAGGAAAGGAATAAAAGAATAAGCAAGGATTTCACAAAATTAAAGTAAGATTTCTTTTTTTTAGGTCAAAGAGTATAAAACAGTTTACAACAGAATTCTTTGAAAATAAATACAACCTTTAACCTCCTCACAATGTCAGTGTGCTATAGTAGCAATACTCCAGATTTGTTGTAAGAGAACCTGGTTTTGAATACTAGCTTTGCCATCTGTGTCACCTTGAAGAAGTTACTTGACCACAGTTTTCCCATGTGAAAATGATGCAGTTGGACTAGCTCTCTAATACCATTTCTAATTCTAAATCTGTGATCTGATATTCCTACAGTGAGCCTCTACAGAAATGGACACTAAATAAGATAGTGTCGTAATTTAACATGAGACCTAGAGGAAAAAGAGCCTGGAAATTTTGTTCAATTTTAAGAATGACTGTTGATCATGAAAAATATAAATATTTCACTTCTGTAAAGGTAAGTTACGAGCATCTGGGAAAAAGAGTTAGGGCAGAGTAAAGACTGAAACCTAGTGGTAGCTGAAAGTGCTCTGAGATTTGAATGAAGAGCTCTCAGGTGTGACCAGCAGCTACCTGAAATGACCAAGGTGGTCTCCCAGGGTTGTTTATTTAAAAATTCCCAGGACTTCCGCCCGATCAGATTATGTCAATCTTCACAGGCACTTGGAAACTAGATTTCTGGCTAAGAGGATGCTGTGAGGAGGAGGTTTCTGAGGGTAAGGTCTCCAACATATTCTTCAGCAAAGCTCTCAGTACTTGAATAGATAATGATCAAAACATCCAAATCGATGTAAACTCTTCCATTCATTTCAGAACTCCATGAAAAAGTGACATTAGCCTGAAGGCTCTTAGAAAAGGGTCAAGTTTCTCAGAGCCAAGATAAAGGAGTAAGCAGGAAATCACCCAACTCTCCCATTTTCATCTCCAAACAACTATAAAAGAGTGCACCAAAATGAATTCTCAAATGAAAGAACCAGCAAAAAATAAGGTGTAAAACAAACTTCTAGTCCAAGAAACTTGGAAAGTCAGCAGGAACAGTCTGTTTCCCTTGGGTGAAAGGGGAGTACAGTCCAGGACAGGAAGATTCCCTGCAAGGCAGCAGCAGGTCCTGCCTTAGCAAGCTGCCTGGAGGCTCTGAAACCAAGCGTAGGTCCAGGTGAGCAGGCAAATTCCTACACATGAACCTGACACCTATCTCAGTACAGTGAAGGGCAAACAAGCAGACACCAGTGCTGGGATTCCTCCTCACAATATAACTCAGAAGAACACAGGTTAAATAGACCAATGTTAGTGCCAAGACCCTTCACATGACTCAGTACAGTTGTCATCTCTCCATACCTCAGCACAGCACCTGGTGCATTGCTGGCCTCATATGGCTTCTAGCAGTGCCAGCCCCCCTCTCCCGACACCATACTCTGCCTCCTCAGCACAGAACCAGGCACGAAGGTTCCTGTGGGCCTCAGGGAAGCACCAGTGCTTCTGATTTAGGAGCACAGCCCAAATTTAAAAGAGAAAAGGCTGGGAAAGATAAGCATAAAAAAAAAATCTGACCACAGAAAGCAATTATGATGACAAGGAAGAAAAGATACAAATGCAGAAGAGGATAACAATGTTCTCAAAAGAGAAAAACACTTAGGTGCTGAGCCCCGAAGAAAAATGTGGATTGGACTCAAGCCCCAAAAGAACTTATGGAAGAACTCAAAAAATGGCATTTAAAAATCAGAGACGTAGAAGAAAAATTGAGAAAAGAAATAAGAGTATTGCAACAGAATTATAAAAGAAAAATTAAGTGTTAGTTAAAGGAAGCACAAAAAATGGAAAAAGAGATACAAAAATTTACTTAAGAAAGCAACTCCTTAAAAAGTAGAATTGGGCAAATGGAAAAGGAGGTAAAAAAAAACTAACAGAAAAAAATAACTCCTTAAAAATAAGAATCAGACAAGTGGAAGGTAATAACTCTATGAGATGTCAAGAATCAATTGAAATCAAAAGAACAACAACAAAAAAAAGAAAATGTAAAACACACCATTAGACAAACAATACACATGAAAAATAGATCTGAAAGCCAGGACCTGGACATCATATTTCAAGAAATTGCCCTTATATTCTAGAACAAAAAAGTAAAATAGACACTGCAAGAATCCATTGATCTGGATCTGGAAAGAGATCCTAAAATTAAAAGTCCAAGGAACATCATAGCCAAATTCCACAACACCCAGGACAAGGAAAAAATATTGCAAGCAGCCTGACAAAAAACAAATCCAAATAAAAGGGAGCCACATCAGAACTACACAGGACTTAGCAGGTGTAACACTAAAGGAATAGAGGTCATGGAACATGATATTCTAGAAAGCAAAGGATATAGAACTTCAACCAAGAATTACTTATGCAGAAAAATTGAGCATAATCCTTCAAGAAAAAACAATGGTTGTTTGGTGAAAGAGAAGGCTTTCAAGCTTTCCTGAGGCAAAGCCCAGAGCTGAACAGAAAAATTGATTTTCAACATCAAGAGAATCATAAAAAGGTAAAAGGAAACAACACATCAAAGATTCTATAATGATAAATTGTTTACATCACTACATGGAAAGATTATACTTGTAATTCTTAAGAACTTCATTGCTGATGACCATCAATTGTGGAATGGCTGAACAAATGAGGTATGTGACTGTGATGAAATACTACTATGCAATAAGAAGTGATGAACTCAATGATTTTAGAAATACATGAAAAGACTTGCAAGGTAGGGAAGAATGTAATGAGCAGAACCAGGAGAACATTGTATACAGTTATAACAATATTGTTTTAAGAACAACTTTAGCAAATATCTTATTTAGTCTATTATAAATACTCAAATTAACTATAAAGGGCATGCAAAGAAAGATACAATCTGCATCCAGAGAAGGAACTGAGAAAAAGAATTATGTATAGAATAATATTATACATACACATACACACACACACATACACACACCTATTTGAGTCTAATGGTAGCCATCTTTGGGGTGAGGATGGAGGAAAGAAAAAAATACAGGATAATTTTGCTGTATATTTGAAAGGAATAGCAAGTTTGGAACAGTAGATTTATCATTTGTGGTTCATTGTTTTGTGGTACCACTTCACATTCTCAGGAAAGAGAGAATGTTAGATCTAGAGTTGATTCTCTTTATCCTCATTGTTCTCTTCTAGTATTCATTTTGCATGAATGAAGGCCTTCTCTCTGTTCCATTGAAAAGGATGTCCATATGCCCTCAGAAGAGCCCTTAAGAAAGGATGTCATGTATCTGGACATTTAATCACCTCCTCCTCTGACTTTATACTGATGCTCCCTCACTTCAAACACAATGTAAAGGATGATGCTATTCTATTCCAGTTACTGACTATATCAACTGTTTTAGGTCAGGACTGATCAGGCAAGTCTGATTGTTCTGCTGCAATTTTGTAATGAAATGTGATATTTGCATACAATTAAAGAGTTAACGAACTTTAAATTAATATGTTTAACAAAAATACAGCAAAAATGAAACAATTTCTGCTCTTAAGGAGCTTACATTATAATGAGAGATGTATATTTTGTATATTTACCGTTTAGTGAGACTTGTATAGGTCTTATATGCACAAGTATATACAAAATAAATATGGGGGCAGAGCCAAGATGGCAGAGTAGAAAGATTGCTCTAGCTCTTCCCCAATAGCACATAAAATACCTGTAAAAAGTGACTCTAAAAAAATACTAGAACAGTAGAAGTCACAAAATGACAAAATGAAAGAGATTTCCAGCCCAAGACAGCCTAGAAGGCTAACAGGGAAGGTCTATCACACAGGTTCAGAGCAGAGCTCATTTCAGCCTTGGATGTGCCCTGCCACAGTCAGGACTGGAGCAAGGTTCAGGGTGCAGAATCATGGGTAGCAGCTGTGGTTCCCAGATTTCTCCCACAAATGCCAAAGACAGATTCAAAGGACAATGAGAAAGGTCTTTCATCCAGGTGAGTGTGATTTGTGATCCCACACCCCTCCCCAGTGCATGAGCAGCATTCAGTTTTGGAGTCCTTGGCCTAAAGGCCCTGGTGGAATTGAGCTGCTGATCTGAGTCTCAGTTCTTGAGTGGCTGTCCTGGGGTGAGGGGGAGTGCTGGCATGGTGGAGCTCATGGGGCAGTGGAGAGGGAATCCTACATGAAGATCCTGGGCAAAAAAGAGAGCTTGTGGTTGCTCACAGACCAGAGTACAAGCCAGGAGAGAATTAAACTCCTCTCCATTGATTGCACCACCGTAGAGAAACTTACAGCTCCCTAGAGTATACCCTCTACTTGACAAAGGACTCAAAAGTGAAGTAATGGACTGGGAAAATCCCCAAAAAAGGGAAAAAGTAAGACTATAAAGGTTACATTCTTGGTGAAAAGGTATTTACTTCCATCCTTTTGGATGAGGAAGAACAAAGCATACTATCAGAGGAAGACATAAAGGTCAAGGCTTCTATATATAAAACCTCCAAAAACAAATATGCAATGGTCTCATATCATAGAAGAGCTCAAAAAGGATTTTGAAAATTAAGTTAAGGGAGGTGGAGGAAACATTGGAAGGGGAATGTGATCAATGCAAGAAAATCATGAAAAGAGAGTCAACAGCTTGCTAAAGGACACCTAAAAAGTGCTGAAGAAAGTTACACCTTTAAAAAACAGACTAACTCAAATGACAAAAGAGGTCCAAAAAGTCAATGAGCCAAAGAATGCTTTAAAAAGCAGAACTGGTCAAATGGAAAATGAGATTCAAAAGTTTACTGAAGAAAATATTTCCTTAAAAATTAGAATGGAAAACATGGAAGCTAATGACTTTATGAGAAACTGAGAAATTATAAAAATAAAACCAAAAGAATGAAAAAATAGAAGACAATGTGAAATATCTCATTGGTAAAACAACTGACCTGGAAAACAGATCAAGGAGAAAAACTTTAAAAAATTAAGGAGTACCTGAAAACCCTGACCAAAAAAACAGCCTAGATATCATCTTCCAGAAATTATCAAGGAAAGCTGCCCTGTTACTTTAGACCCAGAGGATAAATTAGAAATGGAAAGAATTTATCAACCACTTCCTGAAAGAGAGCCCAAAAGGAAAACTTCCAGGAATATTGTAGCCAAATGCCAGAGTTTCCAGGCAAGGAGAAAATAATACAAGCAGCCAGAAATAAACAATTCAAGTATTGTAAAAATACAGGCAGGATAACACAGGATTTAGCAGCTTCTATACTAAGGGTCAAAAGGCTTAGAAAAATATGATATTCCAGAGGTCAAAGGAGATAGGATTAAAACCAAGAATCACCTATCCAGCAAAACTGATAATAGCACTTCGGAAAAAATGGAATTTCAATGAAATAGAGGACTTCCAAGCATTCTTGTTGAAAAGACCAGAACTAAATAAAAAATTTTACTTTCAAATATAAGAATCAAGAGAAACATGAAAAGATAAACAAGAAAGAGAAGCCTTAAGGAATCCATTAAAGTTGAGCTGTTTACATTCCTACATGGAAAGATGTTATTTGTAACTCATGAGACCTTTTTCAGTATTAGGATAGTTAGAGGGTATATATATATATAATATATGTAGTTGTGTATGTGTATGTATGTATGTGTATATTACATATGAGGTATATATATGTATATGTTTGTATGTGTGTATATATATATGTATGTATGTATGTATGTATATTACATAGACACAGGGCACAAGTGAGCTAAATATGAAGGAAGAATACCTAAAAACAATTTACTGCTGAATGGAATGTACTAGGAGTAAGAGAAAGGGAGAGGTAGAATGTAGCAAATCACCTCATGTAAAAGAGGAAAGAAAGAGTTTTTACAATGGAGGGGGAGAAGGGAGAGATGAAAGGAAATAATTGAGCCTTACTCTCATGGGATTTGGCTTAAGGAGGAATAACACTCAATTGAATATGGAAATCTATTTTACCCTGCTGGAAAGCAAGGGGGAAGGGGATAGGAGAAGGAAGATAATAGAAGAGACAGCAAACTAAGAAAAGGGATAATCAGAAGCAAACACTATTGTGGGAGGACAGGTCAAGGAGAGAATGGAATAAATAAAGGGCAGGATAGGACAGAGGGAAATGTGATTAGTCTTTTACACCATAAATATTATAGAAGTGCTTTGCATTGTTACACATGTATGACCTATATTGAATTAATTGTTTTCTCAATGAGGATGGGTGGGGAGGGAGGCAGAGAATATGGAACTCAAAGCTATAGGAATGAATGTTAAAAATTATTTTAGCATGCAACTGGAAATTAAACTATACAGACAATGAAGTATAGAAATCTATTTTGCTCTACAAGGAAATAGAGGGGAAGGAAGATGAAGAAAGGTGGGCAAAGAAGGGAGGACAGACTGGAGGAAGGGATGGATGTGGTGCATGCTGTCCCAGGGTGGGTGGGGAGACATGGGGAGAAAATTTTGAATTCAAATTCTTGTGGAATTGAACACTAAGCAATGAAAAATAAATTATAAATAAATAGATAGATAAACACAAAGGTGTTACGTGAAGGAAAGAACTATTACATTCAGTCTGAAACTTCAGTCAATTGGTGAGACAGAAATGGAATTCAGGATATATAATATACACACATAGGTATCTACAAGAAGATGGCAACTAAAACCCAGGGATCACAAAATGCCACCATAGAGAGAAAAGAGAAGACTTAACTTTGACATTTACTATGTAACTTAGTACTTAAACTTGGCCACATTACTGCCTACTTTTCCTAATCTCAGTGTTATTGTAATGTAAGGGAAAATTCAATATAAATGTGAATTATTCTTTATCATAAAGTTTTTTTTAAGGATTTAAAGAAGATTTTTTATCACAATCATTTTTCTCGCATGGAATTAAAAAGGGAAACCTCGAAAGGAATTTTAAACAATTATAATGACTCATGAAAATATTTGCAAAATGCTTTTGGAAACGTTGAAGGGAAGAACTACAAAAGCAATCTCCGTGTGAAGAATTGAATACGGATGTCATTGTTTGCTGTTCAGCCATTTAGTTGTGCTTGACTCTTTGTGCTGCTAGGTGCTTCTATCCTCTTACATCTTTCAGTCTGTCCAAGGTCATGCTCATTGTTTCCATGACATTATCCATCCCTCTCATCCTCTAATGTCCTCTTTCCTTTTCTCTTCACTCTTTCTCAACATCAGAGTCTTTTCCAAAGAGTCCTGTCTTCTCAATATATGGCCAAAATATTTAAAATTCAGCATTAGTGTTTGATCTTCCAGTGAATATCTTGAATTAAGTATTGAGTGATTTGATTCCCTTGCTGTCTAAGGGACTCTCAAAAATCTTCTCTGGCACCACAATTCAAAAGTGTCAATTCCGTAGCACTCAGCTTTCCTTAAGTTTTGATTATATGTACCTTTGTCAGCAAGGTGACATCTCTGCTTTTTAGGAGCTGTCCAGATTTGTCATACTTTTCCTTCGATGGAGAAGCGTCTTTTAATTTCATGGCTGCAGTTGCTGTCTGCAGTGATCTTTGAGCTGAAGAATATAAAATCAGACACTGCATCCATTTCTTCTCCCTCTATTTGCCAAGAAGTGATGGGACCAGTTCCCAAGATCTTAGCTTTTTTTTTATGTTAAGCTTCAAGCCAGCTTTTAAGCTCGCCTCTTTCTGCTTTCTAATCTTGGTTATGGTACACTACACATATAGCATTCCGTATTAATTCCCTGTTGAATTATTTTAATATCAATTCTTTATTAAAATCTTTTATTGGTGTCCTTTCTGTCATCAGCATCATTTCAATGTCTTTTTTTCTCAAATTAAATCTTCTGTTATGGTGAAGACAACCAATTAAATAGAAACTTAAATAAAAATTAAATTTAAAAAAGACCTAAATTAGTTTTCTTTTTCCTAAAAGTTTAAATTTTTTATATTTTCATTTATATTATTATAAATGCAAAAAATTTAAAAAAGAATTTAAACAACTATGTTGTAGTATGATTTTCATTTACATTGAGTTCTATGATTCCTCATTCTGAGGAACTGTCATCTCTGTTCACTCCTTTACTTCTCTCCTGGCTCTGCTCTTAACTCTGAATTTCTCCACTATACCCCAGAAACATTCTAAACCTGGGAAATCTCTCCATTAATGCAGCCTTCTCAGCCTTTTGGAATCTGGTGCGTTTTGCCTTTCAGGTAAGATGAACTCTCCCTTGATCTCTTCTGCCCCACTGTGGGAGGGCATTTGGACACCTGTGATTCATTTTTTAAAACTGGAAAATAACCATATCACATATATTTCACAGCTATGGCTAGGAGGGAAAAATCATATCCAAACAAAGGATCGACATGATTATAAAAGATAAACAACATGATTTAAATTTTGCGAAATTGAAAAGCTCTTGGACTAAAAAAACCCAAAATAAACCAAAGGCATCCCTGATAAGAGAAGTAATAAATTAAGAAACATATTTTTGCATACAATATCTCTGGTAAGGGACTAATGTCCAATTATATAGGCAACTAACAGATATGTAAGGCCAAAAATTATTCCCCAGTGCACAAGTGACCTTATAATATGAACTGTTTTCAAAACAATAGCAAAAATTTATAATTTTGTAAAAAACTATTCTAAATCATAAATTAGAGAAATGCAAATCAAAAAACCCCAGTAAATTGGCAAAGAAGAGGAAAAATTGTAATATCAATGTGGGAAAAGATGTGGAAAGATATACTAATACATTTGGGAAGGGTGGAGGGGTGTTGAATTTATCCATTCTTTCTGGAATGAAAGAAGGAAGGAAGAAAGGAAGGAAGGAAGGAAAGATGCTATATACACCAAAATATTTATAGTAGCACTTTTCATAGCAGCAAAGATCTGGAATCAAAATAAGTGCCCAACAACTGGGGAATGCCCAAACAAATCATGATCTGTAAATATAATGGAATATTATTGCACTAGAAGAAATAATAAATATATTGACTTTAGATAATCATGGGAAAACTCACATGGATTATGGTAAATGCAGGTGGAAAGAACAATAATGAAATAAATGAAAACTCAATGTTATGAAAAATTATAATGACCAATATTGGACCTAAAAAAGAGAGTTAAGAATGCATTTATATTTCCTCTTTATAGAGGCTGGCAGGGAGGGAATATAGGTGCGGAATGTTAAATACAATTTGAGGCTTAATTGATATGGTCAGTTTTTGGTGAATTGTCGCATTTCAGTCTTTATTATGATGGATGTTTCTCTTGGTGTGGAATAGGGAAAGGGTATATTGGAAAATGTAAATTATATAAAACCTTAGAACATACTATGAAAATTCTCTCTGAAGTAGTAGAGGTTACTAAATATGACAAATTTGGAATGCAAAAATGCAAATGCAATTGAAATTAAATCTGGATAAAGAGAAGCAACATATGCCAGTATTAAACACACATGTTTAATTTAAATACATTAGACACACTCATCTGGATTTTATAGAAGTAAAATATACTAATCATGAAGACAGGATATTCAGAGGCAACTAGAAGAGTATCATAGTCTCTCCCAAGAAAGAGAAATTCTGGAAATTCTAAAAATTCTCCAAATCATTAACCAGACAATAATATAATATATATATATATAATATATATAATATAAATATAAGGTATTTATTAATCAAATTGTCAGATCATCCCCAAAGCAAAGTCCTGTACATAAAATTCCAATGCATGCAATGGTGAAAATTCCAGAATTCCAAAAATATTGAATCTTCTCAGAAATACTTGAGAGAAAAGACTTTAGAATTCAAATTCAAATAACCTATGATTGATTTGTGAAAGGTTTTGAATCACTGAGGAACTTCAATTTGATTCTGGAAGTTTTAGGAATCCTCTGGAATTGGAGCTTCAACTATCTCAGGCAATGCATGCATCAACTGCATCTCTATGTAGATATCCTGCAAAAATATATGGCCAAGGCAACCAACATCATTGAAAGCATCATGCTAAAAAACACAGAAGCAAGCACACAATCTTCTTCCTCCATTAGTGACTGGTGAAAGTGTGAGAACATCAACTTCTACCTAGAACCTGTGTGAGCACGCCATCATGAAACTGGTATATGATATTGATGAACTTCTCCAGGCGAGTGGAGTTTGCCATGATCTTCTATCAGTCTTCACTGATAATACCAAAGACTTTGGTCAGATTGATGAACATTGTATATAGACCTCTGTTCTGCTGCTGTGATTTCTTCTGGAATTGTCAGGTGGCAAACACCCTATCAACCATTCCTCTGCCCTTTGTGAACCCACACTAACTCTCGGATAGATGACCATCTTACTGATGAAGGATCAACCTCTTTAGTAGGACTCTTACAAGAATCTTGCCAGCCATAATTAAGAGAGATATCTCACTGTGATTGTGACAAGACAATCTGTTTTTTTTTCCTTTATAGAGATGGACAATGGAGACATCCTTGAACATCTGGGGAATAACCAAATAACGTGGAAGATTTCAGTCCCAGTTTTTTGTATGAGCAGTGAACCTCCTGTCTTGTAAATTTCTGTTGGAAAAGAATAAGCACCAGCAACTTTGCCACATAAGAGGAGGCTAATGACATTCAAAACCTCTCCTTCAGTTGGAAAATTGGCCAAAGTGGGATTGACTTCAATCTGAGGAATACAGCAATGGGTTCAGCACTGGTTGATGACAATCTCTTGAGAACACTATGGAAGTGTTCAGCCCACCTCCTCAAGATCATGTCCTTGTCACTAATCAATGTAGCTCCATCAGGACTGAGAAGTTGAGATGCACCACAAGCCTTTGGTCCTTCAATAGCCTTCAGGGCATCAAAAAAACTCTTTAGATGGTTACTATCAGCATAAAACTGAATTTCATCTGCCTTCTTATTAAGCCAAGAATCCTGCCTACCTCTACGTTTTACTTGCACTTTGCTTTTGATGAAGTTAAATGGCTTCTTAGAGAGACTGAACTATACTGCTGGTAAACCTATTGAGATTTGTTTGTTTGTTTGTTTACCATCTTCAGAATTTCGCCCGTTGTTTTCATCAAACTGGTCTTGATGGTTGCAAGTGTTCTGGTCCAGATGAGCAAATGCACTGCCAAATACCAAAGCTGCCCACTTCTTTTCTGCTTCACTGTTGCTGTGTGTTGGCTCAGTTAGTAGCAAACAAGGAGAAGTGCTTTAATTTGCCTGGGAGTCATTTTGCTTGGAGGTACCCTTTTAGCTGAATGCAAATGTTTAGCTTTGAGAAGATACATCTATGATCAGTACTTCACTTTGTGCTACATGTTGCCTTTGTTACTTTCATATCCTGTCTGTCTCTTCTCCTTACAATAACATAGTCTATTAAATATCAATGTTTACCATAAGAGTGCATCCATGAAATTTTATTGTGTTTAGGTAAATGGAAGACAGTGTTGATGATGAGAAGTTTATTAAGGGCACAAGTCTTCAGAAGTGACCATTGCTATTGCTGTTTCTGACTCCATTTTTCCTAAGGACTCCTTGTCATGTCTGATAACTTGTGTCTACTCTGACACTAATGGTCACCCAGAATTACAAGCTTGTCCTCTTTTGGCACACTGATTATGGGGATCTCCAGGACTTCATAAAATTTTTCTTTGATCTCATTAGGGTTCATCATGGTGGGAGCAGACATAGTGAAGATGGTGGCACGGCACTTTCATACTACTGACAATTGCATTTTGATGAACTCATTGTTTATTCCTTTTGAGAGGCATAAAATGCTTGTTGACTATGTTAGGTTTGATTGTGAAATCTATGCCACCTTCACTGTACTCTTCATTGCAGCAACCAGTCCAGAAAATGTGTATATCCAGCTTCAACTTTGGTAAGCTGGCCTTCATTTAACAGCTTTGTTTCACTCAGGGATGTTATTTAGATGTGACACTTGTTGAATGCTTTCAAAACAAGAGCTATTTGTTTTTCAGGTCTACTACATTTCATGTTGTCCATAAGCTACACACATTCCATGTACAATAGTGAGTGAAATAATCACAAAACATTCCATACATTCAGAGGACAAAAGTACTCTACTCAGAGTGGAATCCCTGTCTACTATAATAACCAGCCTTGGGTTAGGGAAGGTGAAAAAGACAAATGGTAGGGCACTTTTTCTTGCCCTTTCCTCATGCCAGGAAGTGAGTAGTGTGATCCTTTAAAAAGGCTACTCAGATACCCAAACACTAGCTGCAGAATCCCATTTCTTCTCAGTCCAGTGAGAAGATGACCCAGTAACCTGGACTACCTCTCTGCAAGGTAGTAACTATAGCTCTCAGTATATCTGCCCACACTTAACACTTTGTCACATGCCATCACTACAGAACTTTGAAGTGAGCAAAAAATAATAAAATTATATCTTTTGACTCACACATAAATTGGATATAAGTGAGGCAGAGTTGTGAGAAGTATTTGGCCTCATTCTGTCTTCCAGAGTCATTGAAGTTTAGTGGCAAGACAAAAGTTAAGACAACTGGAAATTGCTTGGGATACAATGTGTAACTTGGGCATCTTCAATCCTTCACAGTGCCTGATTATACTTCCTTCATAGCCTCTTGGAAAAAAAAATTGTTCTTATCTGCCTATTTCATCAAATAAATTTTCACAAACTTGGTGTAGACCCCCCCTTATTCACTGATGCCACAAAAGACCCTAGGTTACCCTCAACCTGCTGATATGCTGAAACAGTTTACTGGTCTGTAGCCATTGCACATGCTAGGAGTCACGGGTGAGAACTATATAATAGCCAGACACCAAAGGTGAAAACAGATCTAAAAAAGGGCTCAGGTCTAGTCTTCCCTGAATACCTCAAATAGAACAGAGAGCAAAATCTATAATTAAATGACTTACAGAACCAAAACCACTTGAAATATGGAGATTCACACATATTAAAATAAGGAGCTAGAGCAAAATTTCTTATATTTCAGCTGAATTAAAAGTTAAGAATTTGGATTAACCCAATGAAAGATAACAATTTCCTGAACTCTTCTAATGAAGAATACTTTCTGGTACCTAACAGAAAGGTGATGGACTTAACATGCAGAATGAGAAAAATGTATTTTTGGACATGACCAAATTGAGAATTGTTTAACAGCTATCTGTATGTGATTTTTAAAAGATTTTTTCCATTTAATATTTTTAACAATAGGGGGTGGGTTGTGTGAGGATTGACAAAATTAATATATGGTAATGGAGAAGAAAATAAAATAAAAGTTATGTCACAAAGAAAAAAGTAAATAACCTATAATTATTCTTTAGCAATGAGATGTCAAAAAAATAAATAATAGGATATTTGAAAAAGTCAATGGGCTCATGATGAAGCTCAAAACAACATCCCACAAAACTATCTAGTTTATTTTCTTCCTTCCTTCCTTCCTTCCTTCCTTCCTTCCTTCCTTCTTTCCTGCCTTCCTTCCTTCCTCCCTTGCCACATGATCAGTGTGGAAATTTGTTTTGCATGAGTATTCAATTTTATAATGGGTTTTATTTTTCTTTCCATTCCAATAGTTAGGGCAAAGAGAAGGAAGAGGGACAAAATTTTGAACTGAATTAAATAAATAAAACTGAATTAAAAACCAAAAAATCCTCTTACAAAGTATAAAATTCACTTTGTTGAAAAAAATTCTATGAATTATAGTCAAAGGAGGATTTTGCAAATATATCATTAAAATCTTTCTATAAGCAAATGCAAGAATTATAGTAATGAGGAAATACTACAAGCTTTTCCACTTAATGTAGAGTCAGAATGGCCTCTCTTCTTGTGACTATTGAATATCAGTTCAGCAACACCAGCAACAGCAATGACAAGATAAAGAAATTAAAGGTTTAATCAGAGACAAAGTGGAGATAAAACTATCCTAATATTCAGATGACTTGGTTGTTTACTTAAAAAATCCCATGGAATAAACAGAGCAATGAATTGAGGTAATTGATAGCTTAAGCAAAATTTCAAACTGCAAAATAAGACTTGAAAAATTAACAGCAATTCAATATGATAACAAGGAATCCTAAGAGGTAAAAATAGAAAGAGAAATAGTATTTCAAATAGCTACAACAAGAATCAAGCCAGTAACATATTGAAAATATTTCTTTAGATTCAATAGCAAAATGTTCCTTAAAGAAAACAAACATAAATAACTGGAGAAATGTTCAGTACTCATGGCTGGATGATGGCTATATGATAAAAATGAAAAAAAAAAACAAAGTTAATTTGGTATTGTAATAATTTGCCAAAGAAACTACCAAAGGAATGCTATGCAGGATTTGATATTTATGCCAAAGGAAGGTTCAATAAATGGGAGAAGTGAGGTGGGATCTGTTCAGAAATGGCTGATATGAAAACAAATGCCATTAATTAAAATTTTTAATATATAAAAAATGACTAAATGAATGTATCTTGAAATCATTTTAGCTCAGTTAAATTCAGCAGGTAGTTATTAAGTGTGTGCTCTGTACAAAATACTGGGTAAATAAAACTTTATTGTAGGAGAGGATGGAAAAGGGAGATGAATGAATGACCATGAAGACAAAGGAAGACTTCTTGAGGGACATGACACCTGAGATCTGACTAAAAAATTAAAGATTCTAATGGTTAGAGATGAGCAAGAAGTATGTCAGGCACTGTTTGAGCACAGAGAAAAGCAATGAAATATACAGTTTGTTTCACAGTACATAAGGCTCTTTGGCTGAAAGGTAAATTAGTTTGAAACAAGCATTATAAGTTGGACCCAGATAGGAAAAGGCTTTAAATATCAAATGGGGAAATTTGTATTTTGTTTAAATTAGGATAGAATTGCCAGAATATTCTTGTTGTTTCTCAGTTAACAACAGTCTTCTTGGAGGTAAATTTTGTTTCCGATGCATGAACAAATATCTGGAGCCAAAGATCTACGTTAGCCAATGGCAAGGACCTAAGGTAGCACACAGAATCAGAAATTGTAGAACCTCAAACAGAATTATGGTGTCATTTATATAAGACTTCAGACAAGACACCTGACATTTTAAAAACCAGAGAATCTGATATAGAGTTGAGTACATGACATATATGGGATATTTTCTGGCTGTATATAGGCACAGATATGGGGCCATGTAAGAAGTTCAGTCCAGTTCTGGGGGACTCAGATCCTATATCCAAATTTCTCACCATCTTATATCCTTAGTGCCCCCATGTTTGGAGTATAAAAGACCTATAACAATTTCACATTCCACTATCATAGGACCCTGGAAGGTGGATGTCCCAATCAAATAATACTTTCCCATTGCTGCAGTTTTCAAATTCACAGGTTCTGCTCACCTAGTTCCTGTGATTCAGTCTCACTCTCTCAAGGTTGAAAAAAATTCCTATTGTGACTCCCCTCTGTATTCTCATCCCCAACCAGATAAACTCTGTTCCTCTCCATTCCCTTTCCTCCTCTGCCTCCCTTTTGGGCACTCTGCCTTCTAGATCCTCCACTATGTTGAAATCAAAACTCTTTTGATCTTAGATCCCCTCTTTTGAGATTTTCTATTTTATTGCACTGATGAAAAAATAGCTTTCTCTCCCGAAGACATGGTATCAACAGCCATCATCTGCAGGTTTGATCATATCTACTTTTATCAGTTACAAAACACTGGGCTAAGAAAAGGAGAAGGTATACTCTTCTGTCTTCACTGTCACTTCTAAATTCTTCTTTTGCAACCATCATTTAGCAACTTCTCTTTTTAAGGTTCACTTCATCTCTCTACATTATCTGTCCAGAGTTTCTTGTGTGAGCTGATTTCCAAGTCAATCCTCCTTCTCTCAGTTAATACTTGACTCACAGCCTTCTTCTTCCCTTCAACCCCTGCCTTCATATGTAGGGAATTAAACATGCACATTTAGACCCCCTCAAACCCTTTCAACTCAGTTTAAATTTTCTCAGCTTCATTGCATGCCCCATAGCTTAACTCCCCATCAGACCCTGCAAAGGAAGATCAAATACCTTAGATCTAATGATTATCTACATTTGTGTTACAGGCATAGTCATAAATTCTTATATGCTTTCTGACAATAACATTTTCTTCTCTCTCCCTGTGCATAACTCTTAGAGTTGCTTCCTTCTTCCTTATTCTTCAATTCCATAATTTCTTCTCTGGTCTTACTTTCTTTACTTCATCATATTGACCTTTTTATTAACAAATAAAAATCAACTTGCTTTCTAGCCCTTGATTTCAGTGTCCTATTTTTCATCAGTCATTCAAGTTCTGTCAATATTCAGTGTTAAATGGATTTACAACAGGTAACCTGTACTACAAGTAATCTTACTGCTAAAGGAATATTCTTTTTAAAAATTAAGTTCTATTTTCAGATCTTTATTTTTTCTGTCCTACATCTCTTCATTTCTTTTAAAGAGGAAGAAAACAAGGGCTCTTTTATGAACACATCTACTAAAGTAATGTAAATTTCTACATTGGTCATATCCAAAACATACATCTCCATCTGTGTGCTGAGTGAATCATGCATCTCTCAGGATGTGGGTAGCATGTTTCATCTTGAGTCATCTGGAAATCAAGATGGTAGATCTTGTGGTTGATTATTGTGCCTATCAATCTTTCAAATTTGTTTATCTTTACAATATTGTTATTATTTTATATATTGTTCTCGTGGTTCTGATCACTTCATTCTGCATATGTTCATACATGATAAGTCTTTTCAGATTTTTCTGAAATCATCCTCATCATTTCTTATAGCACAATAGCATTCTATCATATACACAGATATGTATATGTATATTGTGTATGTGTATACATATATATACACATATATTGATATGTTTATATGTGTATGTATATGTGCATTTATGTGTATATCTGTATTTATGTATGTGTCTATCTATCTATCTATTTATCTATTTTAGTCATTCTCAAATCCTTGATGAACACTATCTCAGTTTCTAATTATTTGCCAACACAAAAAGAATTAAAATAATTATTTTTGTTTCTATGACTCCTTTTCCTTTAATCTTTTTGGAGGTATGGATGTAATTGGATCACGACTGGGTAAAAGGATATTCATAGTTGAATAACTTTTGGAACATAGATCCAAATGGGTGAAATAAGTATTCAGTTCCACCAAAGGTCATATGGAAATTCTTAACTATCTATCCTATTTCCTTCAGCTGCTATTTTAAAGGTCCTATCCTCAAGTTTGCAAAACTACCTCTATCATCTTTTCTTTCAACAGACATCTTAACATCCATTTTTTACTAAGAAAATTGAAGTCACACATAGTATTATAGATCCAGAGCTGGAAGAAACAACACAGACCATTTAGTCTAACTCTCTAATTTTACAGATGAGTACATTGAAACCCAGGGAGGATAAGTGTTTGCCCAAGATGGTACAAGTAATTAAATGCCACAGACAGTATTTGAACTTAGGAAATCTGACTTCAGAGGCAGTGCTTTTTCTGCTGTGCCACACTGTCTCCTTCATTCCCCCTGCTCTATCACTCAAAATCTATTACATATTCATTTACTCTATATTTCTTTACTACATGTATTCTCCAACTAAGTGCCACCTTTTTTTCACTCTATTAAAAAAGATTCATAATTTTACAGGGAAAATAAAAGGAAGTTAGTGATATTAAAGTCATTTGTGTCAAATTTCATGTTCAAATGTTTGATGCCTAAGTTTGATGTTGTTAATATTTCTATCTATTAAATATATTATTACAAGTAATCAGAAAACAACCGATCCTGACCTTATGAATTGTATTCTACAAGATAAAAAATTAGGTGGTACTTTCATAGGTCAGAACAGCAGTATTATTTTTATTTACCAGTCTCTGAAGGTGGACCTTGGACACTATAATCAAGTCAACAAAAGAAAGACAAAACCTCCGACATTAGATTATCTTCTAAAGGCCAGGATAGACATGTATAAAACAGATTTTGCTGGATCAACTTTTTCATATTAAATATTTTTTAAAAATATGTACAAGTATACTTAGGTATAAGATAATATTATTCATTCTTTGTTTATAATATGCTTCAAAAGGCTTCTCCTTTGCATTTCTACCGCTTCTATTCTAGTCAGGGATGAATTAGTTCCAGTATGCCTTCAGTCAAATTCATTTATCACACTTTTGTCAGATAAATCTTTCCTGCAAATGTATCTTATTATGTCATTCTTGTGCACACTTTAAAAAACTTTTTATACAAACATTTCATTTTATAAACATCTCTTACTATGTCACTCTCAAACACAGTTTTCTTTTACTAGTTGACAAGTATATCTGCCATCTAATCCCAAACGCTGTAGACTGACTTTAAAGTACCTATGCTGTCTGATAGCATTCTATCCTTTTATTACATATTACTCTCCTTTGAATGTTCAGGATTTCAGCCGCTCTGGAAGTCTCATTATTCTATTAACACATCTCATGTTCATTGTCATTTGTAACTTTATCTACACATTTCCTTACATGTGAAATACCTTTCTCTTTACCATCTCTACCTGTCCAAATTTCTACCAGTTCTTTAAAATCAAAACCTATCACCTAGATGAAAATTCTGATTTTTCCCTGGGTGGACTTGATTTCTTTTTCCTTGAACATCTCATTCTGCTTTGTTTGGAGTCCTCTTATTTATCATACACTAATTTTTATTATAGTGTAGATTCTCTATGTACTAAATCAGATTGGTTGACTCTAATCTGGCAGATCCTGTTGACTTCTTTATATAACCTAAACACACCTTCCTATCTTACAAAATACACATTTGAATTTGTTTCTCTTTACTTTCTTATTAGATTTGTTAATAAATGACATGAGTTACAAACCTACTACATGGCAGATGTTGTTCTAGAGTTGCCATGGTTGAAAAAATTAATAAAATAGTAGCCAACTTTCTGGTCATATTTTCCCCCAACCTGCTTAGTTTAACCCTCAGATGAAATCAATATTGACAGGCACAATCTGTTATTTAAAGGTTTTCATCTTAGTACTACATCAGAGTTGGTTCTTTTCCAACATATCCCTTGAATAGCAAAGTTACTGAAGTAGTAATTCTATTTAATTATTTCCATAACTGGAAGCTGATAATTTTATACTAAGTTCAGAAACATAGGAAAATTTGGTTAATCATTGCTCTACACTAACTAGATTTGTGACATTGGAAATGTCTTTGAATTGAAAAGTGTTGCAAGGTCACTAGTTTTAGAATTGAAGCCCCTGTGTTCAAATACCAGACTTGTTATTTTTACCTATGTAACACTGAGCATGTGACAATATCTCAACATCTCAGTTTCCTCATCTACAAAATAAGGTAGTTGGCTATGTGTGTTAATCCTTCATTTCCAAAGAAGACCATGCCATCAGAGAAATGATGACATGACTTGCACTTGACTTTTGTTTTTTTAGTGAGGGAGGGCTGTGCAGGTCACCAGCCTCACTTCTCCTCCAGAGCCATCTGAATCCAGTGACCGGATATTCATCAGGATGACTAGAGATGACCCAGGATGAGGCACTTGAGGTTAAGTGACTTGCCCAAGGTCACACAGCGAGTAAATGTCAAGTGTCTGAGGTGAGATTTGAACTTAGGTCCTTCTGACTCCTGAACTGGTGGTCTAACTACTGCACTACCTAGCTGCCCCTCAGGTACTTGATTATATGGTCTTTAAAGTCCCTTATTAATATTATTTCATTATCAATGTCTAGGAAATTTTATGAACTTGTTAAATATTCAGTCATCTCTGTATATGAGTAGAAGTAAAGCTTTGGTTTATATAACTTTCAATATTTTATTACCTTTCACAGTCACATGCACACTCTGGCTTGTGGAGAGCTGAGGTTGAACCAGCACATTGCAAGTGTATTCACCCTCATCAACTTCTTTTTGTACATCTGAGAGTTTCAAAGTCCCGTTGTTCTCAAAAGCCACTTGACGGTGGTTAAAAGGAAGCAGGTTGGAATTCTTATACCATTTGATGGAGTAGTATGGATAACCAATCACACGGCAGTGAATGTATGTATCCCAGCCTGCAATTGCAGTGATGTTTTTCATTGGCCGAATACTTGCAGGCCCTAGAGAAACATAAAGAAACTCTTCAAAATAATTTAAGGGTACAAATAATGAGGAAAAACAGACATTCTTTCCTTGGTTTATAAATATAAATAAATTCAGTCTCTAGACTTTATTGCAATAATCTTTTAACCTTAGTTTTCTGCATTCTCTGTTAGGAAGATAATTGTGAATCCCAGCTTTAACATTTAAAAATTAATTATAGCAACATTAATCATGTTGTTCCCAACTGTTTATTTTTAAAATGCCAGAATATTTAAAATTATAAATGAAAAGCAAATTAATTTAACCAACAAAGCTAAACAGTTCTATACTGAGCAATACATTATATAGGAAAATCAGTATGACTTGTCAATTATTTAACACTGTATATAAAGTATTGTGTAGATGTATATTATGCCATGTAGGGCTATAGATGCAAGTTAAGATGCCATGTACATGAAGAATCACTATGAAAGTCAGAAACTAAAGATGAGGAAGAAAATAAGAAACATGGAGAGCAGAAATTTAAAAGTCAGAAAAAAAGATTAAAAATGAAGGCTTAAGGGGAAAGTTATAAAAATCTGACAAAAGAAATAAAAATGTAATTTGTAAAATGGACATATTCAATGCAATCCTGGAGTAGGAAGAAAAAGAGAAGAAATGAGAAGAGCAAAAGACAGTTCAATTTCATATTTCCAGACTTAGCTTATCATACAGAAGTCTTTTTTCCCTATTATAAGGAGGGGTGTGTGTGTGCGTGTGCATGTGTGTGTGTGTGTGTGCATATGCATTTGCAGGTATGCAGGTGTATGTGTGCATGCATGTGTGTCAGTGTGTGTGTGTGTGTGTGTGTGTGTGTGTGTGTGTGTGTGTGTTTTGAGGAGCTGATTTGACAAGCACCTCTTACGTTTATTCGAGCCTGGTATAGGACGACTCCTGCAGAGTTGTTGGCAGTGCAGCGATAGACTCCACCATCCCGAACCTGAGTGTTAGAAATATTCAGGTAGCTGACCACATTGCCCTCAGAAGTGATAATCTGGCTGACACGATGACTGCCACCCTTAAGTATTGGGTCATCATCTAGAGTCCATGTAATTGTGGGCAGTGGGGTCCCTTTCACATTGCACATAAGGGAGACAGGTTCTCCTGGACTCACCACTTTCTCACTAAAAGCAGAAATAATTTTGGGAGTTCCATCTGTAGGGAGAAAAAGAATTATGGAAGGAAGGAGCAACATTTAAAATTTTAAAGACATTTTGTATTAATAAAGGATAGTTTCAAAGCAATGAAACTATGTTCATATGTTATAAGAAGTTCCATTGCTTACTATAAGATACCTTCTATTTTCATATAGTAGGCTGAGCTCTATCAACACATGGTGTACAAAATATAATACATAATAGAGTACATGTCATCCTAATGGGAAATTATTATATCTTACTAATAGGTTACTATGGCAACTGCTTTCTTAAAAAATGATAATCTTAAATTGATAATCTTAAAGATTGACCAATTATAAATCATTTGTCAATTGTATCTCACATAGTCACAATTTCACAGAAACCACAGATTTCATCAGATTAAGCTGGGAAGTAAAGAATAGTTTCTCAGTCATGTGAATGCCAATTTTGTGATTATGCTTCCACAAATGAGATGTGAAAAGTCTCAATAAACTGGTTTTATGTATTCTGGATTTAACAGATTAGTGAAGAATTGATTAGGCTACAAAATCTAAAATTTTGGGGACATATTGAGTTATTAAATATCTTCATAAAAGTGACTAGATATCATACCTATTACTTCTACCAAGTGCTTCTTTCTGCCTTGATGCATAATTCTAATCATATTCCCAACTTCAGTAGAAAGTAGAGTAAATATATTGCCTGTGCTAGGTGAAAAGAAGACTTCGAACTAAATATTATAATATTAATATAACACGAATTAATAATATTATAGAATATGGCTTTACTTGAGTTTGATTTTTGCATTATCAGATCATCAGATTGTATTTTACCATAGTCTGAAAAGCTGGTAAACTGACCTTCAAGCATCACTTGAACATAGTCTTGAGCAGACATTTTGTCCTTTCGAACAAAGCACTGGTATGCGCCACCATCACTTTTAACCATGTGATCCATTATAAGTTTTTCGTGGTTGATCCCTGTTATCCGCACATTCTTCCCAGGTTTGAGGATTTCCCCATTCCGGTACCAGGAGAGCTCCTGATCGTCAGTTCCAGTAACACTACATGACAATGAAACCTGGCTACCCACGCTACTCTTCACTTTCCTTGGGCTAATTGTGGCTTTTAGTGGCTCTAAAGATTTTGACAAAGAAAGGAAGACAAGGGAAGAGAAGAAGCATTCAAATAATCATTATGTCAACAGATTTCCTGGTAATTACATCCATTCACCATTCAGAGGAACATCAAAAGCTTTGATTAACAGATTCAAATAATCTTACTATCAGTACCTTTTAATGAACTGTTGTATATATAAAAGAGTCTTCTTAATCTTCATTCTCTCTCTCTACACAGATGGGTTATATTTAAGATGGGTCATGGATTAATTTATTTCTAACTAACAGTCAAGAAGATACTGCTAAGCCACTGCCAATAAAAATGTACTCTGAGCCAATTTTTCAATGATGCTGATGGATTTGGACTGGGTCATCCACAAACTCTCAAATCAACAAACAGGTAGCTGTTTTGTTTTGTTTTCCCACTGAGACCAATGGCATACAACTGTATGCAAAAGAAATTTCCAAGATCAGAAATACAGATTGTAGCCATAGCACACCTTTTTTTCTTAATCCAAAACTATCTGTCCTGGACATGGATAGACTACAACCTAGTTCTCCTTAGCACGAAGCATGCTCTAATTTACCAAGTCAAGATATTTACCTAATGCGCTTCTAGAAAGTTTGAAATAATTTAAAGGTATTATTGCAAGACATCAAAGTAAATTTTTAATAAATCTTAATGGTTTAGGAGATATTTTACTAGGTTATAAGCAAAGAAAAGGGACTTTTGAACATACTATCTTGGAATACTTGCTATGCCTTTTGACATCAAAATTTGGCATTCCAGGATATTAAGAATTTCAAGAAAAAATATTTGAAATGAACAGTTCTACAGAAAGTAGTTCCGTTCTTAGTTTATGTAAGAGGTAACATGGTCAGTTTTCTTCATAGCATCATCAAACAATTAAAATTAATAACTGATTTGATTTTTAAAATGACATGCCCAGAAAAATAAATCCTTCTACTTCTTCAGTTCATTAAGAGATTTACAATGTGAATTAAATGAAGATTAACCCAAGCCTACAGTCTGAACTACAGTCAAAAATGAGGTCTGCAAAATAAGATGGGTTCAAAAGATACAGCTGTCTATAAATGAAAAATACTAATTTAGATATGGAAGAACAACCTTGATTCAGTGGCAAATGCTATCAATTGTGCATTAGTAGGAGAGCCAGTATCAGCCAAAGAAATTTGGAGATCAAATGTACAGTGTAACAATATTCAGCTTCAGTCATTATGAAAATGACTCAAGTTTGTGTGATTTACTTGTTATTCTTTTTCTAAGGGAGAAACAAGTTTACTAAAGCAAAATGTATATTCCTTTTGATGTACTTGACTCATGAGTTGAATGTTAGGGTGAATTAAATATAGTGGCTTGAGCTTTTAGAAGAAAAGGTCCTTTATAAATAAAATATTGTAAGAAATTGTTTTGGATAGGGAAAAATAATAAGCCTAGAGTATTTACTCTTGTTCTTATGTTAAAGCTCTTTGACCTCTCTCATAGAGACAGAATTTTATCAACCTCAAATTCATCATTTTTAAAATATGGATCGTAATATAACCTATTTCAGAGAGTTATTGGATCAACTAAGACAAGATGTATAAAATACTGTGCAAACCTTGAAGTACTATATAAATATTAGCTATTACTATGGCCATGAAAACATATGGGAACAAGACCATGTCATAGTGTTCCATTTGCTTTCTGATATAAATGGTCAAGAACTAGACAGAGATTGGTAATACCCACTTAGATAAAGATTTGTATACAATCCAGAGAAAATTGTAGAAAAATGATGAACTTGCCAAGGAAACCAAATCCCAATGAAAATTCTCAAGAATATTTAGAATATTTCCAGGCAGTTTATTCATGAAAACACCATATAAACTTGTATGTCAACTTCAGTTCTTGCAGAGAAAAGGGATAATGTGAATAAAACATGTGAGAATATTTTAATATTAAGAAATTTTCATGATTAGAAGGTTTGTAAATAGGAACTCTTCTGAGGAGATCCTTAATGACAGCTTACTTTCTAAAAAATGAAAAACCTTACTTTATAACAGTAACAAGCTTTAATCATATTACTCATAGCCCTTTTTATGAGAAGTATCATTGTGAATTTAATAAAATTATTATTGGCTGCCACTTTAAGCACCAAACTCTATTTTCAATTTTAATAGAGAGATTGGCCATAGGAACTCAAGAACACACTTCAAAATATAGTGTGATAATTTTTACTCAGACCTTCCAAAGCTACTTTTATTTTATCCACAAGGCCTTTGTACACATATAAAAATTGCCCCATATGCTGACCTGGACTTATTTTAAAATTCAGGATAGCATATCATAATTGATTTGTATGTTTAAATTGCATTTTCACCGAGTCATTTTTCCCTGGAAGAGGAGAACACTTCCATATTAAATAGTTCACCTACTTTTAACAGTCTGTTTTTCTTAAGGTAAATATCACTGATACAGACACAAACTGGAGTCCTACTTACGTTTTACATAAAGGTGACCGATCACCTTTGCAGTTCCATATCTGTTTGATACTTCACATACGTAGCTGCCAGAGTCTGAAGGACGAGAGTTCTCAATCAGCAATCCTGTCACTGTCTTCTGAAACCTTCCTACAACCTCTAGGGGCATGTTGTCCTTCAGCCAATGGTAATTTGGCTCTGGGTGCCCAAATGCTTTACAGGGTAGCTCCACACGCTGCCCCGCCATGGCTTTTCGATGGTCAAACCCATCAAGAATAGATGGAGCTGAGTTTGCTGGATCTGTAAAGTGAATAATAGTTTTCAGATTTAGCAAATAAGAGAATGACATTTTTCCAACCTATGTAAGAAAAACATACTCTTCTTCAAATAGTATTGGAAGGTATTCCTATGTTACAAGACATAAGACCCACAATATTATTGGGTGGCTCAGAAGCTGACATCAGCATTTTCCATATTGACTTACTTTTGCAATACTTCTGATTTAGACTGAATAGTTTGCTATGTCAAGTTAAATTTCATGTTCTACAAAATGCTTTTTTTGGCTAAGAAATACAACATGCTATGTTAGTGTGTAAGTTCTATTTTGTGATCAATATCTTTTAAAGTTGTCCCAAATGACTGCTATTTCTAATGGCATGAACTCTGGCTTGTGAAGCAAGATTTTTAATAGATTTTTTTTCTCTTGAATGTAAAAAATAAACTGAAATAACTCTTTCTTTGCCTAAAATTTAACTAATTTAAGGAACTAATTCATAAATACAGGGAATTCAGAAAAGTTTTGGCTTGTAAGAAAAGTACCATATGAAGATATGAAGATCTTTTTTACTGCTTAGAACCAAACAAAATCAAAGGATGATATATTAATTCTCCTATCAAATGCAAGACATTTTGAAAGATATCTACATAATGTTCTGATTACTATCAATTGCCAGATGCAGTCAACAATGCAATGCACTATCTAGGTCTAGACCCTAGAGATACAAAGCTAGGGAACATAGTACCTATCTTTACTATAAAACAAAATACAACATTGTTAAATGAATAAGAACAAAATAAAGCACTGTGAATTTTGATGTGATAGGGTGATGGTTGGAGCATTCCACATGTAATAAAATGGCATGAATGAAGGCACAAAGGCAAGAGAAAACTCATGATACATTCAAAGAACAGTGAAGAATTTCAGTTGGTTGGAACATAGAGTTTCTGAGGAGAAATAGTATGAGGCAGGAGAGAGGAACCTATGGCCTCAAGATCATATGTGGCCCTTTAGATCCTCAAATATGGCCCTTTGACTGAATGCAAATGTAGCAGAACAAAACCCCTTGACAAAAGGATACTATGAGGGGTTAGAGGAAAGGTAGATTTGATCTAAAATGTTGAAAGACTTGTCTCAAAAAGAATTTATGAAGACAGATTGGGAAGCTGATGTTTCCAAAATATTTATTTAAAGCATTTACTGAAGAGCGAAGAAGACGCTGAACTGGTTTAAGATGTTTGATACTATGACTATTATGGCTACTATCACTATTACTAGACAATAAAAGCTAACATTTATATAGCACCTGCTACGTACCAAACACTGTGCCAATTGCTTTACAATTATTTTAATCATTATTTGATTCTCACAATAACACTGTGAAGGAGGTACTTGCACTATCCCAATTTTATAGATAAGAAAATTGAGACAAATAGAACTTTAAGTGACTTATCCAAGGTCACACAGCAAGTAAGTATCTGAGGCAGGATTTGAACTCAGATCTTTTTAACTCCAAGTGGACTCTATTTACTGTGACACTTACTGGACTAATTTCACAATGTTTTCAAGTTTCAACTATCAATACTTAGAATTAACAAGTTGCCCCTTTCCAACACGTGGTTAACTCTTCCTAAACAACAAAGCCAGGGTAAAAAAAAAGCACTTACTGTACTAGTGGAACTACTTCTGTATCTAATAGTGCTTATTAACAAATAGAAGGTATATCTGCTCAAACATAAAGGATTGTACTACTTCTAACAAGGTTAACTCTGAAATTCCAAAACCAAGTCTGAATATTATCAATAGAAATTAGCCAGAGGGATAGCCTCTTTCTAGAGTGCTATCCTAGTATACATAGCTGTGAAATAAATAATAACATTCACCATATGCATTTAAAATTTAGCTATGGAATAAAACATGCCCATATAAAAATTTCTAAGCCTGGCCTATTTAAGAAATAATCAGAGGCAAATGTTCCAATTTTATTTTAAGGTTCTTCTGCTCATGTATTAATGTTCCAGATAGATTGAATTGCTCATTTCCCCTCAATCTTTTCATATTTTCTATCAGCTTCATGTGTTTGTTCACACTATCATCTTCAATGTGCTTCTTTTTCATCCTTGTCAATTGACATGTTTATCTTCCTTTAAAGCATAGTTGCAGGTGTTATATCTTCCATAAAGTCATTCTTGATTTTCTTATTTAAAAGTGATTTCTCCCTCCTTAAAGTTTCCCAAAACCATCTGGAGTATTTTTGTCTTTCATTAAATCATAGAATTTCTCTCTTGGTAGAGACATTAGAGCCTCTCTATTTCAATCCAAAATTGAACAGTTTCCTCTTTAACATGATAAGAATGGATCGTTCCAGTGTCTTTGAAGATTTCCATTTAGAGATTACATACTAAAATTTTTACAGGAATTTTCTCTTAGAAAGGTCTTATGGCTAGGATGTCTAGGGAACTACTGCAAATTCATCAGAAAAAGAGACATTTCTCCATTGATCAATGTCCAAAGAACATGAACAGATGATTTTCAGAGGAAGAAATACAAGTTATCAGGAGCCAGATTTTTAAAAATGCCCTAAATCACTAATGATTAGAGAATTGTACATTAAAACCACTCTAATACTCATAAAACTGGTAAAAGGGACCAAAAATTATAAATGCTGGACATGATAAGGGTGAAAGTTACATTAATGTAGCACATGAAAGCTGTGAATTGGTCTCGCCATTGTGGAAGATAATTTGGAATTAGGACTAAAAAGTTATTAAAATGTATATTCTTTGAATCTAATTGCATACCACTATGAGGCATATACCCTAGAGATATGGAAGAAGGAAAGAAGCTAAATGTATACCAAACTATTTAGAGCAATTCTTTTTGTGGTATCAAAGAATTAGATACAGGGCAGAGTGTCCATCATTTGACAAGTGGCTATGTTGCATAATGTGAAGGAATACTACTGAGCTGTAAGAAATGATAAAGGAGATGCTTTCAGAAACACTTAGGTAGACTTTCATGAACTGATGCACAGTGAAGGTTACAGAGGCAGGAGAACAAGTTATATAAAAATAACATTGTAAAAAGCAAACAACTTTGAAAGACTTAAGAACTCTGATTAATGCAATTGTTTTTCTTGGCTATACATATTTGCTACAATGTCTTTGCTTTCTTTTTTAATTTGGCTTGAGTGAAGTAGAAAGAAGAAAAGATATATTTGGTAAACTGAAAAAATAAAATTTAATTTAATAAAAAGAATGAACCCATTTACAATGTAGCCCATTTCAATTTTTAGATAGCTCTAATCGTTAGGGAGCCTTTCAATACCCTAAACTTGTTTCCTTGCAACTACCAAAGGCAACTGATGCAAAATGGATAGAGTTCTAAACCTAGACTTCAAACCTGGCCTCAGACCTAGCTATGAGATCCTGAAAAAGTCACTTGACCTCGATTTGCCTCAGTTTCATCAGTTATAGAGTGGAGATAATAGCATCTATCTCTCAGGGTTGTTATGAGAATCAAATGAGATCATAGTTACAAAAAGTACTTAACATAGTATAACATAGTTCCTGTAAAATAGAGCACTGGACATGGATAAAATGGTTATCCTCATTCTCCTTCCTCACCACACATTTCACCTGGTTCAGTTTTCTGGGCCAAGTAGAGCAAGTTGAATCATTAATACAAAAGTCTTTTGAATATTTGAAGGCAGATATCATATGTCCTTCATTTTCCTGGCTAAATATCCCCAGTTCCTTTATTTGATACTTACATGACCTAAACTCAAAGAACATTCTGCATACTGTTTATCTTCTGTATACTCTTCAGTTTATCAATATACTTTGTATGTGGCACAGAAATAAATACAATAATGCAAATATGTTATCATTAACACAAACTAGAATAGCATTCTCTACTTACTATACTAAAACTGCCTCCCTAGTCTTGAACACTGTTCTTTTCTTACTGCAACCTAATATTGAATTAATTTTTTTGGTTTTCATATCTCCCTGTTGGCTCATGCTGAACTTGAAATCTATCCCAAAGTAAAGTTTTATTCATACGTATTGCTGTCTAGCCTATCTCTCACCAGTCTTGCTCTTGTAAAATTCTTTTTTTATCCTAAGTATAAGAAAAGAATAAGACTGAATTCTATCTAGAAGAAACTTTGACAATTAAAGCCAATATGAAAGCACATTATCATGAAGTCATAAGTATTCTTATGAGAAAAATGGAGAATCTAAATATAAACATGGCAGTATGAGAATGTAAACACGGGAGCAGCAAAATGTTATAACATTCTTTATATTTTTCTTTCTCTTGCATTGACCGTTCCTTGTCATAAACCTATTCCATATAAAACTGGAGAGATGTTCAGAGTAAGATGATGTTATTTCCTGTTGTTTAAACAAGTAATATCTCCTGTATTACATGACTTTTACTCAATTTGATGATGATGAGTTTATAATTTTTGAGTTCAAAAGAGATATTCTCTCTAATTGCTACAGGAGGATCAGGATGTGAATTAATGATAATTGTCTCAGTTGCCTTTGAGCCAGATCAAGTTCTGGTAATCTTTTGCTCTCACTAAATCCTAATAAGGCATCTGCCTCTTTTAGCCCCTGTCAGACTCTGATAACATTTATGTCAAGCTATTGATTTTTGACTAACTGGGAAACAATGGCACCAAGCTCATTGCCCTATGAAAAGGGAATTTAGAGTAAGAGTTAAAGATTTTCCTAAAGTCTGAATAGCGGTTTCACCCTTTTGGGTTTAAGGAAAATTCAAACTATTCTAAAGAGTGGGACTAGGTTGTCAGCAGTGTTTGTTTGTATTTAGTGTTCTAAAGAGAATTGTTTTTCCTGTGAGAAATAGGGCAAAAAGAGTGAGATTTTTAAAGGTTCTAGTTTCCAATTTAATCTTTTAATATGAATTTCCAAATCATGATGTGTTTTAACACCTTTCTACAGAGTTCACATTTTTTAAAAAATCTACTTTGAAAATATCACATTTTCACATTTCCTCCTTGAAGATGCATAATAAAAAGTCAACTTTAATTTCAATAGTGTGATATTTGATAGGTTTCTTTGGAGTCTGACTTTCTCATGGTCTATACATATCTTCACATATTACCTTTGATGAGTTAGAATTTAGTGAATAAAATCTTCATTCCATCTTCATTTTATACAAACTGAATAACTAAAATTATTCCTTTATTAAAGTAAAAGTGGAAATAATATTTTTGCTTACTGGATTCAAATTCTTCATATACATCCATTTGAACTTCAGAATTTTTATGTAGTTCCGGATTTTTTATACAAATACTTAAAAGCCCTTTATTTACTTAGAGTTTCATTTTCTCCTGATATAATGAGTTTTGCTAAGTAAATTATTTTTGGATGTAAGCCTCTGTCTTTTGTCTTCTAGGATATTGTATCCCAAGTTCCTGATGCTGTAGGTGGTACAAGCTAAATCTTGTGTTTTGCCAACTCCATGGTACTTGAAGTTTTTC
This sequence comes from Potorous gilbertii, assembly GCA_028658325.1. NCBI lineage: Eukaryota > Metazoa > Chordata > Mammalia > Diprotodontia > Potoroidae > Potorous > Potorous gilbertii. Next base: position 343,644,220 of record CM053771.1, on the reverse strand, counting down.
TTTCTGTCTACTTGTAGTGTGCTGTCTGATCATTTTCTTTTGCCCTCTTCCTACCTTTCCAGTCTTCTCACACTTTTTTCCTCTCCATGTACATTATAATCTATTGGCATTGGCCTCCTGGCTGTTCTTCCCACAGAATAATCCATCCCCTAACTAAGCATGGTAACTGACTCGCCCCCATACTTGGATCTCCCTTCTCATCTCTCCCTCTAGCTTCCCTCAAGTTTCAGCTAAAATCATATTTTCTTCAAAAAGTATTTCTCATCCTCCTTAATCTTAGAGTTTCATTGAGACTCAAGCTCTCCCCACCCAATTTATTCTGTATTTTGAATATAGCTCTGAATTTTGACTATAAAATCCCTGAGAGTTTTAACGGAGACAGTTTCTTTCAGGAGGTAATCAGTGGGCTTTTTGTTTCAGCTTTGCCCTCTGATTCTAAGAGATTTGGAAAATTTGGGGTTTTTTTCTAATAATTCTTGCTGTATAGGCTCTTTTGAGGGGGGAGTCATGCTTTTCAGATAGTTCAATAATTTCCCTATTTTTATTTCTTAGAGTCATTTTTGCTATGAAATATCTTACATTTTTTCAGTCTTTTGATTTTGCATTAATATTTCTTGCTGTTCTGTAGGGTCATTGACTTCTGGTTCATTTTAATTTCAGGGAATTTGTTGTTTGGGCCAGGCTTTGTACCTCTTATGTTAGAGGCACAAAATATTAATTTTCTCCAGTTTTTACTTTCATTTCTTTTTCATTCTCCCGTTGAGTCCTATCATTTCATTTATAAAAACAATTTTAAGTAATAAAAACCCTTTTATTTCATCTTTTCCAGGAATTCTAGCTATATTTCTCCAAGTTGTGGTGATGTTTTACTTGTAGATATTTTGGAGTCTTTCTCTTCTAGATTTTTGTCTTGAGCATCTTTGACACCACAATTTTATTTTTAGTGGTTGAATGACCATACAGGTAGTTCCTGTTTTTAACCTAAACTGATGAGAATAACGATGAAGTAGTATAATTATGAAATTAGTGACAAAAGGTAGAAGGAAGTAGCAACTAGTACATGCAAGAAACAGTAAATAGGTCAACTGGATTGAAATGCTTTTGAAGAGAAGCAAATATAAGAATTTGAAAAGGCCAGATTGATGCCAGTTTGTCAGTTTTTGAATATGCTTTAGTAATTGTCTATATATTCTCAGGATTGAATGTGGTCTTCCTAGTTAGAAAAGCTATTTTTAGTTGCAAATAATTCTTAAATCATGGTTTTTTTCCCTTTGATTTATTACATATTTTGTCAAGTGACAGAGGGACACATTATACATATCATTTGTTCCTGGCTACACTGGCCTTCAGAAACTAAACTTCCATCCTATGATTAGATGACTTCAGAAGCCTTTAGTCAATAGTCATCAAAAACATTTACTTATCTTAGACAAAAGAAAATATTGAAGAGGAAGAACAACATATGATTCCACCTTGGATTAATCATGGCATTTAGAACAGATATGTCCAGTACTTATTATGAAATCTAAAGGATACTTACAAGTTAAGTATTTTAGAATGTGAAAGATGTCATAATTTGAGAATATGAATATAGAAATTGCAAAATGTTATAATATTCTTGGCATTTTCCCACTATTGTTTAATTCACACCTTGCCCCACAACTGCAGCATAGGGCTTGTACTAGACTGAGAGTCAGTTAATTTCTTATAACAGATAGTTCAATAGTATTTAGAGCCTTTATTGAGCACAATTCAGTGGAATAGTTGGAAGAGTGATCCAAGGAAAAGAGAAACCATATGTGGGGAGAAGAGTTCAAGTTTTACTCATCAAAAACTTGACAAATATAGAGAAGAGGGAGGATTTTCTGGGGGAATTGATCTTAAAGTAATCAGCAGCAGACTGGAGAGAATTTACCCAAGGGGGGGCACGGTGTAAAGGGGGCTTTTTATACTAGCAAGGTAGGTGAGGCTGTGGACATAAATGAAGACCCATAGTGGGAACTAAAGAAAGCCAATGAATTCTTTTTTTCCTACTCATGACTCTGTAATGGTGTTTTGCTTGACTGCTTCTTTGAAGGGGATGGGGAATGGACTCAAGGATTCCAGAGATAAGTTTCTAGGGGTTTTTTCTATGTTTATCTTAAAGTACCTCTTTAAAGCTATGTAACATAGAATTACAGTGCTTCTCAGAGTGATCTGATCATTTCCTCTGGTTTAAACAAGAAAAATCTCTTGACTCATGTCATTTTTACTCAGTCTGATTTGTGATGATGATTTCTATTGCTGTTAAATTAGAGTATGTCCAATTATTCTTACCAGTCAATATCTCTTTGAGACATACTATAGGCATATAGTGTTAGATATACCTGACAGCTTTGTGTCATCTACAAATGTGATTTACATCATCTATGTTATTGTACAAAGCACTGATAAAAGTGTTAAATAGAACACAGGGCCAAGTACAGATCCCCGTAGTATTCCATGAATATTCTGATTATTCAATCATTTTTTGAATCTAACTGAATAATAAATGCTATTATTATTGCTAGTATTATTGTATTATTATACAAAGTCTCATCTTATGATCCACAAAATAGCATAGTTACTTTCTCCAATTATAATTTTTTATTCAAATATTTTTATTCATAAAACAAAAGCTGAATGAGACCTTAGAGACCATTGAGTCCCTCTACCTCATTTTACAGATGAGACACAGAGAGATTAAATTATCATCTAGGTTCACAAGTTAGTAAATGCCTGACTAGGCTTCAAATGTAGATTGTCCAATCTCCAAGGCCAGCACTCTAGCCACTATATCATCTAGCTCTTAGCTTTCACTTTTCCTTGCCAGACTCAGTTTATTCTGAACTTTAGTACCTCTGACACCATTTGTTCAGGGCACGCCATGATTTGGTATGAATCTTGTATAACCAGTCTTTGTTTAAAAGAAAAAGAATCTAACTTGGTCAGTGAATTACTTGTGGTTCAATTGATAGTTTACTTGGTCAGTGTGTATGTAGATCACAACAGTTACATAATTTGGAAGATTTCCTTCAGTTGTTGCTGAAGGAAATGGCCCAGAAATAATGTGTCAATCTGATAACAAACCTCTCTGAATATAGCAGGGATAACAAGATCTGTGGTCAGACTCATACTTGAAATCTATATAGTTTGTTAGGATTTGCCAAAGTTGGTTCTCTGCTGGCTAACCCTAAAAAAATCTGGTAGTCAACTACCATACTAAACTGAGGTATCAGTTTAATATGAAAAAGATACTTCTGTATTCAAATTAATCTCTAATATTTCTATATTTATGGATAGTCATCATTGTGGCAAGATGCCAACAGTGGTCACAAGTTCTGACCCTATGTCTCCAATTTTTTTTTTGGTAGTAACAAATTAGAAAGTTAAATGTAGGGATAAAGAGTCTTTTATGCGACCTTAATAAAACTAAAAAAATATTGTTTAAATGCAGTGAGAAGAACAAGGAGATAACATACTGCTTCAATTCTAGGGCAGGAAATGTATGTACTAATGGAATTAAGTCACTTTAAGCTCAGAAAACAAAAGCTGAAAAAGACCTTTAAGCTCAGAAGAAGGGTTTTGACAGGTCTACACAAAAACCTAAGACGTCTTTTTGCTCACTACCATGTAGAATTACGCGGCTAACTCACAAAAGAGCAGAAGACCTGTTAATCCTGGTTATTTCTGTTTAAGAATTGTAATATTTTCCTGAGGAAGAAGAAATAAATGATAATGGAAGTTGGAGTCAGTGGCAATGAATAGCAATAAGTTCTTAGACTGAGGGCAGAAATTCCTGATGTTCCCAAGAGTTATGGGAGCCAGAATGGAGATGATTAAATAAATAACCTTAAGTGCTTTAAGGGTAAAGAAGGATAAGGGCTATCAAAAGGTTATTAGATTTAGAACCTTTGAAGATCATTTCAGTTGAACATAGGGTGCAAGCCAGATGGCAGAGGATTTAGAATCAAGAGGAAGGAGAGGAAGTAAAATCAATGTTTGTAAGTACTTTTCTTTTTTCCTTTTTTTTTTTATCAGAGATCACTTTATTTTGTCAAGTAGAGAAGCATGATTTTCAAAGAGAATAGTTTGGAACAAAATTATATCTACAAAACATCATGGAGTATAATGGCAAAAACTTAGGACCAATGTGTTACATTACAAAACAGTGAAAATCAGTAAAGGAGAAAGTGAATGTACATGAATTTTGGTGTAGGACCCTAATGATAATTAGTTAAAAATGATATTGTACATGAAAGATTTAAGACGGGTGGATTGAAAGAAGGTAATATACCAAAAATTTTGTAGTGGAGAATGGAGAGTGTCTAACTATTTTTATTAGGTCAAGTACATTGTAACAGATTTCCTTAATTAATTCTGAAGACATTGGAAATCTAAGTATCTTGGTTAAACATTTATTCACAATGAAATAAAGAAAAATAAATTGATTGTTTATTTTCAGTCTACTTTTTAAAAATTTAATTAACTTATTTATTGCTTTTCATATTTAAAATATCTTCATACATTAGTAGTACATTTATATAAATTTATATGATAGATTTTAGAAATGTGTCATTGATTATTTACAGAAACTGTTAAATATTTATATTATAGATAGCTTCCTCAAGGCATTTAGCTATGAAAGTGAAAAGAGATATGGGGCTCTATCTAGGGAGATGGCAGGATCAAATAAGTTTTTGTTTTCTTTAAAAATGAGAGAATCACTAACATGTTTGTAGGCAGCAGGAATAGACCCAATTTATAGAGACTGGAAATAAGAGAGAGACAGAAGATGACCATGAGGAGAATCTACTAGAGAAGATAGAAGGTGAGAGTTCCAAAGGTGAATGTTGAGGTATTGGTCTTAGCAAGGAGAAGGGCTCCCTCTTGATGAGACTGGGGTGAATCTCATCAGACATCACCTGTATATACTGATTGTGGCCCTAGGCAGATAATTTCATCTTTCCAGACTTGTTTCCTTTTCTATAAAATGAAGAATTTAAGCTAGTTAGTTTCTAAGTTTCCTTCAAGCTCAGACATTATGTGATTCCATCTTCTCAAATTTAGCTCATGCATCATTTTAAGTACCTATTGTGTGCCAGCCCCTGGGATTAGAGTAGGGTATTCTCTAACATCTTTTGCTCTTGCCCTTATAATATGACTGTGAGACTTATATTCTCATTGACTAACACAACTCAGCTGTGCCACTTAAAATATTTCATATTTGTTAAAGTTGCCTTTCCAACTAGATTGAAAACTACTTGCAGGCAAAGATTACTGTCTTAAACTTATTTTGCCTCCGTAATATCTAATATATAATTAATCCAAAAGTACTACATACATGGCAAAAACCCAATAATGCTTGTTTATTAATTAATATGTTTTGGGGAATAAGACCAGACTAATTCTTACAACCACGATTCTTTTTTTGCCCCAATCATGACCTTACTATAGTCAATGGAAATAATTGAATCTTCTATTTCCAGCATTAAATTGTTAGAGAATAGACACATTATTATTAGTAATAGCTGACATATCAATGAATATAAAATTATAGATTTGACTATATATTTTTCTTATACCTGATACAAAAAGTCTAGCACTGTTGCTCTGTCGTGTTTCCCCAGTGTATCTGTGCCGTGTAATACATCGGTAGTTATACAATCCATCTTCATTCTGTACATCTTTAATATACAAGGCTCCCGTGGATGTGATGAAAAATCTAGATCCTAAAGTACAGAAAAAATAATTAGTGAATTTAAAACCAAACAACCATTTAAACAAAAATATTCCCTTTGAGAAAAGGTAGTACAGAGCTGGATTCAACACTTTATACTTCTCTGAGTACCCATTTTGAACACTGTAAGTGATAACTTCAATAAATGAAGAAATTGAATGAATAATTCACTCAGCCATTTTAATTATTCAAAGCCCCTAAATGAGAAATTCAAAAGAAATAATATGCAAAATAGGAACATAAACTTCATAAATTGTCACAGAAATTGTTTTCTTAGTTTCTAAATTTCCACTAGAGCAAAATAATTGGGTTGCATCAATATATTTCAAGCCCCAAAGTTTCTGTAGCCAAGTTTATACAGATCATAGGATCCTAGTATTTAGAAATAGAAGGCACTTTAGAGGTAATCCAGTCTAATCACCTCATATTTCATATGCCAAAACTGAGACTCAGATAGGTTAAATAGTTTGTACAAGTGGTAGTAAGGAAGTAAGTAGCCAGACTGAGATTTGAACAGAGGTACTTAGACTCCAAATCCTGAATTCTGGTATATCTTTAATGTAACACCCCAATCTTCCCATCTGATAGGATTCAGAACTTCATTGGAAGAAAAATTACCATTCTTTCAGATACAATGGAAAAATTTTGTAAGATCACAAAAACAATGAAATTCATACCAATTATATTGTTATGAATATATATTGTGTTATGAGAACAAGGGAGCGGTCTGTACCACTTCAAAACAAACTGAAGGGGTATCCCAAGTACCTGAGACTCTTTCTTTTTAGTATCTGGATGACTACTGAAATAATGAAATAATAGGGGGAAGAGTAATCTACATTTTTTTACAGGAATAACAGACATTTCTATAATATTTTGAACACTTATAGGCTACAAAAGATTTTAATAGAGAGGTGTAAAAAAAAAAAGCCAGAACATTGTATTTGGAGTTAGAAGGTTCAGATCCTAAATTACTCCATGTATGACCTTTGGCAACCTCCCTGAGTTTGAATTACTTCACTTGTAAAACAGAAGTGTCATGAACTCAAAGGTTTCTTCTCATTCTAAAAGTCTTATATGCCTATTATAGTATCTCATTAGATGAACATAACTCTGCACCAAGGTGAGGACAAAAATTATTATGCCTATTTTATATATAAACAAATGTAGCCTCAACAAATCTAAGTGGCTTTCCAAAATTACAGAAGTAGTAAGTGGTAGCGGCTGGAATAAATAAACAAAAAGCCTACAACAAACAACCCCCCCAGACATTCTGATTTTTAGTTTTGATTGTCACATACCCACTGGAAGAACCTCATAGTTCCTTTCTACTCCTATTTTTGGCATGTTTTACTGTATACAAATGTTTGAACAAAGGTTAATTTGTGAAAACTGGTTTCATTTTTCTTCATCATTTGTGAAATATAATGGAAATAACAATGAATCAGGAGTGTTCTCACTATCTAGTTATGACATTGAGAGAAATATTTAATTCTGTGAGCCTTAGTTCCCTCATCCATGAATTAAGAAAGTTGGACTAGATAATCACTAATATCACTTTGACATTCTCTGATTCACATTCTCTGATTATGTATATCACTTTCTAGTGTTTATTTGAGAATAGTAAACTGGAAAAAAATGGTGATTTAGAAATAAGTTGTACCATAGCTCCAATCATTGTTTGATGGTTGTCTATAGAATACCGACTGTGTCTATTTGTAATGGCTCCCTTCAGAAGTCATATTTTGGCTATTTTGGGAAATGACCATGATGCAAGAAAGTTGTCACTATATTTTCTTGACATTCAGGGAAAATTTTCACTAATTCATTATGAAAGATTGGGACTGCTAACTATGTCATGGATATTAAAGTATGTAAAAGAGGTGTTTTCTCATAGTGAGTTAGACCATTAGTAAAGATAAATTTACTTGGATAAACATAATGTTTTATGGTTCTTGATATTCACGTTACTAAGCCTCATAGTTTAAAGATTTGATGCTATAGCCATAACAACTTTATGAATTCTAGACATGGAAAACAAAATTTAAAAAAGAATTTATTTAAAAAACAAAACACCTTTCACAGGATTTTAACAAAACATAAATTGCTGCATACAAAGATTTTTTTTGACAATTTTTAAATAACACAATAAATTGCACTTTTAGATAACTCATTCTTTGGAACACTTCTTTGGAACTTAGCTCATTCCTTTTTAATAATAAAAAATGAAAAATCTGTTAAATAATGTATTAGCTCATGTGGCAGGGCAGTAGTTTCCTGATGAAGTTCTCTTACTGCAACAAAGTATTCTCCACACACATAACCCCTCCACAACTTCCTTTGGCCCCAGTTTTCCAAGCGCTTACCCTGGTAAAACTTCCTTTCCTCCCTTTGCATCAGCTTCTCCTATGAAGCTTATGACCTAGGGACAAAGAAAAACCCAAGCCATGTAGGCCATAGGTGCCAGAGACCACATGAGCCACCATACCCTGATGAGTGACTGATCAGACATTTCCAGACAGAGATTCTGTCATTTACAGAAAAGCAAGTACTGCTGTGTCTTTGCTGCATAGCTTTGTAGTATATCCTTGCTATGTTAAGGAAAAAGTTAAACCTTCTCCTTTGTTAAATATTCAGTGTGTCCGGAGTGTCTCATTTTTTCTAAATATTGAATCTGAAGTAAAATAAAAAGTTCTGGCTTTAAAGTCATGTCTACAATAGCTCATAAGTATTCTGATGCTGTATTGTCTAAAATATATTTTTGTTTTTTCCCAGAAGTCAAATAAAAATGAATCTTTGGTCATCTGTCAAATGTTATCACGCATTAAATATTTTTACTAGTATACTTTGTATATACAGAGCTATGTAGTTCATTTTTTCTTTCACTATATTTTGTATAGCTTAATAATACATTAATTAATTCTTTTAAAGTACAGAATAATGGAAAGAGGTAACAAAAAATAAAATGTGTGGAATATGTAATGTCATTTGAACTGATATTTGAATGTAGCATGAAACTAAAGTGGAGAATATTCCCTTTATTACACTTCAAAAGTGCTTAAAAAATACGTGAGGATGGAGCAAAACATGTATCTATTCCCCTGTTGATTTCTAAGAGTAGTACATTCTTCAGGCACATTTAATTCAATCAGTCTTACTTTGTTCCTACAAAATCCATTTTTTTTATTCATCCACTTAACAATTTAAACATGATTCCTTTAAACTGCTTTCAGAGGAACTTGGTTTCCTTTTAAAATTAGTCTTCTATTAAACATTTTCTAAGGAGACAGTTAAATTTGCTGCCAGAAGGGTTTTTTTCATGATTTGAATGATCATTTTTAGCTTCCAATTTTTTCACTGAAAGTGCAATAGAAAACAGCAAATATTTTAAAACTTAAGAGTGAGGAACAGGACATAATAATGAGGGCAAGGTCATGAAAGCCCAGGTATTCTGAGTCACTTCCTTAGAATACTGGAAAATTAAAATACATTATGTTTATTCAACTAATCAAATCAAGTGTAAAATCATTTTTTCAGATGAGGCTACAGTAAATGTAGAGAAAATAAAAAGATAATTAAGGAAATCATATAATGTTTAAAGGAATGTTAGATCATGAATCAATATTAACATATACATGTATACATTTTTTATATTATTTATATGTGTATTCATCTAATGATATCATGTCTAAATGCTTTTTAAAAATTAAGCAAATCAGAGAGAGAGAAGTTGGTAATAAAATTATAACAATATGGCATATTAATATGGCCCTTTAAGATCTAGACAAATCTAACCAAAAGATAAACAAAACTGAAGTAATGTAATGATAGATCAATCATGATTATTGAATGGGAATAAAAGGGAATTTACATGCCTTTCAGCACTTTTATGAAAATTGACTATATGAGGCATAAATCTCTTACAAAATTATGTAGAAAAGCATAACTTCTAAACATATCACTTAATGATTATAAAGCAAAAAAATGATGTTCAATAAAGGGGTCTCAAAGAAAAAATGAAAAAGGAATTGGAAACTAACAATTAAAAAACTGATAGGTACAAAAATTAGAGAAATAATAGAAAGTTTAATCAAGTAAAATCACAATGAAAATGGCATAATTTATGGAATTTAGCTAAGTAGTTTGAGGAAGATTATACTGCTAAACACTCATCAAAAAATTAAAAAAATCAAAGAATTGGGAAAGCAGTTTAAGAAAAAATCTTAAACAGTCAAAAATCTCCAACTCAATGAAAAATATTAATTATTGAAAAGTAAAGAACAAATTAATAGAACTGAAAATAAAAAGACCGTTGAGTGAATAAATCAAAGTCGTTTAAGAAATACAGAAGTCTTTCTGATTTGATAAACAAAGCCCCAGGGAATTTCAAAAACACTTAAGAGAGAAGCCATATTACCCTGTCAAAATAAGACCATCAGCAATTGTTCAAAGTCTCTTTTCTGTACAGGAGGGAAATTTGAATATCATGTAACTACCAATTCTGCACCCAATAGCATGTCCTATTAGATTCAGGATTCTTGCTCACTGTTTCCAAAACCTGGTCCTGCTATACCTAGGTAAAAACCTAAAAAATAAGAAAGAAAGGAAGGAAGGAAGGAAGGGAAGGGAAGGAAAGAAAGAAAGAAAAGAAAGAAAAACAAAAGAAAAGAAAAGAAAAAAGCCACTAGACTTTATGAGACTGGAGATAAAAAAAAAAACAAAACACCTTTTCCTCTATGCTCTAGCAGGATGTCCAATTCCACCCTGAAGACCAGTTGATCTGTTTCCATCATATCTCCTTGAATGCCCTTAGTATTCTGACTATTTCCCCTGAATAAAAATGATTTACTATACTGTCTTGTTTGTTTTATCTTTCTTTGTATTGGATTATTGATCTTCTGAGTCACCTGAGTTTTTGTTAAGCTAAGAGCTAAGTTTTATTCTTTTAATAGTAAGAATACATAAAGAGATAACTTTTTTTAAAAAAAAGAAAAAAATCTTGCCAAAATAAAAAAGGAAAACACAACTAAGAGAAAATAAAGGAAACTATAGAAAACTGCATTGCTTGCAGTGATCATAACAGAGAAAATAAATTAATATTTCAAAAATTAAATTAACAAAAGAGGAAATAAATCCCATCAGAAAAGGAAATTGGACAAGTAATAAAAGAACTTCAATGGTGTGGGGAGGTAAAACCATACAATCATACTGATTTACAAGTGAATTCTATCAAACATTCAAAGAAAAACTAATTACAACATATCTATTTGCAATGATAAGAAAAAAGCACCCTCTAAATATATTTCTGTGGTATAAATACGATGTTGGTAACTAAAATAAGGAGAAACAACATTATAGAGAGGGGAAAAATACAGACACATATTGCTACTGAACATCAATGCAAAAATTGTAAATAAAATAGACTCTAAAAACAGATTATAAAAATTATACAATATGAGCAGGCTGGGTTCATACCAGGAATACAGGGTTGGTTCAGCATATGGAAGATTATAAATAAAATAAAAGACTATAGCTATAATAAAACATTTTAAGAACAATAATAACATAAACAATTTCATTATGTAGATGAAGAAAAACTTTTTGACAAAATCAAATTCTTGTCTATGTATTAAAATATCTAGAAAATACAGAAATGAATGGATATTTCCCTAATTGTTGTTGTTGTTCAGTCATTTAGTCATGTCTGACTCTTGATGACTCCCTGGACTATGGCATGCAAAGCCCTTCTGTTCTCCACTCTCAAAATCTTTCCAAATTCATGTTCTTTTTTTCCATCACATTATTGATCCATCTCATACCCAGCTGTCCCTTTTTTGCTTCTCTTCAGTCTTTCCCAATATCAAGGTCATCATTATGTGGCCAGAGTATTTACATTTCAGCTTCAGTATTTGACTTTCTAGTGAATGGTCTGACAATTTCTGTGAGTATTAACTGATTTGATCTTCTCGCTGTCCAAGTGACTCTCCAAAACCTTCTCCAACCCCACAATTGGAAAGTGTCAATTCTGTAGCAATTAGTTTTCCCTATATTTCAATTCACATATTGCAAAAATCATAGCTTTGACTATAAGGACTCTTGTTGGCAAAGTGATGTCTCTGCTTTCTAGTATGTTCAGATTTGCCACAGCTTTCCTTCCAAGTAGCAAGCATCTTTTAATTCCATGGCTACAATCAAGGTCAGTAGCCCAAGAAAAATACATCTGACACTGTTTCCATTTCTTCTTCTCTTCCTATTTACCAGGAATTGATGGGACCAGTTGTCAAGATCTTCACTTTTTAAAATTCTTATTCATTTTTTTCTTTTTTCCAGCCAGCTTTTATACTCTCCTCTTTCTCCCTGAGAGGCTTCTTAATTCCTCTTCACTTTCTACCATTGGAGTAGTATTGTCTACATATTGGAGATTGTTGATATTTCTTCTGGCAACCATAATTTCCATTTTTTCATCCAGCCATATTCCCTTCTCAAGTTTCATATGGGAGTACAGTCTCAATGCTGACCTCTTTGGTATTTGTGTTTTGGTCCTTGTCCCCATAAAAAGATTCTATGGTCTTTTCTGCTTTGCTTTTTGCTCATGATAATAACCCTTTTCCTGACTTTTAAAGTAGATCTCTGTGGCACAGGGAGTTCTGTCCCAAAACTTGTGACTTTGTGGCTTCTGGTTCCATCAGCTAGAAGCTAAAATGCTGCAGCTTACCTGGTGCTGAGCTGGCTGGTGTTGGAAAGCAGGGGCCAGGTGAGGTCTTTTGGGGTTTCCCCATAGTTACCCTGGGGCTAGCTCATTAAGTGGGGGGGAGGGGTAGTCCGGACACCAGAGGTCTCCTCTGCTGTGCTAGAGCACAGGCAAGCTCTGTGGTTGTTGGCGGTTGTTGATTCCATGTGTGCTAGTGTCTTCCCAATTCTCCTGGGGTGTTGAAGGACACTTGGGGTCCTGGTGTTGGCAGTTGCTGGCTTCACCCCCCTGGGACTCAGGATCTTCTTCCAGTTTGTTGAGGTGGAGCTGCCTGGGATAGGTGTGATCCTGTAAGAGGAACCCTTCTTAGAGAGCTTTCTAGCCTCACAGGCTACTGCTCCCACTGTTCCAGGGTTTTTCCCAGGAGGATATTCTCTGGGCTCATCCAGGTCAACAAGGGGAGGGAGATAGCACAATTACCAATCACTCCACCATCTTGGCCCCTGAAAATTCCTCGAAATGAGACGGTTGATTATTTTAAAAGATATAAATTGCAGATTAACAGAAGAGAAAGTTGAATAGTTAAATAACCCCATCTCAGAAAAAGAAATTAGACAAGCCATCAATAAACTCCCTAGGAAAAATTCTCCAGCGTCACATGGATTGACAAGCAAATTGTATCAAACATTTAAAGAACAGTTAATTCCAATACTACATAGATTATTTGGGAAAATTGGGGAAGAAGGAGTCCTCCCAAATTCTTTTTATGATACAAATATGGCTTTGATACCTTAACCAGGAAGAGCCAAAACAGAGAAAGAAAATTATAGACAAATTTCTCTAATGAATATAGATACAAAAATTTTAAATAAGATTTTAGCAAAAAGAATACAGCAACTTATCATGAGAAGAATACATTATGATCAGGTAGGATTTATACCATGAATGTAGGGCTTTTTCAATATTAGGAAAACTATTAGCACTATAGTAAAACTAACAGAAACTACATGATTATCTCAATAGATGCAGAAAAAGCTTTTGACAAAATACAACACTCATTCCTATTGAAAACACTGGAGAACATAGGAATAAATGGAACTTTCCATAAAATAAGCAGTATCTACTTAAAACCTTCAGCAAACATTATATACAATGGGGATAAGCTAGATGCATTTGCAGTAAGATCAGGGGTGAAGCAAGGATGTTCATTATCACCACTGTTATTCAATATAGTACTAGAAATGTTAGCTGTAGCAATAAGAGAAGAAAAAGAAATTGAAGGAATTAGAATAGGCAAAGAAGGAAACTAAGTTATCACTCTTTGCAGATGATATCATGATATACTTAGAGAATCCCAGAGAATCAAGTAAAAAAACTACTTGAAATAATAAACAACTTTGGCAAATTTGCAGGTTACAAAATAAACCCACATAAATCTTCTGCATTTCTATATATTACTAACAAAGCCCAACAGCAAAAGATAGAAAGAGAAATTCTATTCAAAGCTAGGGTAGACACTATAAAATATTTGGGAGTTAGCTGCCGAAACAAAACCAGGGACTATATGAACACAATTACAAAACATTTTTCACACAAATAAAGTCAGATCTAAGTAAGTAGAAAAGCACCAGTTGCTCATAGGTAGGCTGAGCCAATATAATGAAAATGGCAATCTATCTAAATTAATTTACTTATTCATTGCCATATCAATCAAACTAGGAGATAATTATTTTGGAGAGCCATAAGAAATAATATTAAAATTCATCTGGAAGAACAAAAGGCCCAGCATATCAAGGGAACTAATGAAAAGAAATGCTAGGGAAGGTGGCCTAGCTCTATCAGATCTGAAATTGTTTTATAAAGCAGTAATTGTCAAAATCACTTGGTACTGGCTAAGAAACAGAGGAATAGACCAGTGGAATAGGTTAGGTACTCAAGACACAGTAGTCAATGAATATAGCAATCTACTGTTTGATAAACCCAAGGAACCCAACTTCTGGGATAAGAACTCACTGTTTGACAAAAATTACTGGGAAAACTGTGTAACAGTGTGGCAGAAACTAGGCATAGACCATTGCTTGACACCATACACAAGAATGAAGTCCAAATGGATACATGATCTAGGTATAAAGATTGATACTATAAACAAATTAGAAGAGCAGGGAACAGTGTGTTTATCAGATTTATGGGGAAGGGAAGAATTTTTGACTAAACAAGAGATAGAAAACATTATGAAGTGCAAAATGGATAATTTTAATTACATTAAATTGAAGTTTTTGCACAAGCAAACCCAATGCAACCAAGATTAGGAGGGAAGCAGAAAGCTGAGAAAGAATTTTTATAACTAGTGTCTGTAATAAAGGCCTCATTTTAAAAATATATAGAGAACTGAGTCAAATATAGAAGAATAGAAGTCATTCCCCAGTTGAAAAATGGTAAAAGTATATGAACAGACAGTTTTGAGAGGAAGAAATTAAAGCTATCTATATTCATATGAAAAAATGTTCTAAATCAGTATTGATTAGAGAGATGCAAATCAAAACAACTCTGAGATTCTACATCATACCTATCAGATTGGCTAACATGACAAAACAGGATGATCATAAATGTTGGAGATGACATGGGAGAGTTGGAACACTAATTCATTGCTGGTGAAGCTGTGAGCTCATCCAACCAGTCTGGAGAGCAGTTTGGAACTATGCCCAAAGGGCTACAAAAATGTGCATACCCTTTGATCCAGTAATATTGCTTCTATGACTGTAGAGTTCATAAAAAGGAGAAAGGGTCCCACATGTACAAAAATATTTATAGCAGCACTCTTTGGGGTGGTCAAGAATTGGCAAGCAAGGGGATGCCCGTAAACGGGGGAATGGCTGAATAAATTATGGTATATGAATGTGATGGAATGCTATTGAAAGAAATATAAGAAATGATGAACAGTAAGACTTCAGAGAGGCCTGGGAAGACTTATATGATCTGATGCTGAGTGAAAGAAGCAGAACCAGGAGAACTTTATACACAGCAATAACTACAGTGTGCAAGGATTTTTTCTGGTAGACTTAGTACTTCATTGCAATGAAAAGACTTAAAAAATTCTCAGTGGTCTCAAGGCAAAATGCCCTCCACATGCAGAGAAACCACTATGGAATTCTATTGCAAAGTGTAGCAGATCATTTTCTTTTGTATTGCATTTTGGTTTGTTTATGATTTCTCCCATTCATTTTAATTCCTCTATGCAACATGACTAAGGTGAAAATGTATTCAGTGGGAATGTATGTGTAGAACCCATATAAAATTGTATGCCATCTCAAGAAGGGAGGAGAAGTTAGGGGGAAAGGAGTGGGAAGGAGCTGAAAAAAAATCTAGGTTATATGGAAGAGATTGTAGAATGCTGAAAATAAATAAAATAATAATAATAACAGAAAGAAAATCTATAGTTGTAGAAATAATATTTATAGCATTAAGTCAAGGAAAAGAAATTAGATGCCTTTATAACCTGCTTGTGGAAGTAGGGAACTCAACCAGGACAATGAAGGAAGAATCAGTTTCTTCTCATATGAGTGAGGCTGCAATTCAATTTTTTTCAGGGGGAGATCAGGTGCCAATAGTAGGTTTTCTCAATTACCCTCAGGTTTTATCAGTGATTTTTTTTTTGTCTGAAGTCTTGTGTTCTAGGAACTTATTATGTCATGGTTGAAGCTGTTGAATGCAGTCACATGGTTGGAGCAGGTCAGAATCAGCTGGAGCTGATCTTGTGGTATCTCCAGAAACTCCCCATTACTGCACCTGGTGTCTACTACTTTGATTAGATGTCACCACTCCCTGAGTCTTCCCAGCCTTCTTTATGGACTTTCAATGGTTATGCAAAAGAAGTCTTCTATGAGATGCCCTCCCTGTTCAAATGTATTTAAACCCTGCTCCTTCTGCCCCTCACAGGCACTCCAGCATATTGGTGCCTCTAATTTCCCAAAGTGCAATTCCTTTACCTCAATTAAATTCTCTTGTTTTCACTTCTTTGGTAGTCCTCTTTATTTCTGGTTGAAAAAGTCAGGGTTATATTATGGAAATTTGTTTCCATATTTTCTAACAAATAAGATTTTAAGGTATGACAAGAAAAATGTATTGGAATTTTTGACATTCAAATTTCTTCTTACATTGATTCCTGACAGCTGAGCCTTTTCTTAGCTTCTTACCATCTCCCAGGGTAGGCACTAGTGCAGGGGTAGTCTAGTTTGGATTCGGTCAAAGGGTCACATTTTAGGACATCGAGGGCCACACATGGCCTTGAAGCTGCAGATTCCTTACCCATATCTAGGCTATCGTGCACAAACTTACTTTCTGTGACCTCCTCTTCTATAGAAGGGAAAAAGACTGGGGCAGCCTAAGAATATAAATGCCTTTATGTGGGCAGGACAGAAGGGAATGCCTGCTGACAGCATAAACTCCCACTAAGAAGGGTGCTAATTTTCTTCCACATTTAAGTGAAAATAAATGCATACTTCAGTTTAAAAATATAAACAATGAAAAAAAATTAAAGGCCCATCCATAGACGAGAGAAAGATAAAACCATCTGTATTTGCTGATATGAGTTAAATATCATGCTTTAAGCAACTAGTTGAGAAAATAACTTCAGTAAAGGTGAAGCACACAATAAATAAACATTTTAAAAGCATTTATTGTATGTGTTGCATGGGCTGTACTAAGTCCTGGGGACATAAGGAAAGGCAAAAATAGCATCTGCTCTCAAATGGAGGGTATAGCATGAAAATTACTATGCATGAAAATTACTATGTATATAGGAGAGAGAGAAAGAGAGAGAAAGAGAGAGAGAGAGAGAGAGAGAGAGAGAGAGAAAGAGAGAGGGAGAGAGGGAGAGAGGGAGGGAGGGAGGGAGGGAGAGGGAGAGAGAAAGGCAGGCAGAAAGGAACAAGAAATGCTTTCTGTATCAGAATTTGAGGTAAGAAGTGAAGGAAGATCAGCACTTACCACAGTACTTGGTAAATAATAAATGTTTAATAAATACACATTGACTGATAGAGAAGCTAAGAGATGGAGGAAAGGAGGGAGAGACTTCTAGGTACGATAGATAACTAGTGAAAGGCATTTCCATTAGAAATGATGAAATCACTAAACAAAATGGTATGGATGGAGACGAGAAGAGTTCCTAATAGTCTTGGCAGACATGTACAACTGAGTCCATGACCTGGATGAAGTTGTCAGAAATGAAACTGAAAAGGAGTGGTCAGGCAGGCAGGAAGAGAACAGAGAGAATAGTGCCACAAAACCTAGAGAAAAGAGTGTTCAGAAGGCAGTGATTAAGAGTTAAGTCTGCAGAGGTCAAGAAGCGTATAGGTGACAGAGCTGCTAGACAGCAACCATTCATGCTTCCAGTGTTGGTGCAGGGGCTAGCTGAGATCTCTTTCTGCCTAGATGTTTCCTGGACTGAGGTTTTATCTCCTTCCATCCCTGCATGCTAGAATTCTCTCCACTGCTACCCCAAAGCCATGTTGTTGAGAGGTGCTCCTGGCCAGACGCTACCCTAGCTTTTGTAGACTTCTCTATTTTGCTAAGCAGCTTTGGACTGGAAAAAAATGACTTCTCTGAATTTTTCTTTAACATTTTTATTTAAAGTTTTGAGTTTCAAAGCATATGTCTCTTTCCCTTCCTCACCTCACCTCACTCCTCCCTGAGATGGTAAGCCAATATAGGTTATACATATGCAATTATGTAAAACATTTCCAATTCAAATAAAGAAAAAAATATAAGAGAAAAAGTGAAAAATGATTTGTGTCAGTCTCTATTCAATATCAGTTCATTCTCTGGAGACAGTAGGATTCCTCATTATTCCTTTGGAATTGTCTTAGATCATGACATTGCTGAGAAGAGCTAAGTCATTCACAGTTCTTCATCAAACAATATGACTGTTACTCTGTGCAATATTCTTCTGTTCAATTCACTATGCCTCAATTCATGGAAGTCTTTCCAGGTTTCTCCTGGAATCTGCCTGCCTGACATTTCTTATAGCACAATAACATTCCATTACAATCATCTATCACATCTTGTTTAACCATTCCCCAACTGATGTGCATCCCTTTGACTTCAAATTCTCAGCCACCACCAAAAGAGCTGCTATCATGATTTTTGTGTGAATATATCCTTTTCCCTCCTTTTTTGGATGTCTTTGGGATATAGACCTAGTAGTGTTATTGCTAGATCAAAGAGCGTGCACAGTATTGTAGCTCGTTAGGCATAGTTCCAAATTGTTCTCTAGAATGGTTGGATCAGTTCGCATCACCAACGATTGCATTAGTGTCCCAGTTTTCCCACATCCCCTCCAACATCCAACATTTTCCTTTTGTTCTCATATTAACCACTCTGTATGAGGTGGTGCCTCAGAGTTGTTTTAATTTGCATTTCTCTAATCAATAGTGATTTATAGAATTTTTATATGATTATAGAGAGCTTTGATTTATTTATCTGAAAACTGCCTATTCATATTCTTTGCCCAATTATCAGTTGGGAAATGACTTGTATTTTCTATAAATTTGACTCACTTCTCTATATATTTCAGAGATATTTGTTGCAAATTTTCTCCCTCTCCCAGTTTTCCACTTTCCTCATAATTTTGGTGGCACTGGTTTTGTGTGTGAAAAAAAAATTAAATTGTATTTAGTCAAAATAATTTATTTTACATTTTGTAATGCTTTCTATATCTTCTTTGGTTCAAAATTCTTCATTTATCCATAAATCTGACAGAAAAACTATAATGTGCTCCCTTAATTTGTTTATGGTATCACTTTTGTGTACAAATCATGTACTCATTTTGACCTCATCTTGGTATACAGTGTGAGATATTGATCTAAACCTAGTCTCTGCCATACTGTTTTCCAGTTTTCCCAGCAGTTTTTGTCAAATAATGAGTTTTTATTTCATAAGTTTAGATCTTTGGGTTTAGTGTATACTAGAATATTATGGTAATTTACTAAAGTGAGAACCTGGAAATACCTTAGCCTAAAAGGGCCAGTGTTTCCCATTACATACTGAGCCATCTCCAGCCATCCTGATGAATATCTGGTTACTCAACCCAGATGGCTTTGAAGGAGAAAGTGAGGCTAGTGAACTTGTACAGCCCTCCCTCTCTCAAATCAAAATCCCACTCTTTCTCACTATCCTCTCTTTGTTGGTTAGACTTCTTAGACCCCCTTTATGAGAGATAAACTTCATTCTCCCCCTTTCTTACCCTTCAATCACCCTAGTATGTTCCTCTTCCTTACCTTTTCTATTTTTCTTTTGAGATCCACCAGATAATAGAATTACTCCTGGATTCTTCTGTCTAATTAGATTCCCTCTATGACCTCTGATAATTTTTCTGATAATCATTCATCCATAGAAATCTTGGTCCAATTTTAAGTTGGATATCATCATCTAATGCAAAGGTTCTTGAGTTAGTATCCACAAATCTTTTAAAATTTGTGGATAAATCTACTTCAATGTACCTTTCTTCACAATATCGTATCTTACATTTTATTAATTTAAAATATTAATTCTGTTAGAGGTCCATAGTTTTCTCCAGATTGTCATGTGGAAAAAATGGTTAGGGAATCTTTTCCTAAGGAGTCTTTATCTCTGTTATTCTGCTATTTGGGTATACCAAATTTATGCAGTCTAGTTTTTAATTCTTTTCAACCTGTCTTTGTCCTCACCTTGAACCCCTGGAGCTCTGTTTCAAAGACTTTGTCACTCATAGTTATGTAGACTATGCCAGTTCCATCATGACAAATTCCATGCTCTGTTCTCCACTTCCATGGTGGAAATGAATCCATAGCTCCAACTCTTAGCAACGTATAATTTACCCGTTTTCCTCTTTTAATTAGGTCTATTTTTGCCTTAGTTTGTCTGAAACCAGAGATGTTACTCCTGCCTTTTTTACTTCAGCTGAAACATATTTAATTTTGCTCCAGATCCTTAGATTAATGCTGTGTATATTCTTCTATTTCCAATATAATTCTAGTAAACACCAAATTGTTAGATTCTGGTTTCTAATCAAGTCTATTACCCTCTTTTGTTTCCTTATGAGTGTTTATCCCATTGGTATTCAAATTTATGATTGCTTATTTTGTATTTCTCTCTATCCTATAATCTTATATTTTTCCTACTTTGTTCCGTCTTTAAGAGCTTCCCCCCTCCCCTTCACTAGTCTGTCCCTTAATTTCCTCTTCTTTTTTTCTTCTATTTTCCTTAATACCTTTCCCTCTTATTTTCTTGATAGATAAAATTTATTTTAATATCCAACTGTATCTATTTATGTATTTCCCCCTCCTTTAACCACTACTTCAGCTTAGAATGATTTTCAAACGTTGCCCACTCTTTCTCACAATCTCTATTTGTTAGTTAGACTTCTTAGGCCCCCTTTATGAAAGATAAATTTCATTCTCCCCATTCCTTACCCCTCAATTACCCTACTGTTTCCTCTTCCTTATCCTTTCTATTTTTCTTTTGAGATCCAAAAGGTAACAGAATTACTCCTGGACCTTCTGTCTGATTGGATTCCCTCCATGACCTCTGATGATAAGTTCTGGAGGGATACATGTAGCATTCCTCCATGTAAGAATGCAAACAGCTTAACCCTGTTTAATTCCTTCTCATTGCTTATTCACATTTTTTTCTATGTCTCTTGATTTATTTACTTTTATAAAAAAAATTTCTGAACAGCTCTGTTTTTTTTTTCTTTTTCATCAAAAATGCTTAGAAATTCTCCATTTCCTTAAGGGCTCATTTTTCTCCCCTGCAGGATTATGCTCAGTTTTTCTGGGTAATTTATTCTTGGCTGTGAGCCTATATCCTTTGCCTTCCAGAATAATATATTCCAAGTTTCTCCACTATTTTGGTGGTTGCTAAATTGTGTGTGAACCTGACTGTCATCCTCAGTACTTGAATTCTTTTTCTAGCTGCTTGCGTATTTCCTTCCTCTTTTCGGTCCTTTTACCTGAGATATCTTGATTTTGACTGTAATAATTTTGGGAATTTTCCTTTTGTCATTTCTTTCAGGAGGTGATCAATGGACTTTTTCCATTTCTACTTTGTCCTCTAGTTCTAAGATATCCATACAGTTTCATGATCTCTTGAACTATGGTATTTAGTTTATTTGTTCATGGCTTTCAGGGTAGTCTAATTTCTCCGTATTTTCCAGGCGATTTGTTTTTTCAATGAAATATTTGCTATTTTTGCCTATATTTTTAGGCTGTTTACTGTTTTAACATTGTTGATGCCCCCCGGAGTCATTAGCTTTTATTTATTCCATTCCAATATTCTTTTTTAAAATGTTATTTATATTTTAAAAATTTTTTGAAAATTTTGAATTCTAGAGTATTACCTTTTCATGTCCCTCCCCCACCACCTGAGAAGGAAAGCAATATGACTGTCAATTATATATGTGAAATAATGCAAAACATGTTTCCATTTTAGTCATATCAGAAAAACAGAATAAAATAAAGTGAAAAAATTATACTTCAATTTGCACTCAGTTAATCAGTTCTCTCTCTAGAGGTAGACAGCATTTTTCATCATGAGTCCTTAGCATGGACTTGGATCATCATATTTTTTAGATTACCTAAGTAATTACCTCCTGTTCTGCTCATTTTACTTTGAATTACTTTATATAGATCTTCCCATGTTTTTCTTAGACACCCCCTCATCATTTCTTACAAGCACAATAGCACTCTATTACAATCATACGCCACAATTTGTTCAGCCATTCTCCAGTTGATGGGTATCTCCACAATTTCAAATTTTTTACCAGCAATGAAGATGCTATAAATATTTTTGTATGTCAGATCCTTCTACTTTTTCTTTGATCTTTTTGTGGTATAAACCCAGTAGCTGTAAGACATTTTATATGTAACTATAGAGATAACTTTGATATTTTTTCTTCTGGAAACTCCCTGTTTATGTATTTTGACCATTTATCCATTGGAGAATGTCTCATTTTGATAAATTTAATTGTTTCCTATATACTTTATCAATGAAGTCTTTATGAGAAAAACTTGGTATAAAATATGTTGATATTATTTCATTGTTTATGGTATTTTTAGTAAAATTGTGATTACCTTGGTTGTCTCTTTCAAGTAAGTATAATTTTACTTTTGCTTTGTCTGAGATCATGATTACTAACCCTGACATTTTTATTTCAGCTGAAGTATAATAGATTCTGCTTCAGCCCCTAATTTTACCTCTCTCTGTGTCTTTCATTTTCAAGTGTCTTTCTTATAAACAGCATATTGCTGACTCCTAATTTCTAATATATTTTACTAACTACTTCTATTTTATGGGTGAGCACATCATATTCCCACTCACAGTTATGATTGATTACTAACTGTGTATTTTCCTCCACCTATTTTCTTCTGTTTATCCTTCTCTGTCTTTTCATCCTGTCCCCCCTCTAAAGTCTGTTTTACTTCTGTCCGCTGCCTCCCTAAATCTTCCCTCTCCTTTATAATCGTCTCTCCTTTACTTTTTCCCTTCCTTTCTACTTCTCTGTTGGGTAATATAGCTTTCTATGTCAACTTAGTGTGTGTGTGTGTGTGTGTGTGTGTGACAGGGAGGTGTCTATGTATGTATGTATTTTTCCCTCTTTTAGCTAATTTTTATAACAGAGAGGTTCATGTATTTACCACCATCCTCCAATTTCCCCCTCCACTGTAAAAGTTCTTCTTTCTGCATCTCTTTATGTGAGATAATTTTACCCTCTCTCTTCCCCTTCACATACATTCTCTTTTTTGACTATTCACTCTCCTTTTTTGAGATCATCTCAACAAAATTGCCTCATACACATGCTGTCTTCTATGCAAACTGTTTCTGCTTGCCCTCCTAATGATAATATTCTTAGCAGTTATATGCATCTCTTCCCTTACAGGAATGCAAACAGTTTAACCTTATTGAATCCCTTATTATTTCTCTTTCCTTTCTACCCCTTTATTCTTCTCTTGAGTCTTTCATTCTTTTGATTTTATTTTTTTTCTTGACTTCTCATGGAGTCATTAGCTTCCTGTGGCCTACTTTTAATTTTTAAGTAATTATTTTCTTCAATGAGTTTTTGTACCTCCTTTTCCTTTTGGCCAATTCTTCTTTTTAAGTTCTTTTCTTCAGTGCTTTTGTGCCCATTTTATCAGTCGACCTATATTACTTTTAAGGTATTATTTTCTTGAGTATTTTTATACTTCCTTTACCAAGCTGTTGACACTCTTTTCATAATTTTCTTTCCATCACTCAGTTACTTTCCCAATATTTCCTCTACTATTCTTATCTTTTTTTTTAACTCTTCCAGAAATTCTTGTGGAGCTAGAAATTCCAAATAGAATTTTTATTTAAGGATTTGTTTATAGTTTTTTTCACATTATTGTCTTAGATTGTGTCTTGCTATTCCCTACCAATATAGTAGGTTTCTATTGTCAAGTTTCTTTTTTTATTGTCTGTTTATTTTTTCTAATCTATTTCTTGACTTTGAACTTTATGTTAAAGTTGAACTGGCTCACCTGTGTGTGGTTGGGTACTGTATCAAACTTCAGATTTTTTAATGCTACTGTTTTCATCGATAGTTCTGAAGGTCTGAAAGTTTTTTATGCTTCCAAGGTGATGTGGTGGGGTGGTAGGAAGGGGAAGATGTTATCACTGCTCTCATGTTCTGTGTTTGGTCTTTACTGAGAAAGGGTCCCTGTACTACAAGCACTAGGACTCCTCTTTGCCTTGAAGGTGCAACTATAGCCCCTGTTCCCTTATGACTGACTACATACTACAAGTGCTCCTCTCCATCCTGTAACTGTGATCCAGAACTTATGTGGGCAATACAATTGCAGTCAGCATCAGCTGTGCCAATCGTCATCAAGAGGGACACCTGTGATCCATTTCTGACCATTTTTCCAATCTCCTTACTGTCTCTGAGCTGAGAACTGCCTAAGCTGCTGGTGCTTCTATTACAGCCTTCTCAAAGGCCCACTGGTTGTGTTGCCAC
Organism: Potorous gilbertii; assembly: GCA_028658325.1. Classification (NCBI taxonomy): domain Eukaryota; kingdom Metazoa; phylum Chordata; class Mammalia; order Diprotodontia; family Potoroidae; genus Potorous; species Potorous gilbertii. Next base: position 343,619,764 of record CM053771.1, on the reverse strand, counting down.
CATAGGCATTCCAGACAGGCCCCACCCTGGTGTCATAAACATCTTCTGCTGACTTAGGCTGGAAAAATGTCTCATCCTGACCTTTTCTGTTGGCTCCACTGCTTCAAAATTTCATTTAAGTCCTTATTATAGTTTGTCAGAGATGAATATTGGAAGAGTTCATCTGAATTGCTGTCTTGATTCCGACATTTTGACTCTGTCTCTGTCTCCAATTCTAATTTTCAAGGAGTTATTTTATTTGGAAAGGTTTTATACTTCTTTTTCCAAAATAGTAATTCTCTTTTCATACTTTTTTCCCTTTAGCTCTCATTTCTGTTCATGTATTCTACTCTACTGTTTACATTTGGTTTTTAAAATCACTTTAGCTCTTTAAAAAATAAACAACTACTTCATATTTTTTTCTAAGATTTCTTTTTGAAATTGTGTCTAAGCTGTATTTTATTTTTGTTTTTGATGTTTTGCTTGTGGATGTTTTCAAGTCATTATTTTCTTCGGGCTTTGTGTCTTGGACTTCTCTATCACCATAATTATTCTCCTGATGGGATTTTTTCTTTATTTGCTTCCTCATTTCCAGCCTAATTCTTAGTATGTTACTTGATGTCAGGGCTGGGCTCTGAGTTTTGCTGAGGAAGTGGGGAGAGGGATGTCTGACCTGAGCTTTTTTCCCCTTACATTCCTTTGCAACTTTCACAGATCAGACTCGAGACCTCTAAGTTTCTGTTGCTCTCAATGATGTGGACAAATTCTACTCTGTACCCTCTTAGTATATGCTCTGTAAATTCTTGACCTTGGTTTGGATCTTTTGACTTATCCATGGTTTGGAGTTTCAGTAAACTCTTACTGGACTCAGGAACTATTAACTTTTTGTGGCGAAAATACACTCTCTCTTATGGTCTGTGACTCCTGCCTGGTCATTTCTCCGTAGGCTTCAGCCTAGAGTAAAGGTTAGGCTGGGTTCAGAGCCACATAGCTATAGTTTGCTTCTATAATTTGTTTCTGGCTCAGTAAATAGCTAGGGTCATGCTCACAACCACTGTTAGGCAAAGCTCCAGGATCTATGACCGAAATTTGGGTCATGAGCATCAGAGTTCCCAAATGGCACCCATTCCTGCATCATGAACTACTTCAGTGATCCCGTGTGATCTCTATCTGCCCTAGTACATAGTTTTAGTCAGCTTTCTATCCCTGAGAAGTGAAATATTCCACCTGCCCTGCCCTCCTGCCCCACCATGCACTCCTGGTCAGACCATATCTGAAATGTATGAAAACCTTTGTCTCCTTAAGCTTCCCTGGACTGGAAAATGACTACTGTAACTTTTTTTTCCCCTTGGTTTTTCCTGACAGAATGCAGTTGGTGCATTTTTAGAAAGTTGTGGAAAAGACATTATGGGGAGCTAGACTATACGGTCTTCTCTCTGCCAACTTGATTATGCCACCTGTCAATCCATAGACTCAACTCTTTAAAATCTGCTGGATGGCTTGTGTCAAATTTCTCTACATGTATTTCTAGGTGGGATGGATACACGATATAACTACCTTTATATTTTCAGCAGAGACTATTGCGCCAGCACCCTTCCTATAATGATGGAGGACCTACCTTCATCCCTGCTCCTGACTACTCCCACATAGATTTGCCTTTTTGTTTGAATGCCCTGCTAGACAAGGCTTTTGTGGTCAGCAGTGGTTATAATCAATTAGTACCCAAGATTTAGGTATAAATCAATATGTAATTGATGATTATTTAGAAACAAGTAGAATGTTATTTGGTCTGTTCCAATCTGACCTTACATGACTTCTCATAACTAATGTTAATTCTATCACAAATTACATAATTTCATTGACCAAATTATGAAAACTTAAGAGTCACAGAGATAGGTACCAATGCCAACATAATAAAGCAGACTTTACAAGCTCACTGAGAAACACTCCATGCCACCAGCACTAACCATCAACCCCAAACAGCACATTCCATTTCAAGCGAAGATAAACATGAATGAAGCTTACAGTATCCTTTGGGAAATGATGAATGCATTGGTTATGAAGGGGAAATCATGTTCTTAAGTGCAAAATGTGTGTGAATTTTAAGTACCTCTCCCTTTATAACCATTGAAAACTGTAGTTTCAGGATACCTTTCTGTATACCATGTTATTGTCCAGAAATAGATTATTGTGCATTAATATTATTAAAAAGTGTGAATTGTAATCTCATTATAAAAAATAATATTGTGGTGGATCTGTAAAAATGATGATCAAATTCTCAAAGTGACATGAGATCACAAACATGATGGGAATTAAATACCCCTAGAGTATGACCTGAATCTAATGACATAACCCTTTGGCATTTGGTCTTTGGGACATTAACCATTTGCCTAGTGCCTTCCTCAGGAAATTAATCTTTATACTAACACTAAGGAACATCATAATGCTTCTACTGAAGCAAGTTGTTATTGTGCTAGCATCAATATAAGTGTTATCTTAATAAGAGGATACATTCTATGTACATTCAGCCTAAATATATAACACAAACACATAATGCCCACAGTTAAGCTAGTACATCCTCCTGCAACAAATTTTGTCACTAACTAGATAATTAGGGCATCTACACAAAGCAATAGAATTTATGTGATATGTTCTTAGAAAACAACGTAGACATAAAAAAATCATGATCATTTAAATAAGCAAAAAGAGATCATGATCATTTTACAAAAATTAGGAAAAAAATTGTGGTATTAATAAAGTCAAAGAAGATGTAATGGAAGGCTGAAATATTTGGAGATAGATAATAACTTGGTTTTGATATAATAAATGTATCAGATTAAGTCAGAATAAACACCCAAAACTATTTTTTTTAAAATCAGTTAAGAATATTCTAAATGACATGGAATTGTTTATAGGTATCTATTCTTGTATTTTCATAGTACATAAAAGGTGCATAAATTTTTTCAAGAAACACAAGGAGAAACATTTCAACAAAATTGACAGACTATATTTATATATTGAATAACAAGAAAGAGAGGTCACAAATCTCAAACCCTAAATGAATATCAAGATGGAATATCATAGATGTAAACACTAATTAACCTTGCCAATACATGCCTGAATGGTGTATAAACATGTTTTTGTTGAGTATTTTAAAGAATGTGTGAAAAAATAGTGTTTTGAAAAGTCATGTGTTATCTTTGTTAAAAAAAAAAAAGTCAGTCTTCAATACGTATGTTGAAATATCATGATTAGGACTTCCAGGAACCAAGATAGTGGAGAAAGCAGGAAATTGCCTCAATTCTTACATATTCACCTCAAAACAATGATAAAATAGTGCCTGAAAATGAATCCTAGAACAGAAGAAGGGAAAAGATGGGGTAAAAGAATCTTTTAGCCCACCAGTTTGGAAAGTCAGCAGGAAGTGTCTGTCTCCCTCAATTAAAAGGTGAGTGAAGTCCAGGACATGAAGCATTTCAACAAGCCAGCCACAGGGCCTACATTAGCAAACCAGCAGGAGGTACTGAGCCCCAATGTGACAGAGCAGACAAACACCAACACCAGGACTTGCCACATGTCTCATTATATATAGGGGAATGGGCAGATGTCCATTGGACCCTACCATATGTTTCAGCATAGCCATAGGGAAACAGGTCGATGTCAATGTCTAGAACTACCCAAATCTAAGCAAGTAAGCAGACTCCAACACCAGAATACCCCACTTAAGCTAGCATAATCAGATGAGTAGGTGGCTGCCACCATGTATGCTATATTGTAGCCTTAGGCAGAAGCCAAGTCAGGAAACCTTCACAGGTCTCAGAAAACACCAGACACCATATATTCATTAGCATCTCATATACCATATAGACACTGGGACCTTACTTCAGCAACAGGTAAGCTGCCAGAACTCTATGGCCTACATAAGCACCAGCAACCCCCCACCCAACCTCCTCAGTGCCACATCAGATATGACAGTCTCTGTGGGCCTCACGGCAACACCAGTACAGCATCAAACAAACATCCAGGGTCTATATCCCCTGGCACAAGAAGCTTAGGACAGTGTGCCTTCTACCCCAAGAGGAGAACTCAAATTTAAAAGAAAAAAAATAGGAAAAGATGAGCAAAAAATAATCTAACTATAGAAATTTGTCATGGTAAAAGAAAAGTTCAAGCCAAACTCTGAAGAGGACAATGTCAAAATACTTATGGGCAAAGCCCCAAAGCAAAATATGAACTGGCTTCAAGCCCAGAAAGAATTCATGGAAGAGCTCAAAAAGGAACTTAAAAATAAAATAATAGACATAGATAGACAAAACATTGGGAAAAGAAATGAGTGATGCAAGAGAATTTTGAAGAGTTAACAGCTTGGTAAAAGAAAACAACCCATTAAGAAAGAAAATTTACCAAAGGGAAAAGGGGGTACAAAAATTCACTGAAGAATACAACCCCTTCAAAATACAATTGGTCTAATGGAAAAGGAAGTATAAAAGCTAACTTAAATATTAGAATTCAACAAGTGGAAGCTAATAGTTATGAGGCATAAAGAACCATTCAAACAGATTCAAAAGAAGGAAAAAAGAGAAGAAAATTTAAAATGCCTCATTGGAAAAATTATGGACCAGGAAAATAGATCACTGACTACCTGAAAGCAATAATCAAAAGGAAGACTTGGAGAGCATCTTTTAAGAAATTATTAATAAAAACAACCCTGATAGCCTGCAAATAGAGGGCAAAATATGCATTGAAAGAATCCACAGACCACCTTCAGAAAGAGATCCTAAAACAAAAACTCTAATGAATGTTATCACCAAATTGCAGAACTATAAGATCAGGGGAAACACTAAAAGTGGTCAAAAAGAATCAATTCAAATATTGAGGATCCATAATCAGAAACACACAGGACTTAGCTGTAATATAATATTCCAGAAGGCAAAAGAACCAGGATTTCAAGCAAGAGTCACTTACCCAGCAAAATTAAACATAATACTTGAAGGGGAGGGGCAGAACCAAGAAGGCAGAGTAAAAGGAGGCATGTTCTTTAGCTCTTCCCCCACAGCCCATAAAATACCTGTAAAAAATGACTCTAAAATTCTAGAGCAGCAGAAGCCACAAAATGACAGAGTGAAAGAGATTTCCAGCCCAAGATAGCCTAGAAGGCCAACAGAAAAGGTGTACCATATGGGGCATGGAGCAGAGCAAATCCAATGGAACCCAGCTCAGCCCTGGCTGCACAGTACAGCAGGGACAGGGCCCGAACAGGCCTCAAGGGAGGAATCCCCAGCAGCAGCGGTGGCTCTCAGATCCCTCAACCCACAAACACCAAAGAAAGTTTCAAAGGTCAGTGAAAAAGCTTTTTCATATGGGTAGGAAGGGAACACAATCTGGCCCTGCCAGCAGCAGCCACTGCAGCAACAGCTACCATTTTGGGAATTGAGCAGCTGATCTTCATGAATCTCAGCCCAAGCCTGGTCCTGGAGTGAGGAGGAGTGGTGGATGGAGGCTGCTGTGGAAAGGGAATTCTACTACTCACAGGTTCTGGGCAGAAAAGGTTTTGGTTGATCCTAGACCAATGCACAGGTCAGGAGAGGAGTAAATTCCTGTCCGTTAAATGTGCCACCTCAGAGGAACTGAGAACTTACGGGTCCCCAGGGTATACCCTCCTCTTGACAAAGGACTCAAAAGTCAGGTAACTGGCTGGTAAAATGCCCAAAAAAGGGAAAAAAATAAGAATATAGAAGGCTACTTTCTTACAGGTATTTTCTTCCACCCTTTTATATGAAGAAGAACAATGCATACTATCAGAGGAAGTCAAGGATTCTCTATCCAATACCTCCAATACCTTTGTAATATTGCAAAAAAAAAATATGCAATGATCTCAGGCCATGAAAGAGCTCAAAAAGGATTTTGAAAATCAAGTAAGAGGGATGGAGCCAAGATGGTGAAGTAGAAAGATGCATACACTCTAGCACTTCCCCTACAGCCCACAAAATACCTGTAAAAATGACTCTCAACAAAGTCTAGAGCAGTAGAAGCCACAGAACAACAGAGCAAAAGAGGTTTCCAGCCAAAGGTAACCCAGAAAGAAGAAAGGAAAGGTCTATCTCATGGGATGCTGAGCAGAGCAGAGGCCCTGGCCATGTAGCACTGGAAGCAACAGGACCTGAACAGACCTCCAGGAAGAGTTCCTAGCAGGGAAGGACCCAGATACTTTAACCCACAAGCAACAAAGAAAGCTCCAAAGGTCAGTGAGGGAGGGCTTTCCCAGTTGGGGGAGAAGAAACAGGGGTTTCTCCAGCAATAGCCCCAGGCAATGGTAGAGACTGAGGCAGCAGACTGTAAGTAGTTACTTAGGCCAGGAAGCAACCTGGCTCCATTGTTCAGGCAGCTCAGCTTAAAGTTTCTGGCAGGATGGAGCAGCTGATCTAAACTCCAGCCCTAAGTGACAGCCCCGCCCCCCACTGGAACCAAGCAGTTGAGTCTAATCTCTTGACAAAGGATTCAGAAGTCAAGTAACTGGCTGGGAAAATGCCCCCAAAAAGGGAAAAAAATAAGACCATAGAAGGTTACTTTCTTGGGGAACAGGTGTCTGCTCCCATCCTTTCAGATGAGGAAGAACAAAGCATGCTGTCACAGGAAGTTAAGACCCCTGACTCCAGGGCCTCCAAAGTGAACTTAAATTGAGATCAAGCAATAGGGGAGCTTGAAAAGCAAGTTAGCAACTTGCTAAAGGAGAACCAAAAAACTGTGAGGAAAATAACACCTTTAAAAAGAGGCTAATTCAATTGGAAAAAGAGGTTCAAAAAGCCAACAAGGAGAAGGAGGCATTAAAAATCAGAATTAGCCAAATGGAGGAGAAGGTTCAAAAGCTCACTGAAGAAAATAGTTCTCTGAAAGATAGAATTGAGTTCAGGGAAATGAATGACTATGAGATAAACCAAGCAGTTAGAATACAAAACCAAAAGTTTGAAAAAATAGAAGATAATGTGAAACATCTCATTGGAAAAACAACTGACCTGGAAAATAGATCCAGGAGAGACAATTTAAAAAATGTGGGACTATCTGAACGCCATGATAAAAAAAAAAGAGTCTAGATATCATCTTTCATGAAATTATCAAGGAAAAGTACCCTGGTATTCTGAAACCAGATGGTAAAATAAATATTAAAAGTATCCTCTGATCACCTCCTGAAAGAAATCTGAAAAGAGAAACTCTTAGGAATATTGTAGCCAAATTCCAGAGTTCCCAGGTCAAGGAGAAAATTTTACCAGCAGCCAGAAAGAAAAATATTTAGTATTGTGGAAATACAATCAGGATAACACAAGATCTAGTAAATTCTACATTAAGGGATCAAAGGGCTTGGAATATGATATTCCAGAAGTCAAAAGAACCAGGATTAAAACCATGAATCATTTACTCAGCAAAACTGAGTAAAATACTTCAGGGGAAAAAAATGGTTTTTCAATGAAATAGAGGACTTTCAAGCATTCTTGATGAAAAGACCAGAGCTGAATAGAAAATTTGACTTTCAAACACAAGAATCAAGAGAAGCATGAAAAGGTAAACAGGAAAGGCAAATCATAATGGACTTACTAAAACTGAGCTATTTACATTTTTACATGGAATGATCATATTTGTAACTCTTGAAACTTCTCAGTATTTGAGTATTTGGAAGGATTACACACACACACACACACACACACACACACACACACACACACACGCGCGCGCGCGCACACACACACACACACACATACACATATAGACAGAGGGCCCAGGGTGAGTGGAATAGGAAGGGATAATATCTAAATAAATAAAATTAAGGGGTAAGAAAGACTAATACAATGGAAGGAGAAAGGGAGAGATGGAATGGGGCAAATTATCTCTCATACAAAAGGCAAGAAAAAGCTTTTCAATGGAAGGGAAAAATGGGGGGGGGGGTGAGAGGAAAAACAGTGATGCTTACTCTCATACATATGGCCTAAAGAGGGAATAATATGCACACCCAATTCGGTATGAAAATCTATCTTACACTACAGGAAAATAGCAGAGAAAGGGATAAGTGGGATGTGAAGGGGATGATAGAAGGGAGGAAAAATGAGGGGAGAAGAGTAATTAGAAGTAAACACTTTTGGGGAGGGCTAAGGTCAAAAGAGAGAATAGAATAAATGGGAGGGATAGGATAGGATGGAGGGAAATATAGGCAGTCTTTCACAACATGACTATTATGGAAGTCTTTAGCAAAACTGCATATATGTAGCCTATTTTGAATTGCTTGCCTTCTCAGTTGGGATGGGTGGGGATAGAGGAAGAGAGAGAAGTTAGAACTCAAAATTTTAGGAACGAATATTGAAAATTGTTTTTGCAAGTAACTGGGAAATAAGAAATACAGGTTATAAGGTATAGAAATCCATGTTGCCCTACAAGAGAAGAGAAAATATAGGGATAAGGAAGGGAGGCGTATGATAGAAAGGAGAGTAGATTGGGGGAAGGAGTAATCAGAATGTATCGTGCTTTGGGGTGGGAGGAGGAGAGAGACAGGAGAAAATTTGAAACTCAAAATCTTGTTGAAATGAATATTGAAAACAAAAAATAAATAAATAAATTGGAAAAATATGAGTGGGTTAAACAACAAATAATAGAAGCAATCAACAATTTCATTCATGAGAATGAAAACAATGAGACAGCCTACCAATACTTATGGGATACTTAAAAAACACTTTTTAGTGGAAGTTTTACATCATTGAATGTCTACATGTATAAAATAGAGAAAGAGGAGATCAATGAACTGGGCATGCAGCTGAAAAAACTAGAAAAAGAACAAATTGAAAATCCTCAAGTAAATACCTAATTAGAAATACTGAAAACCAAAGGAGAGATTAATAAAATTGAAATTAAGAAATCTATTAAACTAATAAATAAAATTGAGTTGATTTTATGAAAACAACCAATAAAATTGATAAATCAATCTGATAAAAAAAAGAAGAAATCCAAATTCCCAATATCAAAAATGAAAAGAGTGAACTCGCCTCCAATGAGGGGGAAATTAAAACAATAATTAAAAATTACTTTGCCCAACTGTATGCCCTCAAATTGGACAATCTAAAAGAGATGGATGAATAATTTAAAAAATACAAAAAGCTGAATACTTAAATAACCCCATCTCAGAAAAAGAAGTTGAATAAGTCATCAATGAACTCCTTAGGAAAAAATCTCTAGGGTCAGATGAATTTACAAGTGAATTCTATCAAACATTTAAAGAATAGCTAATTCCAATACTATATAGACTATTTAGGAAAATTGTGAAGGAAGAGTCTAACCAAATTCTTTTTTATGATACAGTATGCTTATGATACCTAAACCAGGAAGAGGCAAGATAGAGAAGAAAATTATAGACCAATTTCTCTACTGAAGAAAGATGCAAAAATTTTAAATAAAATATTAGCAAAAAGAATACAGGAAACTATCATGAAAATAATATCTTTTGATCTGTTAGGATTTAGATCAGGAATGCAGTTCTGGGTCAGCATTAGGAAAACTATCAGTATTATTGGTCATATCAACAACAAAACTAACAGAAACCATATGATTATCTCAGTAGATGCAGAAAAAGTTTGTGACAAAATACAACACCCCTTCCTGTTGAAAACACTGGAGAACATAGGAATAAATGGAGTCTTCATTCATATAATAAGGAGTATCTACTTAAAACCATCAGCGAGTATTACATATAATAGAAAAAAGCTAGACACATTTTCCAATAAGATCAAAGGTGAAACAAGGATGTTCATTATCACCACTGTTATTCAATATGGTACTAGAAAAGATAGCTTTAGCAATAAGAAAAGAAAAAAATGGAAGGAATTATAATAGACAAAGAAATAATGTTATCACTCTTTGCAGACAATACGATGATATGCTTAGAAAATCCTAGAGAATCAAGTAAAAAAAATCTACTTGAAATAGTAAACAACTTTTACAAAGTAGCATGTATGTTCATCTGCACTTCTTCATATTATTAAAAAAAAACCAACAGTAAAACACAGAAGGAAAAATCTCTTTAAAATTTACAGCAGACACTATAAAATATTTGGGAGTCTACCTACCAAAACAAACACTGGGTCTATATGAACATAATTACAAAACACTTTTTACCCAAATAAAGTCAGATCTAAGTAATTGGAAAAACCTCAGTTGCTTGTGGGTAGGCCAAGATAATATTGTAAAAATTAGGATTTTACCTAAATCAATTTACTTATTCAGTGCCGCACCAATAAAACTAGCAGATCATTATTTAGTAGAGTTAGAAAAAATATCCAAGTTCATCTGGAAGCACAAAATGTCCAGAATACCAAGAGAATTAACGAAAAGAAATGCTGGAGAAGGCGGCCTAACCATGCCAGATCTCAAACTGTATTACAAAAGCAGCAGTTATCAAAACCACTTCACAACCATCTAAGAAATATACACGTAAATCAGTGGAATAGATTAGCTACACAAGACAGAGTAGTCAATGAATAGAACATTTCACTCTCTGATGAACACAAGGACCCCAGCTTCTGGGATAACAACTCATTTTTGACAAAAATTGCTGAGACAACTGGATAACGGCATGGCAGAAACTGGTCATAGACCAATGCCTGCCACCATACACAAGAATAAAGTTCAGATGGATACATGATCTAGGTATAAAGATTGATATTATAAACAAATTAGGAGAGCAAGGAATAGTGTATTTGTCAGATTTATGGAGAATGGAGAAATTTATGACCAAACAAGAGATAGAGAACATTATGAAGTGTAAAATGGAAAATTTAGATTACATTAAATTGAAAAGTTTTTGCACAAACAAACCCAATGCAACCAAGATTAGGAGGGAAGCAGAAAACTGGGAAAGGATTTGTGCAACTAGTGTCTTTGATAAAGGTCTCATTTCTAAAATATATAGAGAACTGAGTCAAATTTCCCATCATTTTCCAATTGATAAATGGTCAAAGGTTATGAACAGGGAGTATTCCAAGTAAGAAATTAAAACTATCTATAATCACATAAAAAATGCTCTAAATCACTATCGATTAGAGAGATGCAAATCAATCTAACTCTGAGGTACCACATCACACCTATCAGATTGTTTAACATGAAAAACAGGAAAATGATAAATATTGGAGAAGGTGTGGGAAATTTGGAACACTAATTCATTGTTGATGGAGTTGTGAGCTGATCCAACCATTCTGGAGAGCAATTTGGAACTAGGCTGAAATGGCTACAAAAATATGCATAGTCTTTGACCCAGCAATATTGCTTCTGGGGACTCTATCCCAAAGAGATAATAGAAATGAGAAAGGGTCCCCCATGTACAAAAATATTTATATCAGCTCTCTTTGTGGTGGCCAAGGTGGAAATCAAGGGGATGCCCACCAATTGGGGAATGACTGAAACAACTTGTGGTATATGAATGTAATGGCATACTATTGTGCTATGAGAAATGATGAACAGGAAGACTTCAGAGAAACCTGGAAAGACTTCTATAAACTGATGCTTAAGGAAAGGAGCAGAACCAGGAGAACTTTGTACACAGCAACAACCACAGTGCGCAAGGAATTTTTCTGGTAGATTTAGTACTTCATTACAATGCATGAACTTTAAAAATTTCCAGTGGACTCGAGGCAAAATGCCTTCCACATTCAGAGACAGAACTATGGAATTGGATTGTATATAGAAGCAGACCATTTTCTTTTGTATTATGTTTTGTTTTATGTTCTCTCCCATTCATTTTAATTCTTCTATGCAACATGTATTTAATAGAAATGTATGTGTAAAATCTGTATAAGGCTTTATATAAGATTGTATGCCATCTTAGGGAGGGAGTGGAGAGAGAGGGAGAACAGAGAGGGAGAGAGGGGAAAAAATCTAAGATATATGGAAATGATTGTTGAACACTAAACAAATAAAATAATTTAATTGAAAAGAATTGAACAAGTCATTAATAAACTCCCTAAGAAAATATTTCCAGGGCCAGATGGCTTCCCAAGTTAATTCTAGCAAATAATAAAATAACCCCAATTAATTCTGCTACTATAAAAACTCTATGGAAAAAATGCAAAGGAGTCTTACCAAATTCCTTTTATGATTTTTATGACACAGATATGGTGTTGATACCTAAATAAGGAAGAGCTAAAAGAGAGAAAGAAAACTATAGACAAATTTCTCTAATGAATATTCATGCCAAATTTTTAAATAAAATATCAGGGGGGAGGCACAGACAAGATGGTGGAGAAGAAGCAGGGTCCTTCTAGATCTTTCTCCCTAAATCCCTTAAAAAACTGTAAAAATGACTCCAAATAAATTCTAGAGAAGCAGAAGGCACAAAAGGACTGGGTGAAGTAAATTTCCAGGCCAAGACAATCTGGAAGGTCAATAGCAGGGGTCTATTGCCCCAGACTGAGAGCAGAGCACAGTTCACTGTGAGCCATGCCAGCATGGACAGAACTGGTACAGGCTTAGGAAAATGAATTTCTGGCAGTTGCTCTGGTTTCCAGACTTCTCAGGCCACAAATTCAAAAGACAACTTTGAAGGTCATTGAGAAGGGTCTCTCATTAGGCTGAAAGGGGAATGTGGCCTGGCCCCAATGCCAACCCCAGGACACAGCAGCCACTGTTAAAGTGCTGCTTTTGGAGCCTTCCATTTAACAAAGAGCTCAAAAGTCAAATAATTGCCTGGGAAAATTAGCAAAGAAGGAAAAAAAACAGACTATAGATTCTTACTTTTCTGGTGAAGAGGTATTTTTCTTAAGTCACTGGTAATGAGGAAGGTGAAAACAAACAACCAAGAAAAAAACCACAAAGCCAAGGCTCCTGCATCCAAATGTCCAAGAAAAATATGAATTGGTCTCAACCATGGAAGAGCTCAAAAAGTATTTTGAAAACCAAGTAAGAGAAACAGAGAAACAAATTGGGAAGAGAAATGAGAGTGATGCAAAAAAAGTAAGAAAAATGAGTCAACAGCTTCCTAAAGGCAACCCTAAAAAATGTGAAAGAAAGTAATAGCTTTAAAATTAGACTAACCCAAATGGCAAAAGAGGTTCAAAAAGTCAAGAAGAAGAAAGTCTTTTTTTTTTTTTCAAATAAATTTATTTAACTTTTTACATTCATTTTCACAAGATTTTGGGTTCCAAAATTTT
>CM053771.1:343561833-343606107 GCA_028658325.1 Potorous gilbertii | reverse complement strand
TTTGAGTTAATTCCCTTAAAAAGCTAAAATTATGGTGAAATCAAAAATAGAGGAAAAACCTGTCAATTCACATTACAAATTTAATTCTCAAGGTTACACTTTTGGTAACCTTCTTGCATTCTGAGATGAAAAAATTTTACATAAAAATTCATAAAGGGAAAAATTTTGACAATATACAGTGTAAATCAATCATTCAATAAATAAGCTTTATCAAGCATCTACTGGGGCAAGTAGGTGGCACAGTGGATAGAGTGCTGGGGCTGGAGTCAGGAAGACTCATCTTCATAAGTTCAAATCCTATCTCAAACACTTACTAGCAGTGTGACCCTGGGCAAGTCATTTAACCCTGTTTGAGCCTCAGTTTCCTCACATGTGGTAACATGTACTGGAGAAGGAAATGGCAAACCACTCCATTATCTTTGCCATGAAAACCCCAAATGAGATGACAGACTTGGACATGATTGAAAAAAGACTGAACAAAGTACCTACTATGTGCCAGGAATTATGCTCAGTACTGGAATTAGAAAGAAAGACAAAATACACTTCATGCCCTTGAGGAGCTCATAATCCAATAGTGGGGAAAACATGGAAATATATATGTATGGGATAAATAAAAAAATTCCATAGCAGGAAGGTACTAGAATTAAGAGGGATGTGGAAAAGTTTCCCAAAGTAAACAGGATTTTAGCTGGTCCTTGAAAGATGTGGAGAAACCAAAAAGTACATATGAAGAAAAGAGCATTCCAGGCATGGGGAACAACAGAGAAAAAAAATATCCAGAGCCAAAAGATGGAGTTTCTTGTTCATGAAATAGGAAGAAAGATGATGTCACTGGATTGAAGATTATGTAGCAGGGTGCAAAGTCTAAGAACACTGAAAAAATTAGGGGCAAAGGCCTTTGAATGTCAAATAGAGGGTTTTGTATTTGGTCTTGGAAATAATATGAAGCCACTGGAGTTTACTGAGCAGTGGGTGACATGGTCATACCTGTGATTTAGGGAATTCACTTTGACAACTAAGTAGAGAATGAATTAACATAGGGAAAGATGTGTCAAGTAGATCAAAAAGGAGATTACTGCAATAGTCTGAGTGTGAGGAAATGAGGACCTATATGGGGTGATGACATTATCAGAGAAGAGAAGGGATGATATTCAAGAAATGTTGCAAAGGTGAAATCATGAGGTCTTACAAACAGATTACATATGAAGGTAAGAGATAGGAAGGAGTAAATGATGACTACATTGCAAGCCTGGGGAACTGGGAGGACAGTGGTGTCCACAACAGTAATAGAGAAGTTTGGAAACAGGATGTTTAGGGGGGAAAATAATGAGCTCAGTTTTGTTGAGTTTAAGACGTCCATTAGCCATGTAGTTTGAGTTAATCCAAAAGGTAATTGGAAATGTGAGTCTGGAAGTCAGTAGAGGTTACAACTACAGAAGTAGATTTGAGAATCATCAGCATGGAGATGGGAATTAAACCCATGGGAGCTGATGAGATCACCACATGAAGTAGAAGATAAGAGGGCCCTGTGGGATACCCACAATTAGTGGGAATGACCTGTAGGAGGATCCAGCAAAGGAGACTGAGGAGTGGTGAAATAGATGGGAAGAGAACCAGGAGATGATGTTATCCTGAAAAACTAGTGAAAAGAGAGTATCAAAGATAAAAGGGAAATTAACAGCATCAATGTTGTAGGGAAGTCAAGGACGATGAGGATTGAGGAAAAGTCATTGGATTAAGAATTAAGAGATCATTGGTAATATTAGAGAGAAGCCAGAGAGTGGAAAGAGATCAAATGGAGTAATCTGTTATATAGATGACCTTCTCAAGGAGTTTAGCTACAAAAGAGGGAAAAGATATGGTATAATAATGGGGATGGAAAGATTAGGTAAGGGTTTTTTGAGGAGTAGGGATACATGGGCATGTTTGTAGACACCAGGGAAGCATCCAGTAGACAGAGTCTAATAAACTAAAAATTTAAAACCTTCCCAGCCCATTAATAGGCCTCAGGTGGGATTATTGAGGGAGGCTTGATTAGGGGAGGCTTGTTTTGTATGAAAGCCAACACTAGGTCATGAAGTGTCATGCTCTCCAGTTCTGAGGGGTATATATATTCTCTAGGCTAAGGTTTTGCTTTGGGGATCAAATCATTGGAAGAGTGTGTAATTAGGCCAGAGGAGACTCTGGGTAGCTGTTAAAGAGCCTCTTGGCTTTGAAAACTCAGATGTTGGTGCTTCTCTGTCTGGTAATGATGTATGTATTGTCAATGGTCAGACAGATGGAAACCCTGTCTGTTGGTCTTTCTGTTTGTAATTGCTGCTTGTAATATCTATTTATATTTTATCTGAAGTTCAGGGTGCTGACTTTTTCCCCTGATCTAAGAGAATGATATATGTACTTGATTAAAGTAAGATGGTTTACCCCTTTTAAGGTTGCTTGCTTTAGAAAAGCAGATCTAAGAATCTGTGCAGCAGGCCCTCCTGTGTATACTGGGATGATTGCTGATACATAGGGAGAGATTAAAAATAAATGAGAAAGTGGGGGTGATGGGTGAAATCTGCTGGAGAAGGAAAGATAAAATGGGATCACTTAGGCAGGGAGAGATATTTGTTTTGACAAAGAACAAGGCTGCTTCTTTATGTGAGATGGGTAAAGGTAGAGAGTGGAATAAAACATCTGATTTATATGATATGAGACAAGAGGGAGCTCTCAGTGAATGGTCTCAATTATTTTTCAGTAAAATATGAGGAAAGGTTTTTACCTGAAAGGTTTGGGAGAGGACTACAAGGGATAGGGCTGGGCAGTGGTGAATGTACAAATTCCGAAGGACCACTGTGGAGAGGGGGATAGTGAGTTGATAATGGAGGTACAGAAGTATTACCTAACAACAATGATTTCCAGTTGAGATTGTGTGGCATAAATTTGTAGCGAATCCAGTAAGAACTCGTGAATATTTTTTTCCTGCTTTTGTTCAAAAGCGTATATAAATGAGCAAAGCTAGGCAGGAATGATTCAAGATTGAGATCTGACAGAACATAATCAGCAGTAAGATAAGGGGCCATATGACTCAAAAAGCACAGGACAGTATAGATGTGAACTGGTTTACCAAGGGGTAAAGTTGGGAAAAGGAGCAAAGAGTGACTAGTATAAGGTTGCAGGAGTATAAACTTGAAAGAGAATTGAAGGGTCTAGGGTTTAGAGGTCACAGTTTTGATGAAGAGTAGTGTTTGGAATTGAGAGGCAGAGGGAAAGGTAAAAATGTAATAAATTGTGATTATATGAGGAAATTTCAAAGTTTTTGAACTCGGAAATGACACTTATGAGTCGTGGCAAGATCAAGCATGTGATCATCTTTGTATATGACTGGGGTGAGGTTGCTGAGTAAGTCATAGAAAATGAGTAAGTTGATGAACCGGGAGATTAGGTTGTTTTAGAGGCAGAGAGCTAACATAGTAAATAGAGCACTGGCTTGTCAGGAGGACCTGAATTCTAATTCAGCCAAAGCCACTTACTAATCATGATCATGAGTAAGTCTCTTAACCTCTGTTTGTCTCAGTTTCCCCATGTATAAAATAGGGATAGTCATAGCACCAATCTCCCAGGATTCTTCTAAAGATCATATGAGATGGTGTTGTAAATTGTTTAGGGCAGTGTTTGGAACTAGTAAGCACCATATAAATGTTAGCTATTACTGTTTGGTTGTTGTTGTTATATCAATATATAAATTGAAGTCCCTAGTATGAAGGCAAGAGCTTGGAAGGAGAGATAGATTGTGAGCCAGCTATTGAACTTAATGAGGACAGATGTTTCCAGAAGATGTATCCAGGTGACAGACAACACCTACCAGGATTTAGATTGAAGATTTAGATTGCATGAATCTCAGAGGAGAAGTTATTGTAATAGGGAAAGAATCTGGAAATGCGCTCAGAGATCAAAGAGTATTCCAATTCCCTCAGTCAAGGAAATAAATCAGGAGGGGAGAAGGTAGGCATTCCTTATTTATTTTAAATTGGTCGAAATGAACCAGAATGGGATTAGAAAGGTAGATACTTATCACATTTATAAATGACAATTTAATCAAACCAAAACAGATCTCTTCTAAATTACAGTTGCTTAGCATCCTTTGCAATACAGAAAATAGAGCGTGACAGCTCTAACAATTCTTTTTTAAGGTTAAAACAAATATAGCCCTCTCTGTTTGTATTGCAAGTAAAACATAAAAGGCAAAAAAGGCAGAAGTGAAAATACTCATTGGAAAAGGGCTGATGCAGCTATAGGATACAGAAGAGGATAGAGACAAATTTACAGCATCTTTTCTGTGCTCGCAATTTTTCTTGACAGCATCTCATGTACTGAAGTTGAATTCTTCAGTGTGTAATCAGCAAGAGGAGGGGGGTGGTTTCTGTAGAGGCAAGTTAGCATATGGTGTATGAAATTTCTCACTGACAAGTGGCATTTTACCAGAGCAATTGACTAGCAGGGAAGAGACATTTTGCTAATCACTCCCAGTTGCCTACGCCCTGAGGCAGAATCATATTGCTTTATGCAGATGAGCTCATAACAGTTTCCTCAATTTGGCTTTTATATTAAAATGTGCCAGTTCCTAGTGTTGTGTCAACAGGCACCTGAGGGCCTACCACTTTACATTGCATGTGTATTACTATTTAAAGACAAGCTTTTAGTTTAACATTAGTGGTTGCCTTCCGAGTTTAATTACCATCCTCCCCATGGGGCTCAATGAGCCATCTATTCCTCCCAAGGGAATTTTGGTTGGTGAATCTTTAACTAAATAAGTAAGTGCCAAAGAACCTCTCTTTAAAGATTCAGTATCTTATTTTTGGTTTGCTTTGAAGATAGTAGAAGCTATTCCGTCTGTGAGCAGCAATGAGCCATGAGAAATTTAGAAACTGTAGGTGATTAATTTCATAATAAAAAAAGATAGTAGTAGGTCAAATTAATAATCAAATCTTAATTCGTACTGACAAGGACTAGATAATTTAACAGCATCATGATACAATTATAATGTTGGGCAAGGGACTTGAGATAAGAAAACATTTAGTTGAATTTAAATGACATGCTCATTTTCCTATAGTTTAAAAGTAGCAGAGCTGAGACTTATATACACATCTAACTCCAGCTCCATTGTTCTATTGAAATTTGTGCTGACTCAGTTCCACTGACTCTCTTTGTTTCCAGTCCAGTCTCCTGGTACTGTTGAAAGAGACATCAACTAGTCCAAATATGCACTTCAATAGCATTTCCTTGTTTCTGTGTTACCTTCTAGTAACAGCGCATCCTCCTTAACCCTACTCTCATTTCCCTTTGTTGTTGTTGTGTATTTTCAATCCTCTCCAATTCTTTGTTTTGTAGTTTTCTAGGCAATGATACTAGAATGGTTTGTCATTTCCTTCTCTGACTCATTTTATAGATGAGGAAACTGAGGCAAGCCAGGTTAAACGACTTGCTTGGAGAGTCTGAGGCTAGATTTGAACTCATGAAGATGAGTCCTTCTGATTCTAAACTCAGTGCTCTATCCACTGCACCACTTGTGATGCATTTCATTATGATGCAGCAATTAGGAAGAAGCTAAGATGCAATGGCCCATTCCTCTTTTGGAGACATGTACCTATCAGTATTGCTTTTCTCTTATTCCAAAAGTCATCAATAAAAGCATCCTCCATTTTGAAACCCATGCTGATCCACTGACTTCATATTTTAAAGAAAATTCTTTTTAATTCTCTCGTCCTGAGTTTTACATCTTCAAGCAGGGCAAAAGACCCAAAGATAGAATTTTCCTTTTTACCATTTTGAAGCATTATGATATTTTATTAATACTAAATTCTCATACAAATCAGAAACATGTCTTTTTCCCTTCTTTTTCTGAGTGATCTACATTTGAAAGTTCAACTAACTTTCTTTTCACTTTTTTTTTTATCAGAGGCAATTGGAGTTAAGTGACTTGCCCAAGGTCAAACAGCTAGTAAGTGTTTGAGACTGGATTTGAACTTACGTCTTCTTGACTTCAGGGCCTATTCTCTATCCACTGTACAACCTAACTGCCCCACTTTAATTGCTTAAATAAGGTAACATAGATAGTGCAGAAGATTCAAATCTAAAGATCTGGGTTTGAATTCTGGATAACTATATGTGTGTCATTGACCAAGTCAAGTATTAAAATTATTAATTTTAATCTTTTGACATTCTATGATATTCTGAATAACAAGCCTAAGTATTTTAAATATGGAATTATTTCCTATAGATCCACAGCAATTCAAAACGGAAAGAAGGAAGGAAAGAAGGGAGGGAAGAAGGAAGGAATGAAGTTAGCAAGTCAGAAGAGAAGTTGGAGAGAAAGAAGCAAAAGAGCATGTATTAATTAATAAAAATTTATCAAGCACCTACATATATATATATATATATATATATATATATGTGTGTGTACAAACACACTATATATATATATATATATATATATGTATATGTATATGTACATACTGGACTGGTTTGCCATTTCCTTCTTCAACTCATTTTACAGATGAGGAAACTGAAGAAAAGAAAGTTAAGTGATTTGACTAGGGTGACACAGCTAATAAGTGTCTGAGGCCAGGTTGAACTAAGGAAGATGAATCTTCCTGAAACTATCTGCACCTCTGCCCTCTATCTACTGCACTACCCATATATGCTTGACACCATATTAAATACTGGGGATGTAAAAGAAAGACAGACCCTGCCCTGAAGGACCTTACCATCTGGTAGGAAAATACACAACAAAAAGCTGAAAAATGGGGGAGGAGAGAAAAGAGGAAGGTATCAGCAGGGTCATAGTATTGAAGTCACAATGGTCAGGATCATTAGGGCCAGAAACAAAAGGAAGTGAGATGAACCTAGTATTTCCACAAAACAGAGGTTCTTAGAGGAACTCACCAAAAAGAGTGGGTGTTGTAGAGAAATATACCAGGGAGGGAGCCTCAAAAATGGCTGTGCCAGATCAGGAAGACCTCAAGCACTGAGGTAATTTTGAGGATGAGACAGCAATATAGAAGGACTGATTTTGGAGGGCAGAAAGTCATGGGGCAGGACCAAGAGGAGAATGAAGGTAGGCTGGCTTGGGCCCTTCCACAAAATGGAGTCTCCAGGAAGAACTCACCAATGGAGAAGGGTGGACGTTGGGGAGGAATATTCCAGAGTGAATAGTCTACAGGTACTGTAACATGTTCTAGAGCTAGGAGGATGTAGGCTTCTTTTACCTACCTCACTCAACTATGCGAAAATTCGTTGCTTTCCAAATCGAATTTTTAGGTCAGGTTTCAGAATATTACTTCATTTTTCCTTTGGCTGTGTTATGGTTATGGGATTTGCCTAAGATGAAATTCATAAAGAATAAGTAATAAATGCAGACAATTTAGGGATTTAAAGTCAACTCAAAGTTAGAGGAAATATATATATATTCATTCTATAACTGGGAAGAGAAACAGTGAAATTGAGGCTGGATATTGCCAAGTAATTATCCTGAAGTAATTGTTTACTACACACTACTATTAAATGGAACCAAGTTTTGAAACCTTTAACAGGAATTAGGAAATAAAACTGAGCGTTGGGAGGATGGAGGAGGGAGAAGACATCTTTTGTCATGTTTACCTCAGCCACTTTACTACATATTAAGATAAGAAGGGAAGATGGCAGAGTAGGCCATAAAATTTCCAGGTTCTTCAGATTTCTTCTGAAGAAAAGAAAGAAAATCGCTTTGAAATGAATACAAGGCAACAAAAATAAAGGGGGAAAGCATTTGTCCCTCTAAGACATCTTGAGAAGATCTCAGAGAAGGCTCCTGGGGCTGAGGTTTGGTCTGGATGAAGTGTAAACACCTCTAGGCTGAATCCACTGAATAAATCAACTGTGGAAGGCCTTGGAGGAAGCAAAATAGCCCCAAGAAATTTTACCTCAACTTTCTTATCATTCAAGGTATCAAGAAATTTCACCCCACTAAGTTTCATCTAAAGAACATCAGATGACTGAGTGAGGGAAGATTGAAGGTCTCCTTGCTGTTTCTAGAAGTCAGTCCTAGGAGGGTTTATACATTGATGCTGGGCTGTGGCTGAGGGTGAGGTGGAGTATTGCACAAGCCAGGTGAGTGTGGTACTGCAGGGAGCAAGAGTATTTTGGGGACAGCATGACTGGGGATTAGAGAAGGAAAAGAAGAGTCCCTGAGGTTGAGCCCTCAGAAAGAATTCAGAAAATAATAGTTAGAAGAACCTGAGACCTAAGACAGCATTACCTACAACTCGGGATTAAAACCTTAATATAACAATATTAAACTAATAATTAAATATTAAACTTCTAAAAATAAAATAAATTAAAATTAAAATAAGAACAACAAGCAAAGGAAAAAGAGCCCACCCATTGTAAAAGAAGATCTGGCATATTCAGAAGGTAGTAAAGTTAAAAAAATAAAAGGTCATTCCCGCCCTAAAGAATAATATTGAATGGTTATAACACCAAAGAGAAAACTTGAAGAATTTAAAAAGATATTTAAAAATCAGATAAAATAGAAGGATGAATAATTAGAAAAAAATAAAAGCATTTGAAGAAAATTTTGAAAAAAGTTAACCAATTGGAAAAAGAGATAAAAAAATCATAAGGAAGAAAATGAAAAGGAATTCAAAAATCAAATGGCAGAGAATGAGAAAAATTAGAAAAAAAAGAAAAGCAATCCCAAAATTTTGAAAAGTAATTCAATTAGAAAAGGAGATACATAATCTAAAGGAAGAAAATGACTCCTTGAAAACTAGAATGGAACAAATGGAATTAAATTGCATTGTAAGACACAAAGCTATGACAAGAGAAAATAGAAGAGAATCTAAAACATCTCATCAGTAAAACAATCTGAAGAACAGATCAAGGAGAGACGATATAAAATTTTTCATGCTACATGAAAGTTATGATCAACAAAAGAATCTGGGAACAATATTGTAACAAATTCTTAAGGAAAATTACCCTGAAATTCTGGAACAAGAAGGTAAAATTGAAATTAATAGAATCTACCAGGGACCATCTGAAAGAGATCCTAGGGGAAAAGAAAAATTTACAGGAATGTCATAACCAAATTTCAAAATTCCAAGCTTAAAGAGAAAAACCTATAAGCAACAAGAAAAAAAAACCCCACAAATACTGCAGAAAAACAAGTGGAATTTCACAAGACCTAGCACCTTCTACACTGAGTCCATTATGTCTTAGAATATTACATTTCAAAAAGGTAGGGCTGCATCCATGAATAACTAATCCAGCTAAATTGAGTATAATCCTGAATGGAAAAGGACATTTTGACGAACTGAAAAACTTTTAGGTATTTGTAAGCAAAAGACCAGAACTCAATGGAAAATGCAATATAAAAAATTCAGAAAAGTATGGAAAGTATTAAAGATTATTAGGTACTGATTAAGGTCAAACTGTTTACTTATGATATAAGAAAATGTTATTAATATTTGTAATTATTAGTTATTTTCATTAGTACTCTTTAAAAAATATCCTTATTAAGGTAGTTTTGAAAAAAGTTTGGACTGAATTGTGCATGATGATATGATGCTAAAAAACAAAATTGGATAGGAAAAGGTTAAAAGGAGAAATTATCTCATGAAAAAGAAGCATGAAAAGAAGAACTAATATAGAGGATGTAGGTGGAGAACTGGTAATATTGAAACCTAACTGTCATCTGGGTTGAAGAGGAAACAACCTGCATATCTAAAGAATTTTAGAAGTCTTCTGAACTTCTAGGGTGGTGAGAAAACTGGGGGACTGAGTGCAGGAGGGACTTTTAGGAAGGTGTATAGATTAAGATTAGGAGGGTGGGCAAATAAATAAGGGGAGGGGATTTTTAGAAGAGTGGTTAAAATAAGGAATTAGAGGGTAAGAGGAGTAGGATGAAAAGAAAGGTTGAGAAGGAAAACAGCAAGTAAAGATAAGATGAAAGGAAAATCACAAATAGTAATTATAACTTTGAATGTGAATTAGAAAACATAACAAAATTCATTTGAAAGAATAAAAATTCAAGAGTATCTAAGGAAATTATTATTTAGAAGTACCAGACCTTAAATTGTATTATAAGACAATAATTATCAAAACTGTCTGATATTGGCTAAGAAATAGAAAGGTAGATCAATGAAATAGAATAGACGTACTATTTACAGTAGCAAATAAACGTAATAATTTTGTATTTGACAAGTGTAAAGTCAAGATTTTGGCATAAGAATTCCTTATTTGGTAAAAAAAAAATTATTGGGAAAATTAGAAAGCAGTATGACAGAAACTGGGCATAAACCAAAATCTTACACCATGTGCCAAGATAAGGTCAAAATGTATATAATATCCATAAAGAGTAATTGTACAAGAAAATTAGAACAACATGGAAAATATTACATGTCAGACTTATGGATGGGCGAGCAATTTATGAATAAACAAGAGATAGAAAGCAAAGTTAAGTATAAAATGGACAATTTAATTATATTAAGGTTTCTACAAATATAACAAATGTAGCCAAGATCAGAAGGAAAGCATAAAATTTGGGGAAAAAATTAAACAGTTTATTAAATAAAGGTCTCATATCTAAAATACATAAAGAACTTTGTCAAATTTATAAGAATGTGAGTCATTCCCCAACTGATAAATGGTCAAAGTACATGAACAGTTTCCAATAAAGAAATCAGTTTATAGTCACATGAAAGAATGCTCTAAATCATGATTGATTAGAGAAATGAAGATTAAAACAACCTCAAGACATCATTTTACACCTATCCTTTTAGCTAAAATGATGGAAGGGGAAAGTGATAGATATTGGAGAGAATGTGGAAAATTGGGACACATTCATTTTTGATGGAATTCTAAACTGATTTGGTCATTTTGGAGAGCAATCTGGAATTATGCCCAAAGAGTTATTAAACTACCTACATACCCTTTGACCCAGTAATACCACTACTTGGTTTATTTCCAAAGATGATTAGGGAAAAAGGGAAAAAATACCTACATGTTCTAAAATGTTTATGACAGCTCTCTTTGTGGTGGCAAAGAACTGGAAATTGCATAGACTCAGGAATTGCTGAACAAGTTTTAATATATGATTGTGATGGAATACTACTGTACTGTAAGAAATGATAAGGTCAACGATTTCAGAAAAATGTATATGATTTCAGAAAAATGTGATTTGTATGAAATAACAAAGAGCAAAATCAGCAGATCCAAGAGAACATTGTATTCACTAAGAGTAATACTGTTTCAAGAATGACTTCGAGCAAGTGAGTTATTTTGACTATTGTAAATACCTGTTAACTATAAAGAACATATGAAGAAAAGAGATTATCTATATCCAGAGAAGGAACTAATAAAAAGGCATGTATTAATTTTACATATGTATATCTATTTGTGCCCCATCACTGGGGCAGTGAGTGGGAGGGAGAGAAAAAAAAGAAATTTATATAATTTTGTTGTATATTTGAAAGGAGTAGCAAGTTGTGAATAGTAGATTTGCAGTTTCATGTACAATAATATTTTGTATTTTGTATTATGGAAGTGTTTGTTTTATTCCATAAATTCAAAATATTTTTAAAAAGCCCTCTCAATATATCTATTGCTCCTAGATAGTGATCTTCTATCACATTCTATATTTTGAAAACTTCTATTTCTCTATTAAAGAAATCTTTGTCTTTGTTCAGTTGGTCAATCATGTCCAACTCTTCATGACCCCAGGGACCATAACCAGGCTTTTGTATCCTTCATTATTTCTCAATCTGTCCAAGTTTATGTTTATTCTTTCCATGATACTATCTATCCGTCACATCCTCTGTTGTCCCCTTATCCTTTTCCATTAAATCTTTTCACATATCCATGTCTTTTCCAATGAGTCCTGTCTTCTCATCATATAGCCAAAGTATTAAAAATACAGCTTCAGTACTGGACTTTCCTGTGAATAGTTTGAATTAGGATTTTTTTTAAAGTATTGATTGATTTTATCTCCTAGTTTTCCAAGGAACTCTCAAAAGTCTTCTTTAGCACCATCGTTCAAAAGTGTCAATTCTTGAGTGCTCAACTTTACTTATAGTCCAACTCTCATAGCCATACATTGCTACTGGAAAAATCATAGCTTTCCAAATCTTTGTTGGAAAGGTGATGTCTGTTTTTGGTATGCTGTCCAGCTTTGTCATTGTTTTTCTTCTAAGGAGCAAGTATTTTTTAATTTCATGACTACCCAAAATCTTTGAGCCCAAGAATGTAAAATCTATATGGCTTCCATTTCTTCCCCCTCTGTTTGCCAGGAAGTGATGGCACCAGTTGCCAGGATCTTAGCAAAATCATATTTCTATTTCATTAACAATATTTGGTTGCTCTTAAGGTTAACTATTTTAAACACTTCTTTATCTGGACTAGATTATGAATTACATTTAAATCTTCTTTTTTTATGTATCTGTCTTCTTTCCATGGTAGTTATCATTCCACTTATTACTGCAAATTATTTCCTCAAGACTTATGTCACAGAAAATGAGGTTGAGATCATTATAGCATTTGATCAAATTTAAATATATATGTCTGTATATACATACAAATATGGGTATATACATACAAATGTATATGCATATATATACATACACATACATATATATATATATACACAGAAAATCTTGAAACACTATAATGAATATTATAACATTTAAGGTAAGATAGAAAGATTTCCTTTTTTTTAGGATTGAATTAATGGCCAAATACAACCTAGAAACTGAGTCAGTTCTAAGCATGCTAACTCTCCTTGGCTATAAACAACATATTTTAAAGCAATCAGATTGATTTAAAATAATCAATCCAAAATGTCTTATGGATAGTAAATATAACTTTTAAAACAGCAAACTGATCACATCTCTTAGTGGACATCCAAATTCATATTCTCTTTAGTGGGCATGCTATATATGACTTACAGGAACTTATTTCTCTATATACAAGATAAAGAAAATGCATACTATTTAAAGAATTCTTCCATTCTGATCACTGCCATTGAGAACTCACTGTTGTTACATAGAATTTTAATAACCAATATAAATCAATCAGATTCAATATGAGCTTAGATTAACACAAAATGAAATCCCAACCTATCTAGAGATAAAGTACAGTTATTTCTCCATACTTAAAGAAAGAATGACAAAATAGATGAAGCAACTGTACAACACTCTGTCCACATTCATTTTGTTCTAATTCTTACTAGTTTGGAGATCTTGGGAAAAATGTTTAATTGAAGGTTCATTTTTCTCATTTCTCATTCAGTTTTCTCTCTTCTCATTTTTCATTTAACACTATCTGAAGATAATGCCAACTTTCCTGTTTATCTAACAAAACTGTTGTGAGTTTCTTCAGAAACTGTGAAGTGTTGTATAGCTATTGAGGATTATTAATGTTATGCTTTCTTCCCAATTCTTTGAAAATAAGTCAATGAGAGCAAATTATTTTGTGCATATAATTAAACTTAGTATATTCTGTGAGTATGTCCTTCTGAAGAATCAGCATGGAGGGAAATTGACAAAACTGAATCTTAATTCTAAACGTGATAATAACGTTATCATTTGAAAATAAATTGAATTGATATGACCAATCAACCAGTTAGGAGATTAATTATTTAATTCAGTGCCCATGAACTCTCAGAAACAAAACAAAACCCAAAGGAAGGAATTATACACTAGAAGCAAAGCAACTGCCATTGTTTCCACAGGACAAGAAAGAAAGAAGCACAAAACAATAGTAGTCCACAATAAAGGGGGGGGGGGCAGGATACCAAACATTAAGTTACTCAATTAGTAAAACTCCTCCATCTGCCTCCATTCTCAGGTAAGGGAATGAAATGCACCTGAGAACTTATGCTTGGAAATCCACTCAAAAATGTTCTTCCTGTTATGGTATCTAATGATACATTTGACATCTACCTGTCCACCATGACCATCTTCTAATAACCCTGCACAGTGTAGGTGAGATATTTTTTGGAGGGGGAATGAA
Source organism: Potorous gilbertii (assembly GCA_028658325.1). NCBI lineage: Eukaryota > Metazoa > Chordata > Mammalia > Diprotodontia > Potoroidae > Potorous > Potorous gilbertii. The sequence goes on along the minus strand of CM053771.1, from coordinate 343,592,085 downwards.
ATTATGTTTCTTACTTCCTCAAAAGTCTCCTAGCTTTGGTCACCCCCAAAACAATCTGGAATGCACACTCTACCCTATTACCAACCCTGTGAAAACCCAGATGATGACTAGTTCACAGAATAAAAGATCAGAAGGAAATAAGGCAAGAAACCCAGCAAGTATAGCTGAAACAGGGCAATAAGAACTGGAATCAGAAGTCAAGTGGGACAAGACAGAGTGTGGTGAAAAATAAATTCCCCAATATGAGAACAGCTGAGGTGCCTTGAGGAACTTTCAATCACTGAAAGGGAGGAGTCAGAAAGTGAGCAACAGGAAAATGCAAAGGAGGAAAAATACTAAAAAGACTAAAGGTCTCAATAGGATAAAAATTCCATTAAGAATCAAGAGAGAAGATACTACAATTACAAGCGCTTAGCACAGTGTCTGCTACAAAGTAGATATTTAATGAATGCTGTTGACTTATTAACTACCAACACATTAGGAAAATAAACAACAATAACTGAATATTACAAGAAAAAGAAAATAGAATCAACATCCAATGAAATACAAAACCTTTTGTATTCCCGAATGAGCATGGAATTATATTAGAATGTTTCAGAATGATTGAAAAGAGAAATCAGAATCTTGAGAGAAGTTTAGAGGATAACAAATAGCAGAATTCATAAACATCCCTAGAGACTTAATATTGAAGGATTTAGTATTAAATATTGATATTTAGTATTGAAAGAAAAAACTGGATAGAGCATAGTATATTGAGAACCTAGGGAGAATAGGACATCAAGCTTAAGAGAGTGGTTAACAGTGTCGAAGGCTGTAGAGGGGTCAAGAGGAATAAAGATTGAGAAAAGGTCACATGGACTCATTGGTAACTTTTGAGAGATTAGTTTTGGTGGAATGTGGAGATCAGATGTCAGACTGTAGAGGGTTAAGAAGACAAAGAGAAGAAAGTAAAGGCATCTATTGCAGATGACCTTCTTGACTTAGCCACAAAAGGCACGAGAGACATAGCACAATAATTATTGAGGATCAAAGGAAAAGGTAAGAGTTACTTAAGATGAGGAAGTCATGAGCATGTTTGTAAAAAGGAGGGAAGAAATGAGTAGCCAGGGAGAAATTGAGGATAAATTGAGACTGGGGATGACAGAGGGGTCAATTTGTGGAAGATAATAGATTAAAATGGAATGCTTGAGGAGGGAGAGAGGTTTTCCTTGGTAAAGTGTAGGACTACCTTATTATGTGACACAGAAGGAAGAGAAAGTGGTAGAAGGCATCTAAGTCATATCAGATGACAAAGAGGGGGAGAAGAGGGAGCTTATACTAAAAGACCTCTATTTTTCAGGAAAATATAAGGTAAACTTCTCAACTGAGAAGGGCAGGGGTGCTATGGAAAACTTGAGAAGGGATGAAAAAATTTAGAAAGTGGAATAGTGAATTGAAAAGAGAGATATCAACGGATTCCTGGCAACATTGAGAGCCCAGTTGAGGTTGTGTTACTTAAATTTGTAGTGCCCTCAGCCAGAAGGGGTGTGTGATTTTCTCTACTTTCATTTAGCAGCTTGTGTATAAGAGCAAAGGGAGCATATGGTGGAAATGATCCAAGGATATGGCTTCACATGGCATACTGGCAACAGGATAAGGGTCTCTTAGAGTTGAACTGGCATACCTTGGGATCAAGATGAGCAAAAGAGTAGAGAAGGGTAGGGAGATGACTTGGGAGAGAATTGAGAGAAGTAATTGGGGGGTCACACTGTAGGCAGAGTAGGGTTTGGTAAAGGAAAAGAAGGAAAAGAATAATACAATATGGCAGAGAAGGGGATTTTGGAATTCTTGAATGTGGAAGTGGGCATTTCTGGGTGACATCAAAATTAAGAGTATCACCATCTTTGTGTGTGGCTAAGTTGGTAGGAGTAGTAGGTCACAGGAAGAAAGTGGGTTGAGGAATGAGTGTATTTGAGGAAGAGTCATCATGTATGCTCATGTCCTTAGTATGAGAGCAGGAGTCAGAGGAGAGAAAAATTGTCAGCCAGGTATTGAATTCATTGAGGGAGGAAGGAAAGTAATATGGAGGTCTGTCAACAACTGCAATCAGGATTTTGATTAGGTAGAAGAGGTAGATTGAATGAACCTCAAAGAAGGAGATGCGATAGAGGAGATAAAGGATATAGAAATAAAGGACAATGATAGAGGCAGGAGAGAGGAAACAATCTAGCCATTCTGGAAAGCAATTTGGAACCATACCCCAAAATCTATGAAACTGTGCTTACACTTTAACTCAGCAGTAACATCATTAGATTAATAATCCCACGAAAATCAAAAATTTAGAGGCAAACAACCCCTATGTACAAAAATATAGCAGTTCTTTTTGGAAGTAGATTGGAATAGAATTGGAAAATGAGGGTATGCCCATCAATTGGGGAATAATTGAACAAGTCATGCTACATGAATGTGAAGAATTCTATGGTGATATAAGATATGATGAAGGGAACAATTTTTTAAAAAACCTGAAAGATTTGTATGAACAAGCAGAGTGAAAAAGTAGAGTCAGTAGAACAATTATTATAAAAAGAACAATATTATCAAAATAAATAACTTTGAAAGACTTTAGAATTTTCATCAGTACAATGACAAAAAAGAATTAAAGAGGCCTAATGATGAAACATTCTACTCATCTCCTGAGCGATAAGTGATAGACTAAAAGTGTAGACTGAGATATATATGCATACGTAACATATATATTTATATACACATATTGATATGTGTATACATATATGTAGGCATGTATATACATCCATGCATTTATATATATGTCCACATAGTATGTATAAAGACATGGTCAATGTGGAAATTTTTTTCTTGACTATGCATATTTTTTTCAAGGACTTTTTTTCATTAAGTTTGGGTTAGGGAAGAAGGAAGAGAGATGAGGCAAATTTTAGTTAATTTTAAAAAAATAATCTATACTATATTTTTTAAAATGTATTTACACTCTCCTAAGACAGACCATTTCATTTTTGGATAAATGTTATTGTTAGGAAGACTTTTCTTATCCCAATTTTTTCTCTTTGGAACTACTATAAATTTTGCCTGCTTACATCTGGATAAAACAGTGCAAATTTAACCACTTATATGATAAGGTCTTCAAATACTTGAAGACAGATATGTGTCTAAAAAAAAAAAGACAAAAGGATGCAAAATGTTTCTTAAGCACTTAGTATGTACAAAGAACTTGTCTTGGCATGGGGGATTCAAAGAAAGAACAAGGAAAACCATCCTTCCCCTCAAGAAACTTACATTTTACCAGTTTTGCATACATGAAGTTTATTTTGTAGGTCACATTTTGCCCTTTTATTCACAAAAATAATTCGAGATACTTCATTAAATACTTGCCAAAATTTCTACAATATTCTATTGAGCAACCAGACTAGGAACTCTGCCAAATTGTACAAAATGAATTGGAGTTGACCTTGCACAAACTGTCATCAAATCATCTATGTTGTCTCTAAATGCTCCTTTTGTGTCTTTCTAGATGTTCACAAATAATCATTAATAATATATTTAAGGCTTCACCAAGAATAAAAAACATATATCAGAGTATAACTTGTAGACTCCACTGCCTTCTTTCTTTTGAAAAATGGAACATTTATCTATCATCAGTTCTATGTCACTTCTTTTTTTCTCTACAGTCCTTCACAGATTTTTCCAGGTTAGGAATCCCTTCATCTAGACAAATGATTTACTGTGCTATGAGGCATACATATTATTTATTTTCTTTTTTATGTTATTTTTTCTGAATTAAAGAAATAAAAAGCCTTTCCATAGCACATTAGAATAGAAAAAAAGATGCTTGTATGTGAAACTTCAAATCTTTATGTATAACTGGCTATTTCTTTTGAATATATAGTAAATTTATCATGTACCTTTCTTTTTTTCCTTTTTTTCCTTCGCCACTAGAGATGGCTCTCATTAAGCACGAATATCTATCCATCTATCTATCCATATATATGTATATATACATGCATACACATACATATACACAAATATATGTGTGTCTATGTCTGTATGTATACATGTACACATACATATATATGTATTTTATATGTAAGATCATTTTATACGTATTTCTATTTATCACTTCTATCTCTCAATGCAGATAGTCTCTTCCTTCATATGTTCTTAGTAGTTAATCATGTTCCATAAGACTGCCAATCCACTATTTCTTCCATATTTTGTTCAATAGATTTCTGACACCAAAATGGTCATTTGAAAAGATTAGATAAGTAACACAAAAGTAGAAATGTATAGCACTCTACTCTACTATAAAACCCTAATTTCCACAAATACAAGAGGAAATCTAGCAACTGTATCCATCAGCTAAAATTCCAAGACTAATGAGGTAACAACCTGAAAAATTAACAGTAGAGAGGCTAATCTCTAACGTACTACATAATACCCTTCCTCTACCAACTCTCACATTCTTATCAAGTGGCACAATGAGACCCAATGACTTATGCTTTGGGGTTCATTTAGTCTTTGCCAATTGTCCTTGTTCCTTTGCTTAACCCACCATCCTGTGGCAACAAGGAAAGGAACTTAACTCTCCCTGGTTTCTTTGTGCAAAGTCAGTAGTAATGCAGGAAAACAGAAAGTTCTCTGATTTGGGAGAAAGGGGTACATTGAGCTGATTTATTTTGCATATTACCTGTTTGTACATAGTGGTTTGCATGTTGTCTCCCTCATTAAATCGTAAATTCCTTGAAGACAGGAGCTATTTTTGCCCTTCTTTGTATCCCTAGGACTTAGCAAAGTGCCTCATACCTAGTAGGTACTTCATAAAATGTCATTGACCTAACTTGTGAAAGGAAGATCTCTTCTGAGCTGTCTAAATGAGTCCAAATATGTCTGAGTAAATATTTCAAGGCAAAGGAAAATGAATCAACACTTCATAAAGGGGAAAAACTTGTAGATTTCCAGGAGAACATGGAAAGAAAACAGGATGTTTCTTAATACTTCAAGAGATAAATAAGAATTGGGAAATTATATTTTATCATCTGCAAAGCAGAAATAACCAGCAGAAGAAAAAGACCTGAATCCTTGGTAGCTAGTTTTTTCTAAAGAAATAAACAACAACTAAGTGGAAATATAAATAAATAGAAGTAATGGATAGTCTGTAAGAATAAAAATGAACAGCAATAATGCTAAAAAGAACCCATGATCAACTAAAGAAGAAAAACATATTGATAAGAGACAGCTTAAGGAACATCAATCTTAACCTAAGGAACATGGCAAATCAAAAAACCTAAACATCATGGTATAAGAAATAATATAAAGAAACTGCCTAGAAAGTCTGAATATAGGAAGCAAAGTCCTAAATGAAAGAATTAACAAATTGCTGCTGGAAATAAACAAGCAAACAAAAAACCCATGTTGCAATCTCCAAGGCTCAAATTTCAAGCAACAAATTCTATAAGGGACTAGTAAACTTTAAAATATATCTAAATTAAATAGATAGATGATAGATGGATAGACAAATAGATAGATAGATAGATAGATAGATAGATAGATAGATAGATAGATAGATAGATATAGATAGATAGGCAGGCAGAGACAGGAAGACAGACAGATAGATGAACCATGCTACTGTTATGCTAATTTTTATTTCCTTTGATTCATTCTGTATCTTTTGGTTAATATTAACCTCACCTGACCAAAACCTGATATAAAAATTTACCTAAGAGCCTTAAGCATTACTTAGATAAGAAGTCAGAAGAATAATCAATTGTTTCAACTCCTTGGTGACATGTAAATCTTCCTTGTCAACGACCTATTTGTGAATCCTCTAATTGTAGTTTAATCTGCAACCTGACTTCATTTACCTATACAGTTTATCTGATGAAGTTTGTTTCTTTAGGGGATATATGACAGTATTATTCTATTTAGCTGTTTCTTCAATTATAGTGACATTGAAGGAAGCATGGGATTATGGATCTACCTTCTCTTTTAACTTTTATAGCCTAAAGGGGTTATATAAAACCACAAAATATAAATGAATTATTTTTATCACTCTGATATAATATTTCCTATTAGAAACTCATAAGAATCCTAAGGATTCTTCAGCTTTTCTCTGAGGCCTGAACCTGTGCTTGAGCATGATAATTAAAACCTAGTATTTTACCTCTATCATTTCTGTATCATGGTAAGTACATACTTGGCAGCAGTAACACACCACTTGAACTCAGAGAAGAGTTATTTCTCAGTACCAACTAACTCACACAGAGGAGACAGACTCAGGCTACAGAACGAGACAATGTTTATTTTTACATGTTATAAATATAATTTCTTGTCTTTACAGATTTGTTTTGAGCTTCATTTTTCTTTTTCTTTTTTCCCCCCACATGACAGGGTTGGAGGAAGAGAAAATGCAGTATTTGTTAATTAAGAAATAAATTTTTAAAAGGAAATGAATATTGAAAGTCATAGATAAAAATTATAAAAAATAAATTAAAAAACAAATCTATGGAAGGTGGAAACAGGGACAGGTAATGAATAATGAATATAAAGCCATGCCACAGTCCTTTAAGAGTACATTAATGCTGACTTAGTGTCAGGAACAATAAAACTCAGAAGAAGGTTAAGACTGTTAGTGAATAAAAGGACAACAAAATATAGCTTTAAAAACACTATCATGGCACTTAGGAAAAGGAAAAACAAAGAAAAGAAAGAACCACTATTTGAACTAGATAGGATTATAATAGTGCAGATGGAAGAGAGAACAAATCAATTATTTTCTCTGTCAAATAAAATTATCTATGAAAACAATTTGAGAGGGAGATAGTAGCAGGTCACACCAGGTGTCCTTGATTTATTCAAGTCAACTGGAACAGACAAACTACATGCAGGGTACTGAAACAGCAACAGATTTGGTTCTAGCAGTTCAGTCAATAATTATTTATTAAGTACCTATTATGTGCCAGGCACTGTGCTAAGCTATCATCAGTGATCTATGGAAAACAAAGAAAAAAAACCCAAAAAGCATCCTTCAAAACTTGCAGGCAAATATGTTCCTAATCAAAAATTGGAAGAAGTTGGAGTTTACAAACCATAGGCAAATTTATTGACTATACTATTAAAGAGATAGGATATTTGGAAAGGAAAGTGATAATTATTAAGACCAAGGATGACTTCATTCAGAAGACAAATCTTATTTCACTTTTTGACAAGATAATTATAATGCAATATTGTATCAGTATTTCAGCAAAGCAAAATTGACAAAATTGTCAAATTGACAAAGTCTCTCAGGCTATCTCTGTAAACAAGATGAAATAAGCTATATTAGACTAGTATAACTGAGCAGACAATAGGTGCAGAATTGGATGAATAGTAAGACGTAAGACCTAAATAATGGTTTAACGTCAACTTCAGAGGAAGATCTCTAGAGGAGTATCTCAGGGATCTATCCCTTAGCCTTATGCTATTATATTCTTTATCATTTTTTAATGAAGATCTATTGGCATGCTTCCAGAATTCATGGCTAAAAAATATGAAAATGATAGCTGTCATTGAATGACAAGATGAAGACTTTCAGAAATATAAACAGGTTAAATTGACAGACTGAAGGACAAACTGAAGCTACAATCCGATAGTAAAAACATACAAAGTCTTACACTTACTTGAGTTTAACAAAATCTCCTTCACAAGTAAAATACAGGGAGTATGCTTAGAAAATAGTCCTTACTAGATCAAGTCAACCAGCGATTGTTAAACATCCTATTGTGTGGGTATTGCAGATGTGGAAATAAAAAGGAAAGGAAAACAGTCCTTATCCTTCAGGATCTTGTTTTCTTTGAATTGATATACCATGAGCACAGTTATGAAAATGCTAGATAATTGAAAAGGGTAGATGACACTAAGATTTAAGGGCAGTTAGAGAAAAGTAGTTAGTTCAACGTTCTGGGAACACATAATACATAAAAGATAGCAATCGAAAATAAGGCACGGGTAGGTGTTCATCCTTCGTTGCTGAAAAAGACCATGCCATCAGAGAAATAATGACATGACTTGTACTTGACTTTGTTTTGAGCGAGGAAGGGCTGTGCAGGTCACCAGCCTCACTTCTCCTCCTGAGCCATCTGAATCCAGTAACCAGATCTTCATCAGGATGACTGGAGATGACCCAGGATGAGACCCTTGGGGTTAACACAGCTAGTGAGTGTTAAATGCCTGAGGTGAAATTTGAACTCATCCTGACTTCTGCACTGGTGCTCTATCCACTGTACCACCAAGCTGTCCCAAAGCATGGGTACAAGCAAGGAGACATAGTAGGATACTATTCCCAGAGTCAGGAAGTTCAGGATGCAAATTCTGCTTCAGACACTGGGAAAGTCAATTTCTCTCAGTTTCAGTTTCTTCTTCTATAAAACAAGGATAATGTTAATACTTACCTCACAGCTGTTTTGAAGATGCTTCACTCACATGAAGCACTTTGTCAATAACAATTTGCAGTATTTCTGGGTGGGGAAGGAATATGGCAGAGTAGCAGAAAGAAGGATAGCCAAGTTCTCCCCCCAAAACAAAGTTAAGTGATATTTCCAACCCAGGTCAGCACAGGGAGGCAGACAAGAAAGGCTTTTAGACACTAAAGACTGGATCTAACAAGCCTGTTATATAGAGAATTTCAGTGTGCAGGTACTGGAAGATGACCAAGGCACCAGGGCAAAAAGTAGCTGCAGACCCATACAGAATATCGTGACCTGATGAAGGAATAGATACCAACTGAGTCTGTCTATTCCCCTGGCTATGCTGAGGCACATGGGAGGTGGGTTTTCTTGGTATTGGCCCTTGCCTGCTTCACTGAACTCAGGATCTCTTGCTTCTGTGCTGTGCTGGGGCTTGCTGCTGGCTTGCCAGCACACTTCCTGTCCTGGACTGTGCTCCTCTTTTACCTAAGTGAGACAGACTTTTTCTGCCAATACTTTAAGTTTCTTGGGATAAATGACTTTTTCACCTCATTTTTTGCTGGTTCTGCTGCTCCAGGATTTGTTTTGCTGTGATATTTTATGGTTGTTTGGAGTGGAATGTGGAAGAGTTATAGCTATGTACTGCTTATTCCACCGTCTTGGTTCCCAAAAGTCCTCGCACTCCAGAATGTTTTCCAAGAAAACCCCATATGGTGTCACAATGAGCAACAACTTCTCTCCAAAAGCAGTGGAAGGACACAAAAACATACACACTTAGCCCAGATGTTCATTACTTCTAAAAGTATTCAAAACTCATCCCAAACTTAAAGTATATGGTCAAGAAGAATGAGAAAACAAAGAACTACAGTAAAAATAATTCTGAAAGAATTCAATTGCTGAGCAACTAGTCAGGACTCTAAATGATTTAGCTGCTATAACTATAAAGGAATGGATAACTTGGAATACAATATTTCCAGAAGGTTCATAACCAAGAATAACTTGTCTGGGAAAAAACTGAATACAATTCTAAAAATAAAAAAGGGACCTTTAATAAAATAGATAACTTTCAATCATTCCTGATGAAGGATCAATGTAGAAAGCTGTATAGAAACAAACAAGTGAAATACAGAAAAATGTGATGATGAGGGCCTAAAGAATAAACTGTTTATATTGTAATATGTGGAGAAGATAATGTATCTTGTCAACCGCAGCCTTGGATCATTCTCATCATCTGCTGTCTTCACTTCTTCTTACTTGACTGTGAAAGTAGGTGGAGAAAATTACACAACTCTCTTGAGCTCACAACAAATTTACATTTCATAACATTAACTGGACCTTCAGTTTCACACCTCCATAACGAACTCACAATTCCACTCATCACAGCAGCTCTTCCAAACGTTTTCATCTTTCCTCAAACCTTCCATGGTTCCTTTTCCCTGCACTGTCTCTGCTGAGAAAAATGCCTCATATTTTACTGCAAAAATTGAAAATTTCCTCTACTATTCTACTTATTTTACATCACCCAGATGCCTTCTGCCACTTCCTCCTCCTTCATCCCTTTCTCACATGATGAGGGGTTGCTTCTCTTTACCAAGGCAAAACCCTCTACGCTGCAAATCATGTGCAGATAGTGATACCATTCCAGTATAATTCCTCTAGCAGACTGCCCACTTTATCATCTATTTATAGAGATAGTTTAGGATGGATTCTCACTTATCTTTAATCTCTCCCATCTATTGGCTATTCCCTATTACATACAAACATGTCTATGTTTTCCCCAGTCACAAATAATTCTCACTTGACCTATTCATCCCACATCTGTGGTTACTTGTGTGGCTAACCTTGAGAAAGTCATCTATAATAATTTCTTCCAATTCTCTCCTCTCCTTCTCTTCTTAACTCTCTACAATCTGGTTGCCTACCTCATTATTCAACAGAAACTACTCCCTCTGAAGGAACTAATAATCTCTTAATTGTTAAATAAAGTGATCTTTTCTTAATTCTCATCCTTCTTTACCATCTATACCTGTCAACACTGTTAATCACTCTCTTTTCCTTGATATTCTTTTCTCTCTAGGTATTTACACCATCAATATCTCGTAGTTATCTTCCTATCTCTTTGACCACTCCTCCTCAGGCTCCTTAGGTGTATCTTCATTCAGGTCACACCAGTTACCGCTGGGTGCCCCCACAGGATCCTGTCCTGGGCCTTCTTCTATATTGTTTCACTTGATGATTTCATCAGAGTTTAATTATTGTCTCTATACTGATGGGTCTCACATCTACATATCCTACTCTAACCTCTCTGTTGACCTAGAACTGGATGTCTAATAGACATCATAAACTCAGAATGTCCAAAATCAGACTCATTATTTTCCCCCAATACTATTCCCCCTTATAAGTTTTCCTATTCTTGTTGAGAGCAACACTCTTTTCTTAGTCCCTTAGGCTCAGAATATAGAAGGATTCCCTACTATCACTCATACCACCACAACCACACCACCTCCTCTAGATTCAATCTGTTGCCACAGTCTGTTGATTTCACCTTGTAGTATCTCTCAAATATACCTCTTTCTTTCCTCTGCTACTACCACGTCCTTATGGTAAGCATTCATTTCCTCAGCCTGGACAACTGTAACAACTTGATGGTTGATCTGTCAGCCATAATTCTCTCCCCACTTCAATCCATCTTCCATTCACCCTCTAAAGTATTTTTTTCCTAAAGTGCAAGTTCAGCCATTCCATCCCTTTATTCAATAAATTTTAGTGACTTTTTATCACCTCCAGGATTAACTATAAAATCTGCTGTCATTCAGTCATTCATAACCTAGACATCTTTCCCTACCTTTCTAATCTTCTCACAACTTACACCACTCCCTTCCTATGTATTTCTCATTCAGTGCCAATAGTATCCTTGCCACTCTCCACACAAAGCAATCTATCTTCCAAATCCAGGCACTTTCCCCCTTTCTTCCTGCCTTCTTTTGATTCTTCCTTTCCCTCCTCCTTTTCCTCTTTCTTCTCCTCATTCTTCATCATCTTTATTGTTATTTAGAATGAAAGTAAATAAAAGACTTTATTGCTCATAGTTACAGTTGAGAAATAGATAACTGTTTTAGGGCAAGTAGATCTTTCAGTATGAGTCATTCAGAATAGTTTGGTGTGCTTCAGGGTTGAGAAGGAAAGATTATATATATTCTGCTAGTCTCTTATTGACTTCAGGGGTTTCAAATAGGATTAATTATATCTTTTGCTTGTCCTTATGTACAAGGAAAACAAGGAGAGGATCTGTGGCAGAATGTAGGTCAGGGGATCTGGGAAACCAGATCCTGAGTCTTTAATTGTTACAAAGTGTGGGGATAAAAATCCTGATGGTGAACAGACAAACTGGTGTGTGCCCTTCATCTTGAATAGGCATAGTGGTACATGTCAGCAGGCAGAAGTGTGTGTTCCCAGAGTGGATATTCAAGATGAGTGGTGAAAAGCTGGCTTCCAAGCAAAGCTGTTCCTTTGCAGTGTGATAATAGGTGATCTATGTATAGACAATAATGTTAAACACTAAGAAAGACCCAAATATACTCTGCCAATAGGATTGAAGGGAACTTTTCTCACTGATTATTATACCTAGTAAACAGTGACAAGTGATTGGAAAAGACCTTCTGATAAGGAGCCAGCCCTGGCAGTCTGGAGTACAGGAATCCTTCCCTCATCTTCAGTACTCTCTCCTATTGGGGAAGGGTAGAGGACCCAATAGGCAGAGTCTTTACCCTTTCTCAAAGATGTAGCTGTGAGTAGAGTAAAAAAGGCAAAATGAAGACGTTAAAGAGCACACAGAGGCTCTATGTTCCCTGAATGCTGTGAAACCAGACACTCTGCCCTTTTTGTCACATGCGTGTTTCTGCCTCTGGTCCTACTCACCCTGGATTAGGATTTACAGCTCTGAATCTAACCCCAGATAAAAGCCAAGAGAATCCTTGGCAGCCGTAAACTAGAGGAGAAAAGATTATTTGGACATTTCCAATGGATGTCTCCCATTCCTGGAATGTTTCCTCTCCTTTTCTCTACATCCTGGCTTTCCTGGATTTCTCTAACCTAGCAAAATCCTACCTTCTGCAAGAAAACTTTCCTAATCCCTATCAATTCTAGTATCTTTCCTCAGTTTATTATTTCATATTATCTTATAAGAAGTAGTCCTCAAGGGCAGGGATTATCTTGCCATTCTTTATAACCCAAGTATTTAGCAGGGTACTTAGTACATATTAGGCCTTTAACAGATGTATTTTGACTGACTGTCTGTCCCCTCAGACATCTATCATCATTAACTTAAACATAGGGTCTAGGCTTCTATTATGTTTTGATTTTCTGAAAAGAAGAATGGAAAGTAAGGGGAAGAGGAATACCCTGTCAGTAAAGGGAGAGGAAGGATGGGGGAAATGGTTTCACATAATTGAGGTGCACAACTAAAAATCTATACAAAAAAGGATGAAGAGGAAGGGAAAGCAGCTAACACTGCCAACTAAACTGATCAGTGGAGGAAAGGATATACACACATAGTTGGATATACAGTGAAAGAGGAGGGAAAGGAAGTAGAAAAAGGAGACTAGATTCTGGGAGGTATTATTCCTAAAAAAAAATAAACTCTAACTTAAGAGAGGCCCCTAAGAAAAGACAACATGTTATTGAGTTACTGGATTAGGGGAAAAAAATATGTGCAGGGGAGCAGATATTGGTCCTAAACTCACTCCTTTTTCAGTATCCTCTTTTTTTCTTTATAAACAGGGGATAAGAAACCAAGAGGAAAATACAACATGAATAATTATAACTGTAAATGTGAAAGGCATGAACACAAATAAAATGGAAAAAGATAGCAGAATGAAAACAGAAACCAATCATATGTTGCTTGCAAGAAACACACTTGAAGTAGAAAGATGCACACAGAGCTAAAAGAAAAGTTTGACAGAAAATCTATTATTCATGTGAGGAATGATTAAAACTTTTGTTTCTATAGAAATTATATACTACATGACTTGTGAAATCTAGGGATCCATACATGCCAGAAAGTTTTTTGACTTGCAGGAAATGCAGGGAAAACAAGTGATTGTAGAAGAAAAGCAGTGGGGGATGTTGATTAAACATTTTCACTCATCCAGTTAATCACATATCTAAGTAAATTTCTCGTCTATGGCTATCAAGGATGAGACGTTGAAATAGGAAAACTATCAACATAGAATAGTACAAGATTATATTCTTGCAGAAGAGGGAAATTGAGAAATATAATGGAGATGTTTATTTCCATAAATTCAGAATAACAACAGAATGGGAGACAGAAAATGAGTTATGTCTCACATGGAAGATGATGGACGAAGCAGGATCCAACAGGCTTTATCTTATTTTGAGACTAGAAGTCCATTAAACAGAGTAAAAGTTAAGCTTTGCGTGGAATACTCATGTGTAATAAGCTCATGAATGTGAATTCTCCTCTGGGAGGACTAAAAGTTCATTTTAATGACCATTCAATGTATAAAGTGGTTGGGGGAGGGCATATAAAGGGAAACTGTGTAATGGGCATAACAAAAAGCAGCATTCCCTGTATTACCCAGCCAATGAGGAGACAAGTGGGGGACACTGAGGTCCACATAGGTTTTTAAATCTTGCTTTTGTTTCTATAGGGTGTGTCTATTTCACAAAATACCTGCCACTGAAGGCAGGCATAATAAATTTATCTTTTATCTTCACCCCTCCCAAGTCTGAATGAGTTATATCTCACATGCATCAGTTGAAGAGGGGAAAAGGGTAGGAAGAGACATCATAATCTTAGCCAAAGAAACAGCAAAAATAGAAAATAATTAAAAGATTTTAAATTTTAAATAAAATTTAAAAAAAATTTTAAATGTTAAAATTAATGAAGACAAACAGGAAAAATACATTGTGTTGATAGGTAGCATAGAAAATGAATTAATATCACATATACAGTCTGGGAATATACAATATACAATATGGGAATAAACAAATAAATGGAACAGAAACTTTAAACATTTGCAAGGTTCATTGAGTTCACTAGTGAGGCTGGCTCCCCAGCTCTGGTACAGTCATACCATTCAGGGAGAGAGCAGTGTTTTATAGGACAGGAAAGGAAATGGGATAGAATGGTTGTTTCTAGAGACCTGGGGCAAATCATACTTATATCTATTTGTCCGTTGAACCCACAATATTGTGGTTGTCCATTGAATCCACAACTCTAATAGGGGAGAAACTCATTCTAACTCTCTTAGAGCTAAAGTAATCAAAAAAAAATAAACAAAAAGAAAATGAAGGATCTGAATGAAATTTTAGAAAAAAGGTATATATACATATATGTGTGTATGGATGTATGTGTATGTGTGTGTGTATTATATATATGTTTATTAGGACTCTGGAGACATAAAATGGGAATATGAAGAAGATTACAAATTTCTGTGCTATTTATGCCAACTTTACAAAAATCAACCATGTATTAAAGCATAAAAAAATCTCACAGGCAAATACAGCAAATCAGAAATATTAATTCCTTATTTTATACACTATGATAGAACCAAGATTATATTCATTTTTCAAAAGAAAACATTAAAATTAATTGGACACTAAATAACATTAAAATAACATAAATAACATTAAAACTGGTTGGGTTAAAGGAATACATGATAGAAACACTCAATAATTTCCCAAAATAAAATGACAACCATGAGAAAACTTGTTGACCTTTTGGGGGGAGAAACTCAAAGCATGCTTAAAGGAAAATTTATCTCTCTAACCACTTTCAACAATAAAAAAGAGAAAAGAGCTGATCAAGAACTTGAGTATGCAACTAAAAAGCAACACATAAATAACAAAATTAAAAGTGAAATGCCATTGAATTAATAAGTAAATCCAGAGCCAGAGGAAAAGGAGGAGGAACCACTTGAGGAGAAGGAGGGGTTCCCTGGGATGAACTTACCCATTTAACTTTCCCTCTTTGTGTGGGTAGACCCCCTCAGCCTCTGTTCTCTGAGCCCAGTGGAGGAAGTCCTATCCATAAACTCAACATGTCTATTTGTAAGACCCAGGCAAGAGAGATTTTTAACTCTCATGGAAACTCCACTTTTGAAGTTGAACTCTACACTGATAAAGGTCAATTCTGATTTTCTATGCCCAGTGGAACTTCTACCGGTATCCATAAAGCCCTGGAGCTCCAAGACAATGGTAAGCCCCACTACATGGTGAAAGGTGTCTCAAAAGCAGTTGAGCACACCAATAAAACCATTTCCCTGACCCTCATTAGCAAGAAATTGAATGTTGCTGAGCAGGAGATGGACAAATTGATGATAGAGACGGATGACACAGAGAATCAATCTAAATTTGATGCAAATGCCATATTGGGAGTTTCTCTGGCTATTTGTAAGGCCAGAGCTACTGAGAAAGGTGTTTCCCTATAAGCCATATTGCTGATCTTGCAGGCAATGATGAATTCATCCTGCCAGTTCCAGTCTTTAATGTGATCAGTGGTGGTTCCCA
Source organism: Potorous gilbertii (assembly GCA_028658325.1). Taxonomy (NCBI): domain Eukaryota; kingdom Metazoa; phylum Chordata; class Mammalia; order Diprotodontia; family Potoroidae; genus Potorous; species Potorous gilbertii. The sequence goes on along the minus strand of CM053771.1, from coordinate 343,576,102 downwards.
TGCTGATAACCAGCTGACCTTGCAGGAGTTCATGATTCTTCCTGTTGGAGCAACCAACTTTAAGGAGGCCATGCACATTGGAGCTGAGATCTACCACAACCTGAAGAGTGTGATTATGCAGCAACATGGACAGGACACCACCAATGAAAGGGATGAGTGTTGCTTTGCTCCTAACATCTTGGAGAATAAAGAAGCTCTGTACCTGCTAAAGAATGCTTTGGTAAGGCTGGCTATCCTCATAAGGTCATAAGTAGCATGGATGTTGCTGCCTCTGAATTCTTCTAATCTGGGAAATATGACTTAGACTTCAAGTCTCCTGATACATCTCCCCTTCTGAACTTGGGGACCTCTACAAGAGTTTCATCCAGGATTATCCAGCGGTGTCTATTGAAGATCCCTTTGCTCAGGATGATTAGGAAGCTTGGAAGAATTTCACTGCTACTGCAGGCATCCAGGTGGTAGGAGATGATCTCATAGTGACCAATCCCAAGTGCATTGAAAAGGCTGTGAATGAGAAAGCCAGCAACTACCTCCTACTCAAATGAATCAGACTGGCTCCATGACTGCATCTGTCCAGGCATAGAACCTGGCTCAATCTAATGGGTGAAGAATAATGGCTTCCCATAGTTCTGGGGAGACCTTCTTTGCAGACATGGTGATGGGTCTCTGCACTGGGAAGATCATGACTTTTGCCTCCTGTTGATCTGAACCTCTATACAAATACAACAAGTTTCTCAGAATTGAGGAAGGACTATGTGACAAGGCTAAATTTGCTGGAAGGAAGTTCAGAAACTCTCAGGTCAAGTAAGCTTTTAGAGTTCTCAGGCAGCAACCACCTCTGGAGAAGTATGTTTTAGTCCTAAAAATGAACAGTACCAAGTACTAGACCAGTTCTGTTTTGGGTGCAGAAGTCTCTGTTGCTTAACTTCTCTCTCCCACCTTCCTGTGATGTTTTCACCACTTCGTTGGAACTGTCTTACACTAGACTACATGATCATCTGACTCTCCATTGGAAGAATCTTATCATTTTGTGACTGGGTTAGAATAACCTGTTCTCACCTCAACCCTGGTCTTGATGTGTGGAGCCATTTACTTGTGATACAGCCCCATGAGCCCACAGGCCAGATCCTTAATGGATTCTATGTGCAGAATAAAAATACTCAGTAATCCACTGGAAAAATATCCAGAGCCACTCATTTTGAAATAGTTAATCTAGTACCTAACTTGATTTTAAAAAAAGAAGAAAATGTAATTACCAATATCAAAAAAGGTAAATTCATGATGAAAAAGAAAAATAAGAAGTTAATGGATCTTATTTTGTCTTTGTATTCATTTCAAATGAAAAGAATGAATATTTACAAATGTATTAAACACCCAAATTATCAGAATAAGAAAGAGGCCTTAAGCCAATCTATAAAAAATAAATTAAAACAGACATTATATCTAAAGAAGAAAAAAATGAATTTACAAGTGAATACCATCAAATGTTTAAAGAAATGTAATTGCTATATTATACAAACTGCTTGAAAAAAAAGAGAAGAGAAAGAATTCTACAAAATTACTTCCATAATTCTTACATCATCCCATCAGTTAAATAAGAGTTAAAAGAGCAGAATGTAGCTATAGATCAATATCCTCACCGAATATTGATTCACAATATTTAAATAAAATATAAGCAAAGGCACTATAGCATAATATCAAAATGATTTATTCTATGACTAAGTCATATTTATACTAAGAATGTGGGGTTAATTAAATATTAGGAAAACTAAAAGCAATACAAAATAAGAAAACAACCAAAATCATATGATTCTATAGGTATTTGTAATTAAATAATTATTTTAGTATGTAAACTAATTTTCTGTAGGCTTTCTGAAACATTTTGGGCCAAAAACCAGAAGTAGAAAGGATGGTGAGGATGTTTACATGGTTTTCTTCCCTCCCTCTCACCTCAACCCCTCACTATATTTCTATACATTGAAAGCTTTTCTTTCCATCCAGCTTAAAGATTATCAGTTTTGGCAATGGAGAGATTATTGGTAACTGGAAAAAACAGTTTCATTTGGTAAAAAACTAGATGGGAACCTACTATGAATGCATTGATAGGGATTCTAAATTTAAGAGTGTAGACTCACAAAGGACCCTGAATCCAGTGTAACCATTCTCCATAAGATGCAGCTTGGGTGTCACTACAGATTACATTATTTTTGTGTTTCCTGCCTCTGTCTAGTAGTGTTCTTAAAACAGCAGACATTTTACTGGTGCCTTTTCTCTTTACATTATCCACTCTCTTGTGACAAAGAAAAACAATTAAATTAAAATTTTCAATGTCAGTACACAATATGTACTGTCCAAATAGTCTCACCATCTTCTCTCTGCCATTAAAAAAGTAGTATATTTCATTATATCTCCTCTGGGACCCTCACTGAATTTTCCATGACCAAGAGGTCCACTTCATTTTAATATTATTTTCCTTTATACTGCTATAATAGTTGTTTATAGAGTTACTATGACTCTTCTTGTTTTGCTCTATTTCTTTTCATACAAATTTTATCACATCTTTTCAAATTTCTCATTGATTTTCTTCATTTCTTACTGCACAATAGTAACTCATTACACTAATGGATTATAGGGGTTTTTTTTCAATTTTTCCCAGTCTTGGGACCCACTTTGTTCTTAGTTCTTTGTTAACACAAAAATTGTTGCTATGAATATTCTGTTATATATTGGATTTTTGTCTTTGACATCTTTGCTCGGTGTAGGTTATGAACAGCTCAGTCACTTTTCATGTATTGAAGACTGAAATCCAGAACCATCAGACTAGTTCAAAGCTTCCATTAATAATGCACTGAGGCACCTGTCTTCTCACAGCCCTTGCAAACCAATTCTATCTTTTCTCCTCATTGACAATTTGCAAAGCATGAGAAAAAAAATCAGATTTGTTTTAATTTGCATATCTCTTACTATTACTATTTACTTCCGGCAAGTTTTCATGTGACCACTATAGTTGCAAATCTTTTGAAAGCTGTTCATTTGATCTTTGTTCTTTGATCATTTATCTACTGGGGAATGACTTTGTGTTATATGTTTTTGAATTCTCTGTATCTAGTGGATATCTGCTCTATTGTTTTTATTCCAATTCTGTCTTCACAAAATTTATTCATGCAAAAGTTTTAGATTTTACATAGTTAAAATCATTTGTATCATTTATAATCTATTCTGTCTTTGGTTTGCCTCCTATTGTTTTTGTGAGGAAAATATTTTGAAAATATTAAATAGATATATAATAATTTCTATATGTAACAATATTCTATACTTTGAGAGAAGTATAGAATCAGTTTTAAATTGGATTTGGAATTAAATTAAAGAACACAATTGTGTTCCTTACCCTTCAAACTGCATCTGAATTGTTCATGCTTACCAAAAGCATTATATGTGTGTATAGACATATATATACACACACATACATACACACATACACACCACACATACACACATGTCACATACACCTAGCAACTTTAAGTAGCATCATAGGTTGTATATCTTAAGAGGGTTTGCTTTTTCAATTCATGATTACTTTAAGCATTGCATACAAACACAATTCAGTTTTAATACACACCCAAAAAACTTCACAATAATTAGCACTATCTTATATTACATTAAATGAACCATAAAGGCTTGCTCTGGTACTTCTAACTCCACCTATGTGAAATTGCACGCTGAAATTAATCAATATTTATTTATGAAGCACATACTATGCACCAAGCACTGTGTCAAGTGCTGTAGATACAAAAAGAGGCAAAATACAGTCCGTTACCTCAAAGACAACATGCAAACAATAAATACAAAGCAAGTTTTGTTCAGTCCTTTCAGTTGTATCTAACTCTCCATGACTACATTTGGGGTTTCTTCGCAAAGATCCTGGAGTAGTTTGGCATTTCGTTCTCCACCTCATTTTACAGATGAGGAAACTGAGTTAAACAGGGTAATGTGACTTTCCTGGGGTCAAACAGTTAATAAGATGTCTGAGGTCAGATTTGAACACAGGTTTTCCTTATTTCAGGCCAGATGCTCTATCTATCTTTGTGCACCACCTAGCAAGCTATATCAGGATAAATAGTAAATAATTAAAAGAGGGAAAGCACTGGAATTAAGGTTATGGAAGACATCCTGTAGAATATGAGATTTTAGCTGGGACTTAAAAGAAGCAAGAAAGGTCAGTAGTTGGCTTGGAGGAGGGAGAGTGCTCCATTCATGGGGGACAGCCAGAGAAAATGCTCAGGACAGAGAAATGGCATTTCCTATTTGTGGAACTACCAGGAGCCCTATAATGTTACTTTGTTATAGATATGTAGATCCATAACTGAAAACTAGGTGATCACTTTGCCTTGGAATGTAAACTCCAAAATCCGCTAAAATTTTACCTTAGAGATACCCCTTTATTCTGTTTAAATATAAAATCTCAACTGGAAGAAAGAGTAGTAGAAGTTCAGATATAAACTCAGTGTTTTTTTCCTACCTTGAAATTTAATGGTTCGTTACATTTCATCCTTTTTTTTTTCCATTTTTACATGTTATTTTTGTGCTAAATTTTAAAATTCAGAATTTTTCAATTACCTTTTTAAAAATGTGTGCTTCAGGAAGCAGTACTGAAACATGTGGCGTGCTTATTTATATTACATTGGCCTTTGGAAAAGTCAGGTATATCTGTAATTATTTCCTGAGATAGGAACAAGATTTCATCTTTTTAAGGAAATGATAAGGTAAATGGGTAAGATATTTAAATCTTTAGAGTAAATTTTTTAAAAATCAATTAATCTGCTCTATGACTTAAAGGATTAAATCTTCATGTATACTTGATCTATGAAAATCCCTAAACATCTTAAGATTCTTCCTTTTAGGTTCCCCTCATAAATAAAAATTTTAAATTAGTCTCCATTTATTATTTTTTTCACTTAATTGTGACTGACACTGTAATCTGTGAGTTTTTGACTTGTTCTGGATGTGTTTCAATGAAGACATAATTAAAACAGAAATATTACTACTGTAGAGGAAGAAAAGAATATTTTGAAATACATATGTAATAAAGGTATGCCCTAAGTTTACACTTTTGTGTATTTGTACAATGTATAAGAATATGGTCCTTTATTTTAAATTATCAAAATATTTAGTTAACTTTTTATGAGAAGTTCTAGAAATGTAATTAATGACAAATCTGACTCAAACTTCCACACTAATCTTTTTGAAAGAAATATTGTCTTTTTCTTTCTGTACATACACACATATATACAGACTCTGCCATCTCAAAATTACTACACTTAATGTAGCTTAGTTTGGAATCATAGCTGAACAAAACAGGAATAGCGATTTTGATAAGAAAAATCATTCATTCTATGGAAGAACTGACAAAGTAATAGGGAGAAGCTAAATAGAAGCTACTCATTTCACTTGTGTAACTATACAGGATAGGAAACAATAAAATTTTAAAGCAGACTCAATTTCCACACCCCCTGTGTCATCCCTACCTATCCTTATCAAGTCATGGTCATGCTTAACTATTCATGGAAACACTGACCTTGTTGTCACTCTGGAGACGCAGGTCAGAATTTAAGCTCAGTGAGGAATATTCCAGGCCTATGCCCACAAAAATTCACCACCAAAAATAGGTAAAACCAACAAAAATATAAAAAGAGTTAAGTTCTTCTTCTGTTACCCCTCACTGACTTAAATGCTAACTTACTCAAGAAGCTGAAGGAAACCTAGGAAGGGAAAGCATCTAATGAAGGTTGGTGGGGAGGAAGTGATGATGGTGGTAGAAATATAGTTGAAAGAGGTATGTATGTAAATTCTCAGACTAAATAAGGCTAATGATATTTAAAATTATAATGAGTTCTATAGTATAAAGTTTACTATTTTAAGGTTTCATTTTCTATGTATGTGTGTGTATACACACACACGCATAAATATATATATATATATAATATATATATATATACATATGATCTATTTTTCCCCACACACAGTTTTGAAAATACATAGAAAATGTCATAACATAGGAATATTTAGATTCTTTAAAAATTGCTCCAGTCCTTAACATTATGTAAAGTGCTGCTTCTTTTACATGCAAGTATTCTGCAACTCTCTGCCAGCTTAGTTTTTTTTAATTTTGTTGTTTTTGTCTTCCAGACTAAAATTAACTAATGTTTTCTTGAGTATCATTTTGCTCCTAGTTTGTTAGATGTTCTAAATAAATGAATGGTCTGCAAAAATAGATTAATATTTGAGGAGGAAGGAAATGAAATATAAAGTAGTCTAGAACCTAGGATTTAAAAGCTAAATATGGGAATATGGAGACTCTCCTGTTTCCTAAAGAAACTGTAAAATTTTAGTAGAGAACTAAAAAAAGCACAAATTACACATGACAAAGACTCAGGTCTTAAACGTGTGCTGCTAAGAAGGTTCAAGATGGGGAAAATTAGGGCTTTCTCTATTTGGTCCAATTGGGCAAATGTAGGAATAATTGACAAGAGTCACAGATTCCAACCTGATGAAAGGAAAACCTTCCTAAAAGTTGGAGCTGTCGAAACATGAAATTGATTCTCTCATGAGATAATGAATTCACTATCACTGACGGTTTTCAAGTGGAAGCAGGATAACCACTTGAGAATTTCTGAATTTCACTGAATGACTTCAAGGGTACCTACTAACTCAAATGTTGTTATTCTGAAGGAAACAGATATTTCTGCTCTACTATGATTGCCTTCACTTGTAGAAAGAGTTCCAAAACTGGCTTCTTCAGTTTCAATGGTTCAATTTCACTGAATCTTACAGTGAGCCAGGCTCTCTTTCAAGATAGTATGAAGTTTTTCCACTTTTTCAGATGTTAATATTGTCTTTATTAGCTCTCATTCAATGAAAGAAAATTTTTTTATGTTAGTCCTAAAAGACCAAGGAATAATACTACAGATTTACAACATATAAGTAGGCAACCAGGCAAAAATCTCCAGGTTGCGGATAAAAAAAAAGTGATCATTCTCAGCATCCCCTGAATTTCCTCTCCAAGATTTGAGCTATTGCTAGAGTCAGGAGGGTATTTCTCTTCATCACTGCAAGAACTAAAGCTTTACAGGCCTCGCATTAGCCTGGCGTCTGCTATTTCCCCTAAGAACCAGGAACCCATGACTGACTAGGGTGTTGCACAATAATCAGCTCTTTTTTAATCTCTACTTTGCTCCAGGAAAGACAATATATATGGCATTCTTTATGTCACAGGAATTAATTTATCCTTTTCTTCAAAGCATGAACAATTTGTTTAATTTCCAATATATTAGGCTTTTTCCTTCTCTTTTCTCTTCTAAAATATCAACCTATGTGCATGCTTTCACTTCCCAGTTTAATATGCTCTAAGGATACAGTAAAGTTTAATTTATTTTATCTGCTTTTTATTGTTAATTCCTTCCTTGCTTCCATGTGCTGGTAAGATTAGCAAAGGCTCAGAAAATATAAATGAGACACTGAAGTAATTACTTTAAAGAATGTCACTCTGGGATTTAGGATTAAGGTTCAGAAAAATCAGTATTTGACAGATCACTATCAAAATCTTTTTTGAGTTGTTGAGCAATTTGGTTGTTTTAAGTTTACTCAGTGATATTCAACAGAAGTCATTAATTCATGAATCAATATTCATGAATCAATCAATCAATAAGAATTTATTAAGTACCTCTTCTGGGCCACATGCTATGCTATGTGAAAGAAATGGCATTTTACTGGCTGAATTAACATCCCATATGAATAAATTAGGAAGATATCTATTGTTATTTAAAATATGCTTAAATTATGGCAAAGCTATAAGCAAAGCCACATGCATAAAAGTCCATGTAACAATTTTATTCCCTGTGAATTTTATTTTAGATAGGTGGTATATTATTTGAATGGCAAATAGAAGATACATATTTTACTTTAGCACCAAGATGAGAGGTAATGTTAGTTCCAGTCAAAGGAGATAAAGATGCTTTTTAGGGTGAAGGGCTACACAACAGACTTCAAAATACCTTCATGAGAAATGAATAGGTGCAGAGTCAAGATAGTGGAGAGAGCTCAGAGATTCACCTGAGCTCTCTCTCAAGCCCCTCTAAAGACCTTTAAATAATACCCTAAAGCAAATCTTGTAGTGGCAGAATCTACAAGGGGATGGGAAACATCAGTTTTCTAGCCCAAGACAACTTAAAAGTTTGGCACTGAGATGAGAGTGGAGTGCAGTCAAGTGCGGGCTGTGTACAACTGCAGACTAGGCTGGAATAGACCAGGTACAGGCCTTGGGAGTGACTGAATCAGCAGCTACAGCTGCTGCTTCCAGAGCTCTCAGTCTACAGAGGGCAAGGGGGTCAAACAACTGGTCAGAAGGATATTACAGGGGTGTCTTTGATAGCACAGAGGCAGGAATCTTGTTGCTTTGCCCATACTCAGATCAAGGCTGCAGTCCTGGGTGGCAGTCCCTTAGTCAGATGGAACACTACCACATCACAGCTTGTGGCCACAGTGGAGCAGGGACCCTCACTGCAGGTCTAGGGCAGAAAAGAATGCTTGTGACCACTCAAAGACCAGGAGAGTAGTAAACACACCTCTACTTAAATCATACCACCTTGGAAAAACTGAAGACTTACAGGTCGCCAGAAGCATTTCTGAAAACAGCTGCATAAAACCCCTAAAGCTTGAGATCATGCACCCTCCACCCTGAAAGCAGAGCCTCACCTTACTTTTTTAAATTTTATTTTCCTTAATAGTATTTTTTTTCAAATTACATGGATAGATAGTTTTCAACATTCATTGTTGTAAAATTTTGCATTCCAAATTATGCCCCCCTTCCCTCCCCTCTCTCCAAGGCATCAAGCAATTTGAAATAGGTTATACATGTGCAATCAGGTTAAAATGTTTTCATATTAGTCAGGTTGTGAAAAAAGAATCAGAGTAAAAAGGAAAAAAACATGAGAAAGAAAAAACAAAATGAAAAAAAGTGAAAATAGTGTGCTTCAATCTGCTTTCAGACTTGATAGTTCTTCTGAATGTTATTAGGATTTTCCATCACAAATCTTTTCGGACTGTCTTGGCTCATTGTATGGCTGAGAAGAGCTATGTATATCATTGTACAATGCTGCTGTTGTTGTTTTATTCACTTCACTCAGCATCAGTTCATGTAAATCTTTCCAGATTTTTCTGAAATCAGCCTGCTCATCATTTCTTATGTCACAATAGTTTTCTATTACGTTCACATACCTGCTCACACACTTGTACAGTCATCCCCCAATTGATGAGCATCTCCTCAATTTCTAATTCTTTACCACCACAAACAGAACTGCTATAAATGTTTTTGATATATGTGAATCATTTCCCCTTTTTTTATTTTCTCTTTGGGATATAGGCCTAGCAGTGGTATTGTTGAATCAAAGGGTAAGCAGTTTTACAGCACATTGGGCATAGTTTCACATTACTCTTCAGAATGGCTGGATCAGTTCACAACTCCTCCAACAATGCATTAGTGTTCCAATTTTCCAATATTTTCTCCAACATTTATCATTTTCCTTTTCCTTAATATTAGCCAACCTGATAAGTATGAGGTGGTACCTCAGAGGAACTAGGACTGCAACCAAAAATCACGTACTCAGCAAAACTGAGTATAATCCTTCAGGGGAAAAGATGGAAATTCATTGAAATAGAGTATATCCAACCATTCCTGATGAAAAAAACAGAACTGAATAGAAAACTTGTTCTCCACATATAAGACTCAAGAGAAGGATAAAAAGGTAAACAAGAAAAGGAAATCATAAGGGATCTAATAAGATTAAACTGTTTACATTCTTACATCAGAAGATGATATTAGTAACTCATAAGAACTTTCTCATTATTAGGGCAATTAGATGGCATATATAGAGATAGAGGGCACATGTGTGAGTTGACTATGATGGGATAGCTTTAAAAATAAAATTAAGGGATGAGAAAGCGGAATGTACTGAGAGAAAGGGAAAGGGAAAGATAGAATAGGTGTAAATTATCTCACATAAAAGAGGTATGAAAGAGCTTTTATAGTGGAGGTGGTGGGAAATTAGTTCAAAAAGAGAATAATGTATGTGCTCAATTGGGTATAGAAATCTATCTTACCCTACAGGGAAGTAGGAGGGGAAGGAATAAGAGAAGGGGGAGGGGGCTCATAGAAGGGAGAGTGGATTGGGGAGGTAACAGTCAGAAGTAAAATACTTTTGAGGAGGGACAAGGTGAAAAGAGAGAATAAATGGGGGAAATAGGATGGAGGGAAATATAGATAGCAATCATAATTTGAAAATTTTATGGAAGCAAGTTTCTCTGATTAAGGCCTCATCTCTAAAATTTATAGAAAAAATGACTCAAATTTATGAAAATAAGCTTCATTCCCCAATTAACAAATGACCAAAAAACATGCAGCCAATTTTCAGATCAAATAATCAAAAGCTATCTATAGTCATATAAAAATTGCTCTAAATTACCATTGATTAGAGAAATGCAAACTAAAACAATACTGAGGTACTACCTCATACCTATTAGATTGACTAATAAAACAGAAAATGAGAATGATAAACATTGGAGGAGATGTGGGAAAATTGAGACAGTAATGAATTGTTGGAGTTGTGAACTGATTCAACCATCATGTAGAACAATTTGGAACTATGCCCAAATATTCATAGCAACTCTTTTCTAGTGGCAAAGAATTGGAATTTGAGGGGATGACCATCAATTAGGAAATGGCTGAACAACTTGTGGTATATGACTGTGATGGAAACCATTTGCTACAAGAAATGATGAGCTACATGCTCTCATAAGAACTTGGAGAGTCTTACATGAACTGATCCGAAGAGAAATGAGTAGATTCAGGAGAACATTGTATACAGTAACACTGATGTTTTAAGATGATCAACTGTGAATGACAGCTATTCTCAGCAATACAATGGTCCAAGACAACTGTGAAGGACTTACCATGAAAAATGATATCCATTTCCAAAGAAAGAACTGATGGAGTCTGAATACAGGAAAAGTATACTTGTTTTACTTTATTTTTCTTGTTTCTTATTTTTATTTTGGTCAGTTTTCTTTTACAACGTGAATAATATGGAAATATATTACATATGATGACACATGTATAACATATATCAAAATCCTTCCCTTCTCAATGAAAGTGGGGAAAGAGGGAGAGAATTTGGAATTGAATTTGAAAAATGGTTGTTGAAAATTGTTTTTACATGCAATTTGGAAAAATAAAATATTAAATAAAAAGAAATGAATAATGAGAATACAGATATATATTCATTGCAGGAATACATTGCAATGGATGATTCAGATAGTTAGCATTTGTGGACCTGCAGCAATCATAGTAACATAAAGAATAGAAAAGATAGAAGATAAATGAAAGAAGGCTAGACCTGGGGTCAGGAAGACGAGTTCAAATTCAGTTTCAAGCCTATACATTACCCTGGGCAATTTACTTAGACTCTTTTTGCCTCAGTTTCCTCATTTACAAAATTAAGAAAACATAAGACCTACTTCCCAAGTGTGTTGAGAAGATAAAAGGAGACAATAATTATAAAGTGTGTTGCAAATGTTGAAATATCTATACAAATTCCATCTATGAGTGTATATACGTACATACACACACACACATATATACATGTATAGATGAAATCCTTGCTCAAGCTGAATTGCCAAGTATTTGAACTATGCTTCAGAGAGCACAACTCTGATGGGCTGCCCACGTTGTTCGAATGCCAAATGTATGCTTGCCAAAAAGACTATTTTTATGGAGAACTTGCATGGGGCAGGGGATTACATGGTGGCTAGAAGAAACGATACAAGGACACTCTCAAGGTCTCTCTCAAGAACTTTGGATTTGACTGTGCAACTTGGGAGACACTGGCACGGTGTCTCAGCATGGTGTGCCCACATCAGAAAGGGTGTGCTCTTTGAGCAAAGCAGAATTAAGACAGCACAAAGTAAATGCAACATGCGCAAATTTGGGATATCCACCCCAAATATTCACACAGACTATCTGTGCCCAACTTGTGGTAGATCATTCTGAGCTCATATTGGTCTGATCCGCCACAGTCGGACACGTTGAAATTTCATTTTATCATGGTGACGTCATTTTGGTCCTCTTCGAAGTCGAAGGACAACCATAGCTATATAGACACCTCTCTCTCTCTCTCTCTCTCTCTCTCTCTCTCTCTCTCTCTCTCTCTCTCTCTCTCTGTTTCTCTTTCTGTGTCTTTCTCTCTGTCTCAAGAGTCTGAAATTAAAAAATAGGACTGCATACAGTGGCATTAGCCCTGGCCTTAGTCTCCCCGTGGAGTGATCAGAACTATGTGTGTTTATCCTTCGTTGCCAAAGAAGACCATGCCATCAGAGAAATGATGACATGATTTTCACTTGACTTTGTTTTTGAGTGTAGGAGGACTGTGCAGCTCACCAGCCTCACTTCTCCTCCAGAGTCATCTGAATCCAGTGATCAGATATTCATCAGGATGACTGGAGATGACTCAGGATGAGGCAGTTGGGGCTAAGTGACTTGCCCAAGGTCACACAGCTAGTGAGTGTCAAGTGTTTGAGGTGATATTTGAACTCAGGTCCTCCTGACTCCTGCACTGGTGCTCTCTCCACTGCATCACCTAGCTGCCCCAATGATCAGAACTAGGCATACAAGGAAAGACGCCACCAGTTTGTAGGACTGATGCTTCTGAGAGTTGTGATGATGTGTAAGGAAAGTACCCTGCAGAGACTGTGGAGCATGTTTAGCTATTCTATAACAAGTTATGTTTGGCTAACCATGTGATGAATGAGAGGTTCTTTGGCTGTGGAGACATTCAAAAGGTCCATCCAGTTTCTTCCAGATTTTTCTAGCCTCACATGCTGCTTTCAGTAGCTGACTAGATTTTTTTTTCAGTATATCTACCATCAATCAAAGTCTCATTGACCACATGATTCAAAATTGAAATATTTACAGAACATCTATATATACTTCATAAGGCACTTCCTTTACCTGTTCTCATGACTCTCTTCCTAGGAAGCCTTCCAGTCTCCCTATGTGAAAAGTTATATATGTATATAACTGATGGTATATATGTATATACTGATGGTATCTATGCATGACCTAGACTCTAGTTACACTGGTGCTAAGAGCAGAAGCTAAAGAACAGATCAGGGAGCTGCCAGAGGACATATATTGTCAGCTATTGGGAAACTTGGAAGACTGACCTTCTCTCCTTCTGTGCCGCATTTGTCTTTCTGTTCAAGTTTCTGGGTTCAGATCTTTTATCTCAGATAAAAACCTCTCCCTTTATTTCTGCTCCATAAGAAGGGTATGTTGTCTTTTCTCAGGTACTTAAGAGAGGATGAGTTGTATAAGATGTGTTAGTGGAAACCTCCAATTTGGGAAGCATATTATCTTTCACTTTTTTTATGGCTAGCAGACCAAATACACATGGTGATTATATTTTTATTCATGGATGATGGTATTTGATTGTGAAGGGAATGTTCAGATACCTGAGATGGGGTAAAAAAAATAGATTTCCCATTTTTAAATATTTTTGAGCAATAGTTCAGCATTGTTTTGTCAAAATTCAGAATATTGCAAGCAAGAAAGTTTGTTCTTAGTAGGAATGAGAATTTGCAAACCGATTACCCTTGCATAGTTTGTGGGAATACTGTAGCTGTTTAGGAAGGCTATCCTAAGAAAACACAAAAACAGCTCTTAGGTGATCATTTGACTGGTGGCTTGTCGAAAATTCACATGTCATGCTTCCTTTAAGCAATTAATAAAAGGTCATCCTGCTTTCCTGTAGGAGTCAATATAGGCTGTTTGCACTACTGTAGCATTCCAAGTATCACGTAGGGTACACACCAAGTAGAGCTTAAATCAATGTCACATTTGTCACAAAAGAAGGCACACTTGGTGAGGAGGGATAAAAATAGAGGTGTAAGTGGTGTATGTAGAAATTATTGTGGTTTGAGAACAAAAGGTATATATCAAATGTTAATTAAAAACAGATATAAAATGAAAAGATAGGTATACTAAGATATAGATTACCCCATTCCAACTACAAGTTCTCTTTCTTCCTAAACTGCCTTTTATTTATTTTGGACTTATCTCATATATATTCATATATCTACATATTGTTCTTGCACTCCTCCCACTCATGCAAGGTTTTTAAAAGCAATTATATCCAAGGTACCCAGAGTCTATCATATAATA